>JAVRKA010000169.1:0-470532 GCA_034508555.1 Venustoraphidia nigricollis
GATAGGCATTTCAAAAATAGGTGCCGATAGGCATTTCAGATATAGGCGCCGATAGGCATTTCAGATATAGTTGCCGATTAGCATTTTAAAAATTGGTGCCTATAGCCATTTCAGATATAGAAGTCAATAGGCATTACAAGTATAGGTGCCGATAGGCATTCCAGATATGGTTGCCGATAGGCATTTCAAATATAGGTGCTGATAGGCATTTCAGATGTAGTTTCCGATAGGCATTTCAAAAATAGGTGCCGATAGGCATTTCAGAATTAGGTGCCGATAGGCATTTCTGATGTGTTTGCCGATGGGCATTTCAAATATAGGTGCTGGTAGGCATTTAAGATGTAGTTATCGATAGGCATTTCAAAAATAGGTGCCGATAGGCATTTCAGATAAGGGTGCCGATAGGCACTTCAGATATAGTTGCCGATTGGCATTTTAAAAATAGGTGCCGATAGGCATTTCAGATATAGGTGCCGATAGGCATTACAGATATAGTTGCCGATTGGCATTTTAAAAATAGGTGCCGATAGGCATTTCAGATATAGAAGCCGATAGGCATTTCAAATATAGGTGCCGATAGGCAATCCAGATATTGTTGCCGATAGGCATTTCAAATATAGGTGCTGATAGGCATTTCAGATGTAGTTTCCATTAGGCATTTCAAAAAAAGGTGCCGATAGGCATTTCAGATATAGGTGCCGATAGGCATTTCAGATATAGTTGCCGATTGGCATTTAAAAAATAGGTGCCGATAAGCTTTCCAGATATGGTAGCCGATAGGCATTTCAAATATAGGTGCTGATAGGCATTTCAGATGTAGTTTCCGATAGGCATTTCAAAAATTGGTGCCGATAGATATTTCAGATATAGGTGCCGATAGGCATTTCAGATATAGTCGCCGATTGGCATTTTAAAAATAGGTGCCGATAGGCATTTCAGATATAGAAGCCGATAGGTATTTCAAATATAGGTGTCGATAGGCATTTCAAATATGGTTGCCGATAAGCATTTCAAATATAGGTGCTGATAGGCATTTCAGATGTAGTTTCCGATAGGCATTTCAAAAATAGGTGCCGATAGGCATTTCAGATATAAGTGCCGATAGGCATTTCAGATATAGTTGCCGATTGGCACTTTAAAAATAGGTGTCGATAGGCATTTCAGATATAGAAGCCGATAGGCATTTCAAATATAGGTGCCGATAGGCATTCCAGATATGGTTGCCGATAGGCATTTCAAATATAGGTGCTGATAGGCATTTCAGATGTAGTTTCCGATAGGCATTTCAAAAATAGATGCCAATAGGCATTTCAGTTATAGTTGCCGATTGGCATTTCAGATATAGTTGCCGATTGGCATTTTAAAAATAGGTGCCGATAGGCATTTCAGATATAGAAGCCGTTAGCACTCCAAATATAGGTGCCGATAGGCATTCCAGATATGGTTGTCGATAGGCATTTCAAATATAGGTGCTGATAGGCATTTCAGATGTAGTTTTCGATAGGCATTTCAAAAATAGGTGCCGATAGGCATTTCAGATATAGGTGCCGATAGGCATTTCAGATATAGTTGCCGATTGGCATTTTAAAAATAGTTGCCGATAGGCATTTCAGATATAGAAGCCGATAGGCATTTCAAATATAGGTGCCGATTGGCATTTTAAAAATAGGTGCCGATAGGCATTTCAGATATAGAAGCCGATAGGCATTTCAAATATAGGTGCCGATAGGCATTTTAGATATAGGTGCCGATAGGCATTTCAGATATAGTTGCCGATTGGCATTTTAAAAATAGGTGCCGATAGGCATTTAAGATATAGTTGCCGATAGGCATTTCAGATATAGTTGCCGATTGGCATTTCAAATAAAGGTGCTGATAGGCATTTCAGATGTAGTTTCCGATAGGCATTTCAAAAATAGGTGCCGATAGGCATTTCAGATATAGGTGCCGATAGGCTTTTCAGATATAGTTGCCGATTGGCATTTAAAAAATGGGTGCCGATAGGCATTTCAGATATAGAAGCCGATAGGCATTTCAAATATAGGTGCCGATAGGTATTCCAGATATGGTTGCCGATAGGCATTTCAAATATAAGTACTGATAGGCATTTTAGATGTAGTTTCCGATAGGCATTTCAAAAATAGGTGCCGATAGGCATTTTAGATATAGGTGCCGATAGGCATTTCAGATATAGTTGCCGATTGGCATTTTAAAAATAGGTGCCGATAGGCATTTCAGATATAGAAGCCGATAGGCATTTCAAATATAGGTGCCGATTGGCATTTTAAAAATAGGTGCCGATAGGCATTTCAGATATAGAAGCCGATAGGCATTTCAAATATAGGTGCCGATAGGCATTTTAGATATGGGTGCCGATAGGCATTTCAGATATAGTTGCCGATTGGCATTTTAAAAATAGGTGCCGATAGGCATTTCAGATATAGTTGCCGATAGGCATTTCAGATATAGTTGCCGATTGGCATTTCAAATAAAGGTGCTGATAGGCATTTCAGATGTAGTTTCCGATAGGCATTTCAAAAATAGGTGCCGATAGGCATTTCAGATATAGGTGCCGATAGGCATTTCAGATATAGTTGCCGATTGGCATTTAAAAAATGGGTGCCGATAGGCATTTCAGATATAGAAGCCGATAGGCATTTCAAATATAGGTGCCGATAGGTATTCCAGATATGGTTGCCGATAGGCATTTCAAATATAAGTGCTGATAGGCATTTTAGATGTAGTTTCCGATAGGCATTTCAAAAATTGGTGCCGATAGGCATTTCAGATAGAGGTGCCGATAGGCATTTCAGATATAGTTGCCAATTGGCATTTTAAAAATAGGTGCCGATAGGCATTTCAGATATAGAAGCCGATAGGTATTTCAAATATAGGTGTCGATAGGCATTTCAGATATAGGTGCCGATAGGCATATCAGATATAGTTGCCGATAGGCATTTATATTATAGGTGCCGATAGGCATTTCAAATATAGGAGTCGATAGGCATTTCAGATATAAATGCCGAAAGGCATTTCAGATATAGGTGCCGATAGGCATTTCTGATGTGGTTGCCGATAGGCATTTCAAATATAGGTGCTGATAGGCATTTCAGATGTAGTTTTCGATAGGCATTAAAAAAATAGGTGCCGATAGGCATTACAGATATAGGTGCCGATAGGCACTTCAGATATAGTTGCCGATTGGCATTTTAAAAATAGGTGCCGATAGGCATTTCAGATATAGAAGCCGATAGGCATTTCAAATATAGATGCCGATAGGCATTCCAGATATGGTTGCCGATAGGCATTTCAAATATATGTGCTGATAGGCATTTCAGATGCAGTTTCCGATAGGCATTTCAAAAATAGGTGCCGATAGGCATTTCAGATATAGGCGCCGATAGGCATTTCAGATATAGTTGCCGATTAGCATTTTAAAAATTGGTGCCTATAGCCATTTCAGATATAGAAGTCAATAGGCATTACAAGTATAGGTGCCGATAGGCATTCCAGATATGGTTGCCGATAGGCATTTCAAATATAGGTGCTGATAGGCATTTCAGATGTAGTTCCCTTTAGGCATTTCAAAAATTGGTGCCGATAGGGATTTCAGATATAGGTGCCGATAGGCATTTCAGATATAGTTGCCGATTGGCATTTTAAAAATAGGTGCCGATAGGCATTTCAGATATAGAAGCCGATATATATTTCAAATATAGGTGCCGATAGGCATTCCAGATATGGTTGCCGATAGGCATTTCAAATATAGGTGCTGATAGGCATTTCAGATGTAGTTTCCGATAGGCATTTCAAAAATAGGTGCCGATAGGCATTTCAGATATAGGTGCCGATAGGCATTTCAGATATAGTTGCCGATTGGCACTTTAAAAATAGGTGTCGATAGGCATTTCAGATATAAAAGCCGATAGGCATTTCAAATATAGGTGCCGATAGGCATTCCAGACATGGTTGCCGATAGGCATTTCTAATATAGGTGCCGATAGGCATTTCAGATGTAGTTTCCGATAGGCATTTCAAAAATAGGTGCCGATAGGCATTTCAGATATAGGTGCCGATAGGCATTTCAGATATAGTTGCCAATTGGCATTTTAAAAATAGGTGTCGATAGGCATTTCAGATATAGAAGCCGATAGGCATTTCAAATATAGGTGCTGATAGGCATTTCAGATGTAGTTTCCGATAGGCATTTCAAAAATTGGTGCCGATAGGCATTTCAGATAGAGGTGCCGATAGGCATTTCAGATATAGTTGCCGATTGGCATTTTAAAAATAGGTGCCGATAGGCATTTCAGATAAAGAAGCCGATAGGTATTTCAAATATAGGTGTCGATAAGCATTTCAGATATAGTTGCCGATAGGCATTTCAAATATAGGTGCTGATAGGCATTTCAGATGTAGTTTCCGATAGGCATTTCAAAAATAGGTGCCGATAGGCATTTCAGATATAGGTGCCGATAGGCATTTCAGATATAGTTGCCGATTGGCATTTAAAAAATAGGTGCCGATAGGCATTTCAGATATAGAAGCCGATAGGCATTTCAAATATAGGTGCCGATAGGTACTCCAGATATAGTTGCCGATAGGCATTTCAAATATAAGTGCTGATAGGCATTTCAGATGTAGTTTCCGATAGGCATTTCAAAAATAGGTACCGATAGGCATTTCAGATATAGGTGCCGATAGGCATTTCAGATACAGTTGCCAATTGGCATTTTAAAAATAGGTGTCGATAGGCATTTCAGATATAGAAGCCGATAGGCATTTCAAATATAGGTGCTGATAGGCATTTCAGATGTAGTTTCCGATAGGCATTTCAAAAATTGGTGCCGATAGGCATTTCAGATAGAGGTGCCGATAGGCATTTCAGATATAGTTGCCGATTGGCATTTTAAAAATAGGTGCCGATAGGCATTTCAGATAAAGAAGCCGATAGGTATTTCAAATATAGGTGTCGATAAGCATTTCAGATATAGTTGCCGATAGGCATTTCAAATATAGGTGCTGATAGGCATTTCAGATGTAGTTTCCGATAGGCATTTCAAAAATAGGTGCCGATAGGCATTTCAGATATAGGTGCCGATAGGCATTTCAGATATAGTTGCCGATTGGCATTTTAAAAATACGTGCCGATAGGCATTTTAGATGTAGTTTCCGATAGGCATTTCAAAAATAGGTGCCGATAGGCATTTCAGATATAGGTGCCGATAGGCATATCAGATATAGTTGCCGATAGGCATTTATATTATAGGTGCCGATAGGCATTTCAAATATAGGAGTCGATAGGCATTTCAGATATAAATGCCGAAAGGCATTTCAGATATAGGTGCCGATAGGCATTTCTGATGTGGTTGCCGATAGGAATTTCAAATATAGGTGCTGATAGGCATTTCAGATGTAGTTTTCGATAGGCATTTCAAAAATAGGTGCCGATAGGCATTACAGATATAGGTGCCGATAGGCACTTCAGATATAGTTGCCGATTGGCATTTTAAAAATAGGTGCCGATAGGCATTTCAGATATAGAAGCCGATAGGCATTTCAAATATAGGTGCCGATAGGCATTCCAGATATGGTTGCCGATAGGCATTGTTGCGTACCACGACGCCATCGACCTACCCCGTGCTGGACAATGACATCGGTAATACCTTTTTGAATCTCCGGGTAGCGTGGTTTAGTGAGTCCTTGCCCTCGTGGCTGGTGTGCTTTATTTAATGAAAGACGAAAAACATTCTCCTAACTAATTTATTTATTTACAAATAGATAAAAATAAAATACAGAAAAATACCAAAACAACAAATAAGTAAAAACCCTACCTTAGGGAACTTCTGCCTGCTGTTCACACATACTTCACTCATTACCTTCCACTCTCGAGTCCCCGCACCGACTCCTTTTGACTTCCTCATCGTTACTCCGTCACACACCAATTTAACTTAAATTTAAAAGTTAAATGTTAATTTAATATAACTAATACAAGTAATATAACTAATTAATATAACTAATTTTAATATGTGTAATATGAAATAATCATTAATTATAATATGCAAGAAGTATAAAACATAATATTTTGTTTCACTTGATATAATGAAAGACGATTCTAATAAAGTTCTTAAGTGTGCTGAGTGCTGAGTAAATTAAAACTAGTACTATGTGAAGACAGTGCGGAAATTAAGTAAACATTTTGCCTGTAGCTAGTACAGGGCTAGATAAAGAAAGTATAGAATTTTAAAAGAGAAAAAAAAAAAACGTTGTGAATAAATAAAGGACACAGTTGGTACAAAGTAAGCTGTAAGAGGTAAATAACTCTATCAATAAATATTGTAAGTGAAAACTTTATATGACTTAAAATACTAATAATAAATATAAAATAAATAAAGTATATTAATAATTAACTATCTCAAGAAAACGGGAGAACTCCTTCACGCAACACGAAGAAACGACGCCACAGACAGAAGTATAAATGTGCGTGTTTAATATAAGTGGTTGATTATAAAGTAAGTGACTAAAGATTGAAGTGACCTTCTCTCTTTCTTGTGAGCAATAAATTTTGCGAAGCTATAAAATAAGTGAAAAATCTTACGTGAAATTTTATGGGCAATCTTGTGAGAATAAACAGTGAAAATATGTTTGTGTATCAGTGTTATTTTGTAACCGTAGTATTAAGTATTTGTAGTAACTGTCTAGGGCATACATATTTTAATAATACTAAATTTCAGTCCCGACCTGGCATATATTTTGAGTCTCAGGGAGCTGTGAGAATTTCAAATTCCGAATGGAAATTGGTTACGTATGTTGACCTTAATAATTATTATATGAAGTATAACTTGATTGAGAAATACCACACCGAGAATGTCAATTTTTGTAATGAAATTAATAACAATAGTTCAAACCACTTCGTTACATATGAATTTCAATTAGACTGTTTGGAATTCGTGCATGCCTCTAACATATCATTAATGCTCTTAAAGCAAAAACAAAAGAATTTATTAAACTTTTTGGGGGAAAACCCAGATGGAAAACGAGCAAAACGAGGTCTGATAGATGCCGTTGGTAAAGTAAGTAAATATTTGTTCGGAACATTGGATTCTGACGATGGGGATCATTATGACTCAAAAATTTCAGAGCTCTCTGCTGACAATGAACATACTTTAAGGATAATAAGTAGTCAAACGCAAGTCGTCAAAAGTTCGTTGCTGGCGCTAAACGAAACTTTACATATTGTAAACGAGAATGAAGCAATTCTATCTAATAATTTAAATTTATTGAAAGATCATCTTAGTAACACAACAAATTTTCTAAATTTCGAGATACTTTCCGGTATTTTTACTCGACATATGTCATACTTTACGTTTATTACCAGTCAGTACATGTATGAAACCGAAACTTTGACGAACGCAGTTATGAATGTTCATAGTGGTATAGTAAGTCCGCTAATATTACCACCTATGGAATTATTTAATGAATTACGGGATATACAAGCCCATATGCCTAGGGACCTAACTTTTCCACTAAAGTTAACCGTAGAAAATATTAAGGATCTTTATCCAATTATTAATTTAGAATTCTATCTTAAGAATAATAAGCTCATTTATGTTCTGTTTATACCAATGATAACGTTACAGGAATATATTCTATATCAAGTCTTACCGTTACCGATTAAACTCAATAGTACGGAGTATGTGTTTATAAAACCTAACTTTGATTTTTTAGCGATCGAGAAAACAAAAAGGGAATATACTGTGTTTAGTACCGAACAGATGAAAAATTGTAAAATTGCCACAGGGTTCAAAATTTGCCCATCGAGCGAACCTATGTATTCCTACAACGGGAATGCTGAGATTTGTGAGATGTCACTATTCAAAACCTCAAACGTGTTACCAGAAAATTGTAATTTAAGATATTTTAATTTGAGCAACAGTATTTGGCATAAATTAACAAGTAATAAAAATAGTTGGTTGTATGTGATACCCAATTCAGAAACCGTTTTAATTAATTGTGCAAATGAAGGTGAACCTTTTCACTTGGACGTAACCGAGACGGGTATTTTAACCATAGCTGCGGATTGCACCGTATATACTAGTAATAGTATACTTATTTCATCAAACCAATTTTCGAGAAAGGTTAAAATTGATTATGTCCCAAACTATGACCTTTTGGCAGTTAATCATTCAAGGTTGTTAAATTTACAGAGAATAAAGTCACTCAACTATAAAGTTAAATACACTCCCGAACGATTACCTAAGAAATTACAAGATCTTAATGCTATTTCCAAAGATTTACAAGTCATTGACGAGATGATTGAAGTAGAACAAAAACGTGCAAGACAGGAGAGTCATTACTCTATCATGTTTTATCTGTTAACGGGCGTCATAAGTTTGATTATCGCGTGGGTCTTGGTTAAGAGTACCAGGGGCGTTTTAAAATTTGTACGAGTTCGATCTGAGAGAAATACTACACGCGACGAGGGTGAGACGAGTCCTGCTGAGTCACAGGCCTTCGAAATTGTCCCAGATGCATCGACGGAGGTAAATGCACCTGGCACAAGAGTGGTGATCGCAATTTGACAAGTTGGTATAAGTAGGTCAGATTATTATATTTTTCTGTCTTTCCTTTTTTTTTAAGTGAGTGATGATTCTCTTGCTGCTGTTGCCAGGGTGTTTGGTGGTACTTATTATATATTATAGAATGTGGGTAGGCGAGGGAATCGGCTCGATGCGATGGTGGCCTGGAAAAGGATGTTTGCATGTAAGCAATCATCTTTTTCTTAGGGGAGAGTATTGTAACGAGCCGGGTTGCCCAGCCTGTTGGGAACTGCTGTCATGCTGACTGAGGTCCACCGATAAGGAGTCGGTGTGTGACGGAGTAACGATGAGGAAGTCAAAAGGAGTCGGTGCGGGGACTCGAGAGTGGAAGGTAATGAGTGAAGTATGTGTGAACAGCAGGCAGAAGTTCCCTAAGGTAGGGTTTTTACTTATTTGTTGTTTTGGTATTTTTCTGTATTTTATTTTTATCTATTTGTAAATAAATAAATTAGTTAGGAGAATGTTTTTCGTCTTTCATTAAATAAAGCACACCAGCCACGAGGGCAAGGACTCACTAAACCACGCTACCCGGAGATTCAAAAAGGTATTACCGATGTCATTGTCCAGCACGGGGTAGGTCGATGGCGTCGTGGTACGCAACAATGCCTATCGGCAACCATATCTGGAATGCCTATCGGCACCTATATTTGAAATGCCTATCGGCTTCTATATCTGAAATGCCTATCGGCACCTATTTTTAAAATGCCAATCGGCAACTATATCTGAAGTGCCTATCGGCACCTATATCTGTAATGCCTATCGGCACCTATTTTTGAAATGCCTATCGAAAACTACATCTGAAATGCCTATCAGCACCTATATTTGAAATTCCTATCGGCAACCACATCAGAAATGCCTATCGGCACCTATATCTGAAATGCCTTTCGGCATTTATATCTGAAATGCCTATCGACTCCTATATTTGAAATGCCTATCGGCACCTATAATATAAATGCCTATCGGCAACTATATCTGATATGCCTATCGGCACCTATATCTGAAATGCCTATCGGCACCTATTTTTGAAATGCCTATCGGAAACTACATCTAAAATGCCTATCGGCACGTATTTTTAAAATGCCAATCGGCAACTATATCTGAAATGCCTATCGGCACCTATATCTGAAATGCCTATCGGCACCTATTTTTGAAATGCCTATCGGAAACTACATCTGAAATGCCTATCAGCACCTATATTTGAAATGCCTATCGGCAACTATATCTGAAATGCTTATCGACACCTATATTTGAAATACCTATCGGCTTCTTTATCTGAAATGCCTATCGGCACCTATTTTTAAAATGCCAATCGGCAACTATATCTGAAATGCCTATCGGCACCTCTATCTGAAATGCCTATCGGCACCAATTTTTGAAATGCCTATCGGAAACTACATCTGAAATGCCTATCAGCACCTATATTTGAAATGCCTATCGGCTTCTATATCTGAAATGCCTATCGACACCTATTTTTAAAATGCCAATTGGCAACTGTATCTGAAATGCCTATCGGCACCTATATCTGAAATGCCTATCGGTACCTATTTTTGAAATGCCTATCGGAAACTACATCTGAAATGCCTATCAGCACTTATATTTGAAATGCCTATCGGCAACTATATCTGGAGTACCTATCGGCACCTATATTTGAAATGCCTATCGGCTTCTATATCTGAAATGCCTATCGGCACCTATTTTTTAAATGCCAATCGGCAACTATATCTGAAATGCCTATCGGCACCTATATCTGAAATGCCTATCGGCACCTATTTTTGAAATGCCTATCGGAAACTACATCTGAAATGCCTATCAGCACCTATATTTGAAATGCCTATCGGCAACTATATCTGAAATGCTTATCGACACCTATATTTGAAATACCTATCGGCTTCTTTATCTGAAATGCCTATCGGCACCTATTTTTAAAATGCCAATCGGCAACTATATCTGAAATGCCTATCGGCACCTCTATCTGAAATGCCTATCGGCACCAATTTTTGAAATGCCTATCGGAAACTACATCTGAAATGCCTATCAGCACCTATATTTGAAATGCCTATCGGCTTCTATATCTGAAATGCCTATCGACACCTATTTTTAAAATGCCAATTGGCAACTATATCTGAAATGCCTATCGGCACCTATATCTGAAATGCCTATCGGCACCTATTTTTGAAATGCCTATCGGAAACTACATCTGAAATGCCTATCGGCACCTATATTAGAAATGCCTATCGGCAACCATGTCTGGAATGCCTATCGGCACCTATATTTGAAATGCCTATCGGCTTTTATATCTGAAATGCCTATCGACACCTATTTTTAAAGTGCCAATCGGCAACTATATCTGAAATGCCTATCGGCACCTATATCTGAAATGCCTATCGGCACCTATTTTTGAAATGCCTATCGGAAACTACATCTGAAATGCCTATCAGCACCTATATTTGAAATGCCTATCGGCAACCATATCTGGAATGCCTATCGGCACCTATATTTGAAATATATATCGGCTTCTATATCTGAAATGCCTATCGGCACCTATTTTTAAAATGCCAATCGGCAACTATATCTGAAATGCCTATCGGCACCTATATCTGAAATCCCTATCGGCACCAATTTTTGAAATGCCTAAAGGGAACTACATCTGAAATGCCTATCAGCACCTATATTTGAAATGCCTATCGGCAACCATATCTGGAATGCCTATCGGCACCTATACTTGTAATGCCTATTGACTTCTATATCTGAAATGGCTATAGGCACCAATTTTTAAAATGCTAATCGGCAACTATATCTGAAATGCCTATCGGCGCCTATATCTGAAATGCCTATCGGCACCTATTTTTGAAATGCCTATCGGAAACTGCATCTGAAATGCCTATCAGCACATATATTTGAAATGCCTATCGGCAACCATATCTGGAATGCCTATCGGCATCTATATTTGAAATGCCTATCGGCTTCTATATCTGAAATGCCTATCGGCACCTATTTTTAAAATGCCAATCGGCAACTATATCTGAAGTGCCTATCGGCACCTATATCTGTAATGCCTATCGGCACCTATTTTTTTAATGCCTATCGAAAACTACATCTGAAATGCCTATCAGCACCTATATTTGAAATGCCTATCGGCAACCACATCAGAAATGCCTATCGGCACCTATATCTGAAATGCCTTTCGGCATTTATATCTGAAATGCCTATCGACTCCTATATTTGAAATGCCTATCGGCACCTATAATATAAATGCCTATCGGCAACTATATCTGATATGCCTATCGGCACCTATATCTGAAATGCCTATCGACACCTATATTTGAAATACCTATCGGCTTCTATATCTGAAATGCCTATCGGCACCTATTTTTAAAATGCCAATTGGCAACTATATCTGAAATGCCTATCGGCACCTCTATCTGAAATGCCTATCGGCACCAATTTTTGAAATGCCTATCGGAAACTACATCTAAAATGCCTATCAGCACTTATATTTGAAATGCCTATCGGCAACCATATCTGGAATACCTATCGGCACCTATATTTGAAATGCCTATCGGCTTCTATATCTGAAATGCCTATCGGCACCCATTTTTTAAATGCCAATCGGCAACTATATCTGAAATGCCTATCGGCACCTATATCTGAAATGCCTATCGGCACCTATTTTTGAAATGCCTATCGGAAACTACATCTGAAATGCCTATCAGCACCTTTATTTGAAATGCCAATCGGCAACTATATCTGAAATGCCTATCGGCAACTATATCTGAAATGCCTATCGGCACCTATTTTTAAAATGCCAATCGGCAACTATATCTGAAATGCCTATCGGCACCCATATCTAAAATGCCTATCGGCACCTATATTTGAAATGCCTATCGGCTTCTATATCTGAAATGCCTATCGGCACCTATTTTTAAAATGCCAATCGGCACCTATATTTGAAATGCCTATCGGCTTCTATATCTGAAATGCCTATCGGCACCTATTTTTAAAATGCCAATCGGCAACTATATCTGAAATGCCTATCGGCACCTATATCTAAAATGCCTATCGGCACCTATTTTTGAAATGCCTATCGGAAACTACATCTAAAATGCCTATCAGTACTTATATTTGAAATGCCTATCGGCAACCATATCTGGAATACCTATCGGCACCTATATTTGAAATGCCTATCGGCTTCTATATCTGAAATGCCTATCGGCACCCATTTTTTAAATGCCAATCGGCAACTATATCTGAAAAGCCTATCGGCACCTATATCTGAAATGCCTATCGGCACCTATTTTTGAAATGCCTATCGGAAACTACATCTGAAATGCCTATCAGCACCTTTATTTGAAATGCCAATCGGCAACTATATCTGAAATGCCTATCGGCAACTATATCTTAAATGCCTATCGGCACCTATTTTTAAAATGCCAATCGGCAACTATATCTGAAATGCCTATCGGCACCTATATCTAAAATGCCTATCGGCACCTATATTTGAAATGCCTATCGGCTTCTATATCTGAAATGCCTATCGGCACCTATTTTTAAAATGCCAATCGGCACCTATATTTGAAATGCCTATCGGCTTCTATATCTGAAATGCCTATCGGCAACTATTTTTAAAATGCCAATCGGCAACTATATCTGAAATGCCTATCGGCACCTATATCTGAAATGCCTATCGGCACCTATTTTTGAAATGCCTATCGAAAACTACATCTGAAATGCCTATCAGCACCTATATTTGAAATGCCTATCGACAACCATATCTGGAATGCCTATCGGCACCTATATTTGGAGTGCTAACGGCTTCTATATCTGAAATGCCTATCGGCACCTATTTTTAAAATGCCAATCGGCAACTATATCTGAAATGCCAATCGGCAACTATAACTGAAATGCCTATTGGCATCTATTTTTGAAATGCCTATCGGAAACTACATCTGAAATGCCTATCAGCACCTATATTTGAAATGCCTATCGGCAACCATATCTGGAATGCCTATCGGCACCTATATTTGAAATGCCTATCGGCTTCTATATCTGAAATGCCTATCGACACCTATTTTTAAAGTGCCAATCGGCAACTATATCTGAAATGCCTATCGGCACTTATATCTGAAATGCCTATCGGCACCTATTTTTGAAATGCCTATCGGAAACTACATCTGAAATGCCTATCAGCACCTATATTTGAAATGCTTATCGGCAACCATATTTGAAATGCCTATCGACACCTATATTTGAAATACCTATCGGCTTCTATATCTGAAATGCCTATCGGCACCTATTTTTAAAATGCCAATCGGCGACTATATCTGAAATGCCTATCGGCACCTATATCTGAAATATCTATCGGCACCAATTTTTGAAATGCCTATCGGAAACTACATCTGAAATGCCTATCAGCACCTATATTTGAAATGCCTATCGGCTACCATATCTGGAAAGCTTATCGGCACCTATTTTTTAAATGCCAATCGGCAACTATATCTGAAATGCCTATCGGCACCTATATCTGAAATGCCTATCGGCACCTTTTTTTGAAATGCCTAATGGAAACTACATCTGAAATGCCTATCAGCACCTATATTTGAAATGCCTATCGGCAACAATATCTGGATTGCCTATCGGCACCTATATTTGAAATGCCTATCGGCTTCTATATCTGAAATGCCTATCGGCACCTATTTTTAAAATGCCAATCGGCAACTATATCTGTAATGCCTATCGGCACCTATATCTGAAATGCCTATCGGCACCTATTTTTAAAATGCCAATCGGCAACTATATCTGAAGTGCCTATCGGCACCCTTATCTGAAATGCCTATCGGCACCTATTTTTGAAATGCCTATCGATAACTACATCTTAAATGCCTACCAGCACCTATATTTGAAATGCCCATCGGCAAACACATCAGAAATGCCTATCGGCACCTAATTCTGAAATGCCTATCGGCACCTATTTTTGAAATGCCTATCGGAAACTACATCTGAAATGCCTATCAGCACCTATATTTGAAATGCCTATCGGCAACCATATCTGGAATGCCTATCGGCACCTATACTTGTAATGCCTATTGACTTCTATATCTGAAATGGCTATAGGCACCAATTTTTAAAATGCTAATCGGCAACTATATCTGAAATGCCTATCGGCGCCTATATCTGAAATGCCTATCGGCACCTATTTTTGAAATGCCTATCGGAAACTGCATCTGAAATGCCTATCAGCACATATATTTGAAATGCCTATCGGCAACCATATCTGGAATGCCTATCGGCATCTATATTTGAAATGCCTATCGGCTTCTATATCTGAAATGCCTATCGGCACCTATTTTTAAAATGCCAATCGGCAACTATATCTGAAGTGCCTATCGGCACCTATATCTGTAATGCCTATCGGCACCTATTTTTTTAATGCCTATCGAAAACTACATCTGAAATGCCTATCAGCACCTATATTTGAAATGCCTATCGGCAACCACATCAGAAATGCCTATCGGCACCTATATCTGAAATGCCTTTCGGCATTTATATCTGAAATGCCTATCGACTCCTATATTTGAAATGCCTATCGGCACCTATAATATAAATGCCTATCGGCAACTATATCTGATATGCCTATCGGCACCTATATCTGAAATGCCTATCGACACCTATATTTGAAATACCTATCGGCTTCTATATCTGAAATGCCTATCGGCACCTATTTTTAAAATGCCAATTGGCAACTATATCTGAAATGCCTATCGGCACCTCTATCTGAAATGCCTATCGGCACCAATTTTTGAAATGCCTATCGGAAACTACATCTAAAATGCCTATCAGCACTTATATTTGAAATGCCTATCGGCAACCATATCTGGAATACCTATCGGCACCTATATTTGAAATGCCTATCGGCTTCTATATCTGAAATGCCTATCGGCACCCATTTTTTAAATGCCAATCGGCAACTATATCTGAAATGCCTATCGGCACCTATATCTGAAATGCCTATCGGCACCTATTTTTGAAATGCCTATCGGAAACTACATCTGAAATGCCTATCAGCACCTTTATTTGAAATGCCAATCGGCAACTATATCTGAAATGCCTATCGGCAACTATATCTGAAATGCCTATCGGCACCTATTTTTAAAATGCCAATCGGCAACTATATCTGAAATGCCTATCGGCACCCATATCTAAAATGCCTATCGGCACCTATATTTGAAATGCCTATCGGCTTCTATATCTGAAATGCCTATCGGCACCTATTTTTAAAATGCCAATCGGCACCTATATTTGAAATGCCTATCGGCTTCTATATCTGAAATGCCTATCGGCACCTATTTTTAAAATGCCAATCGGCAACTATATCTGAAATGCCTATCGGCACCTATATCTAAAATGCCTATCGGCACCTATTTTTGAAATGCCTATCGGAAACTACATCTAAAATGCCTATCAGTACTTATATTTGAAATGCCTATCGGCAACCATATCTGGAATACCTATCGGCACCTATATTTGAAATGCCTATCGGCTTCTATATCTGAAATGCCTATCGGCACCCATTTTTTAAATGCCAATCGGCAACTATATCTGAAAAGCCTATCGGCACCTATATCTGAAATGCCTATCGGCACCTATTTTTGAAATGCCTATCGGAAACTACATCTGAAATGCCTATCAGCACCTTTATTTGAAATGCCAATCGGCAACTATATCTGAAATGCCTATCGGCAACTATATCTTAAATGCCTATCGGCACCTATTTTTAAAATGCCAATCGGCAACTATATCTGAAATGCCTATCGGCACCTATATCTAAAATGCCTATCGGCACCTATATTTGAAATGCCTATCGGCTTCTATATCTGAAATGCCTATCGGCACCTATTTTTAAAATGCCAATCGGCACCTATATTTGAAATGCCTATCGGCTTCTATATCTGAAATGCCTATCGGCAACTATTTTTAAAATGCCAATCGGCAACTATATCTGAAATGCCTATCGGCACCTATATCTGAAATGCCTATCGGCACCTATTTTTGAAATGCCTATCGAAAACTACATCTGAAATGCCTATCAGCACCTATATTTGAAATGCCTATCGACAACCATATCTGGAATGCCTATCGGCACCTATATTTGGAGTGCTAACGGCTTCTATATCTGAAATGCCTATCGGCACCTATTTTTAAAATGCCAATCGGCAACTATATCTGAAATGCCAATCGGCAACTATAACTGAAATGCCTATTGGCATCTATTTTTGAAATGCCTATCGGAAACTACATCTGAAATGCCTATCAGCACCTATATTTGAAATGCCTATCGGCAACCATATCTGGAATGCCTATCGGCACCTATATTTGAAATGCCTATCGGCTTCTATATCTGAAATGCCTATCGACACCTATTTTTAAAGTGCCAATCGGCAACTATATCTGAAATGCCTATCGGCACTTATATCTGAAATGCCTATCGGCACCTATTTTTGAAATGCCTATCGGAAACTACATCTGAAATGCCTATCAGCACCTATATTTGAAATGCTTATCGGCAACCATATTTGAAATGCCTATCGACACCTATATTTGAAATACCTATCGGCTTCTATATCTGAAATGCCTATCGGCACCTATTTTTAAAATGCCAATCGGCGACTATATCTGAAATGCCTATCGGCACCTATATCTGAAATATCTATCGGCACCAATTTTTGAAATGCCTATCGGAAACTACATCTGAAATGCCTATCAGCACCTATATTTGAAATGCCTATCGGCTACCATATCTGGAAAGCTTATCGGCACCTATATTTTAAATGCCTATCGGCTTCTATATCTGAAATGCCTATCGGCACCTATTTTTTAAATGCCAATCGGCAACTATATCTGAAATGCCTATCGGCACCTATATCTGAAATGCCTATCGGCACCTTTTTTTGAAATGCCTAATGGAAACTACATCTGAAATGCCTATCAGCACCTATATTTGAAATGCCTATCGGCAACAATATCTGGATTGCCTATCGGCACCTATATTTGAAATGCCTATCGGCTTCTATATCTGAAATGCCTATCGGCACCTATTTTTAAAATGCCAATCGGCAACTATATCTGTAATGCCTATCGGCACCTATATCTGAAATGCCTATCGGCACCTATTTTTAAAATGCCAATCGGCAACTATATCTGAAGTGCCTATCGGCACCCTTATCTGAAATGCCTATCGGCACCTATTTTTGAAATGCCTATCGATAACTACATCTTAAATGCCTACCAGCACCTATATTTGAAATGCCCATCGGCAAACACATCAGAAATGCCTATCGGCACCTAATTCTGAAATGCCTATCGGCACCTATATCTGAAATGTTTATCGGCACCTATTTTTTAAATGCCTATCGGAAACTACATCTGAAATGCCTATCAGCACCTATATTTGAAATGCCTATCGGCAACCATATCTGAAATGCCTATCGACACCTATATTTGAAATACCTATCGGCTTCTATATCTGAAATGCCTATCGGCACCTATTTTTAAAATGCCAATCGGCAACTATATCTGAAATGCCTATCGGCACCTATATCTGAAATGCCTATCGGCACCAATTTTTGAAATACCTATTGGAAACTACATCTGAAATGCCTATCAGCACCTATATTTGAAATGCCTATCGGCAACCATATCTGGAATGCCTATCGGCACCTATAATTGAAATGCCTATCGGCTTCTATATCTGAAATGCCTATCGACACCTATTTTTAAAATGCCAATTGGCAACTATATCTGAAAAGCCTATCGGCACCTATATCTGAAATGCCTATCGGTACCTATTTTTGAAATGCCTATCGGAAACTACATCTGAAATGCCTATCAGCACTTATATTTGAAATGCCTATCGGCAACCATATCTGGAATGCCTATCGGCACCTATATTTGAAATGCCTATAGGCTTCTATATCTGAAATGCCTATCGGCACCTATTTTTAAAATGCCAATCGGCAACTATACCTGAAATGCCTATCGGCACCTATATCTGAAATGCCTATCGGCACCAATTTTTTTAAATGCCTATCGAAAACTACATCTGAAATGCCTATCAGCACCTATATTTGAATTGCCTATCGGCAACCATATCTGGAATGCTTATCGGCACCTATAATTGAAATGCCTATCGGCTTCTATATCTGAAATGCCTATCGGCACCTATTTTTAAAATGCCAATCGGCAACTATATCTGAAATGCCTATCGGCACCTATATCTGAAATGCCTATCGGCACCTATTTTTGAAATGCCTATCGGAAACTACATCTGAAATGCTTATCAACACCTATATTTGAAATGCCTATCGACAACCATATCTGGAATGCCTATCGGCACCTATATTTGAAATGCCTATCGGCTTCTGTATCTGAAATGCCTATCGGCACCTATTTTTAAAATGCCATTCGGCAACTATATGTGTAATGCCTATCGGCACCTATATCTGAAATGCCTATCGGCATCAATTTTTGAAATGCCTATCGGAAACTACATCTAAAATGCCTATCAGCACCTATATTTGAAATGCCTATCGGCAACCATATTTGGAATGCCTATCGGCACCTATATTTGAAATGCCTATCGGCTTCTATATCTGAAATGCCTATCGGCACCTATTTTTAAAATGCCATTCGGCAACTATATGTGTAATGCCTATCGGCACCTATATCTGAAATGCCTATCGGCATCAATTTTTGAAATGCCTATCGGAAACTACATCTAAAATGCCTATCAGCACCTATATTTGAAATGCCTATCGGCAACCATATTTGGAATGCCTATCGGCACCTATATTTGAAATGCTGATCGGCTTCTATATCTGAAATGCCTATCGGCACCTATATCTGAAATGCCTATCGGCACCTATTTTTGAAATGCCTATCGGAAACTACATCTGAAATGCCTATCAGCACTTATATTTGAAATGCCTATCGGCAACCATATCTGGAATGCTTATCGGCACATATATTTGAAATGCCTATCGGCTTCTATATCTGAAATGATTATCGGCACCTATTTTTAAAATGCCAATCGACAACTATATCTGAAATGCCTATCGGCACCTATATCTAAAATGCCTATCGGCACCAATTTTTGAAATGCCTATCGGAATCTACATCTGGAATGCTTATCAGCACCTATATTTGAAATGCCTATCGGCAACCATATCTGGAATGCTTATCGGCACATATATTTGAAATGCCTATCGGCTTCTATATCTGAAATGCCTATCGGCACCTATTTTTAAAATGCCAATCGGCAACTATATCTGAAATGCCTATCGGCACCTATATCTGAAATGCCTATCGGCACTTATTTTTGAAATGCCTATCGGAAACTACATCTGAAATGCCTATCAGCACCTATATTTTATATGCCTATCGGCAACCATATCTGGAATGCCTATCGGCACCTATATTTGAAATGCCTATCGGCTTCTGTATCTGAAATGCCTATCGGCACCTATTTTTAAAATGCCATTCGGCAACTATATGTGTAATGCCTATCGGCACCTATATGTGTAATGCCTATCGGCACCTATATCTGAAATGCCTATCGGCATCAATTTTTGAAATGCCTATCGGAAACTACATCTAAAATGCCTATCAGCACCTATATTTGAAATGCCTATCGGCAACCATATTTGGAATGCCTATCGGCACCTATATTTGAAATGCCTATCGGCTTCTATATCTGAAATGCCTACCGGCACCTATTTTTAAAATGCCAATCGGAACCTATATCTGTAATGCCTATCGGCACCTATATCTGAAATGCCTATCAGCACCAATATTTGAAATGCCTATCGGAAACTACATCTGAAATGCCTATCAGCACCAATATTTGAAATGCCTATCGGCAAACATATCTGGGATACCTATCGGCACCTATATTTGAAATACCTATCGGCTTCTATATCTGAAATGCCTATCGGCACCTATTTTTAAAATGCCAATTGGCAACTATATCTGAAATGCCTATCGGCACCTCTATCTGAAATGCCTATCGGCACCAATTTTTGAAATGCCTATCGGAAACTACATCTAAAATGCCTATCAGCACTTATATTTGAAATGCCTATCGGCAACCATATCTGGAATACCTATCGGCACCTATATTTGAAATGCCTATCGGCTTCTATATCTGAAATGCCTATCGGCACCCATTTTTTAAATGCCAATCGGCAACTATATCTGAAATGCCTATCGGCACCTATATCTGAAATGCCTATCGGCACCTATTTTTGAAATGCCTATCGGAAACTACATCTGAAATGCCTATCAGCACCTTTATTTGAAATGCCAATCGGCAACTATATCTGAAATGCCTATCGGCAACTATATCTGAAATGCCTATCGGCACCTATTTTTAAAATGCCAATCGGCAACTATATCTGAAATGCCTATCGGCACCCATATCTAAAATGCCTATCGGCACCTATATTTGAAATGCCTATCGGCTTCTATATCTGAAATGCCTATCGGCACCTATTTTTAAAATGCCAATCGGCACCTATATTTGAAATGCCTATCGGCTTCTATATCTGAAATGCCTATCGGCACCTATTTTTAAAATGCCAATCGGCAACTATATCTGAAATGCCTATCGGCACCTATATCTAAAATGCCTATCGGCACCTATTTTTGAAATGCCTATCGGAAACTACATCTAAAATGCCTATCAGTACTTATATTTGAAATGCCTATCGGCAACCATATCTGGAATACCTATCGGCACCTATATTTGAAATGCCTATCGGCTTCTATATCTGAAATGCCTATCGGCACCCATTTTTTAAATGCCAATCGGCAACTATATCTGAAAAGCCTATCGGCACCTATATCTGAAATGCCTATCGGCACCTATTTTTGAAATGCCTATCGGAAACTACATCTGAAATGCCTATCAGCACCTTTATTTGAAATGCCAATCGGCAACTATATCTGAAATGCCTATCGGCAACTATATCTTAAATGCCTATCGGCACCTATTTTTAAAATGCCAATCGGCAACTATATCTGAAATGCCTATCGGCACCTATATCTAAAATGCCTATCGGCACCTATATTTGAAATGCCTATCGGCTTCTATATCTGAAATGCCTATCGGCACCTATTTTTAAAATGCCAATCGGCACCTATATTTGAAATGCCTATCGGCTTCTATATCTGAAATGCCTATCGGCACCTATTTTTAAAATGCCAATCGGCAACTATATCTGAAATGCCTATCGGAACCTATATCTAAAATGCCTATCGGCACCTATTTTTGAAATGCCTATCGACAACTACATCTAAAATGACTATCAGCACTTATATTTGAAATGCCTATCGGCAACCATATCTGGAATACCTATCGGCACCTATATTTGAAATGCCTATCGGCTTCTATATCTGAAATGCCTATCGGCACCCATTTTTTAAATGCCAATCGGCAACTATATCTGAAATGCCTATCGGCACCTATATCTGAAATGCCTATCGGCACCTATTTTTGAAATGCCTATCGGAAACTACATCTGAAATGCCTATCAGCACCTTTATTTGAAATGCCTATCGGCAACCATATCTGAAATGCCTATCGACACCTATTTTTGAAATACCTATTAGCTTCTATATCTGAAATGCCTATCGGCAACTATTTTTAAAATGCCAATCGGCAACTATATCTGAAATGCCTATCGGCACTTATATCTGAAATGCCTATCGGCACCTATTTTTGAAATGCCTATCGAAAACTACATCTGAAATGCCTATCAGCACCTATATTTGAAATGCCTATCGACAACCATATCTGGAATGCCTATCGGCACCTATATTTGGAGTGCTAACGGCTTCTATATCTGAAATGCCTATCGGCACCTATTTTTAAAATGCCAATCGGCAACTATATCTGAAATGCCAATCGGCAACTATAACTGAAATGCCTATTGGCATCTATTTTTGAAATGCCTATCGGAAACTACATCTGAAATGCCTATCAGCACCTATATTTGAAATGCCTATCGGCAACCATATCTGGAATGCCTATCGGCACCTATATTTGAAATGCCTATCGGCTTCTATATCTGAAATGCCTATCGACACCTATTTTTAAAGTGCCAATCGGCAACTATATCTGAAATGCCTATCGGCACTTATATCTGAAATGCCTATCGGCACCTATTTTTGAAATGCCTATCGGAAACTACATCTGAAATGCCTATCAGCACCTATATTTGAAATGCTTATCGGCAACCATATTTGAAATGCCTATCGACACCTATATTTGAAATACCTATCGGCTTCTATATCTGAAATGCCTATCGGCACCTATTTTTAAAATGCCAATCGGCGACTATATCTGAAATGCCTATCGGCACCTATATCTGAAATATCTATCGGCACCAATTTTTGAAATGCCTATCGGAAACTACATCTGAAATGCCTATCAGCACCTATATTTGAAATGCCTATCGGCAACCATATCTGGAAAGCTTATCGGCACCTATATTTTAAATGCCTATCGGCTTCTATATCTGAAATGCCTATCGGCACCTATTTTTTAAATGCCAATCGGCAACTATATCTGAAATGCCTATCGGCACCTATATCTGAAATGCCTATCGGCACCTTTTTTTGAAATGCCTAATGGAAACTACATCTGAAATGCCTATCAGCACCTATATTTGA
The DNA here is from genome assembly GCA_034508555.1 of Venustoraphidia nigricollis. NCBI lineage: Eukaryota > Metazoa > Arthropoda > Insecta > Raphidioptera > Raphidiidae > Venustoraphidia > Venustoraphidia nigricollis. The sequence continues at coordinate 23,325 of JAVRKA010000169.1, forward strand.
AATGCCTATCGGCAACAATATCTGGATTGCCTATCGGCACCTATATTTGAAATGCCTATCGGCTTCTATATCTGAAATGCCTATCGGCACCTATTTTTAAAATGCCAATCGGCAACTATATCTGTAATGCCTATCGGCACCTATATCTGAAATGCCTATCGGCACCTATTTTTAAAATGCCAATCGGCAACTATATCTGAAGTGCCTATCGGCACCCTTATCTGAAATGCCTATCGGCACCTATTTTTGAAATGCCTATCGATAACTACATCTTAAATGCCTACCAGCACCTATATTTGAAATGCCCATCGGCAAACACATCAGAAATGCCTATCGGCACCTAATTCTGAAATGCCTATCGGCACCTATATCTGAAATGTTTATCGGCACCTATTTTTTAAATGCCTATCGGAAACTACATCTGAAATGCCTATCAGCACCTATATTTGAAATGCCTATCGGCAACCATATCTGAAATGCCTATCGACACATATATTTGAAATACCTATCGGCTTCTATATCTGAAATGCCTATCGGCACCTATTTTTAAAATGCCAATCGGCAACTATATCTGAAATGCCTATCGGCACCTATATCTGAAATGCCTATCGGCACCAATTTTTGAAATACCTATTGGAAACTACATCTGAAATGCCTATCAGCACCTATATTTGAAATGCCTATCGGCAACCATATCTGGAATGCCTATCGGCACCTATAATTGAAATGCCTATCGGCTTCTATATCTGAAATGCCTATCGACACCTATTTTTAAAATGCCAATTGGCAACTATATCTGAAAAGCCTATCGGCACCTATATCTGAAATGCCTATCGGTACCTATTTTTGAAATGCCTATCGGAAACTACATCTGAAATGCCTATCAGCACTTATATTTGAAATGCCTATCGGCAACCATATCTGGAATGCCTATCGGCACCTATATTTGAAATGCCTATAGGCTTCTATATCTGAAATGCCTATCGGCACCTATTTTTAAAATGCCAATCGGCAACTATACCTGAAATGCCTATCGGCACCTATATCTGAAATGCCTATCGGCACCAATTTTTTTAAATGCCTATCGAAAACTACATCTGAAATGCCTATCAGCACCTATATTTGAAATGCCTATCGGCAACCATATCTGGAATGCTTATCGGCACCTATAATTGAAATGCCTATCGGCTTCTATATCTGAAATGCCTATCGGCACCTATTTTTAAAATGCCAATCGGCAACTATATCTGAAATGCCTATCGGCACCTATATCTGAAATGCCTATCGGCACCTATATCTGAAATGCCTATCGGCACCTATTTTTGAAATGCCTATCGGAAACTACATCTGAAATGCTTATCAACACCTATATTTGAAATGCCTATCGACAACCATATCTGGAATGCCTATCGGCACCTATATTTGAAATGCCTATCGGCTTCTGTATCTGAAATGCCTATCGGCACCTATTTTTAAAATGCCATTCGGCAACTATATGTGTAATGCCTATCGGCACCTATATCTGAAATGCCTATCGGCATCAATTTTTGAAATGCCTATCGGAAACTACATCTAAAATGCCTATCAGCACCTATATTTGAAATGCCTATCGGCAACCATATTTGGAATGCCTATCGGCACCTATATTTGAAATGCCTATCGGCTTCTATATCTGAAATGCCTATCGGCACCTATTTTTAAAATGCCATTCGGCAACTATATGTGTAATGCCTATCGGCACCTATATCTGAAATGCCTATCGGCATCAATTTTTGAAATGCCTATCGGAAACTACATCTAAAATGCCTATCAGCACCTATATTTGAAATGCCTATCGGCAACCATATTTGGAATGCCTATCGGCACCTATATTTGAAATGCTGATCGGCTTCTATATCTGAAATGCCTATCGGCACCTATATCTGAAATGCCTATCGGCACCTATTTTTGAAATGCCTATCGGAAACTACATCTGAAATGCCTATCAGCACTTATATTTGAAATGCCTATCGGCAACCATATCTGGAATGCTTATCGGCACATATATTTGAAATGCCTATCGGCTTCTATATCTGAAATGATTATCGGCACCTATTTTTAAAATGCCAATCGACAACTATATCTGAAATGCCTATCGGCACCTATATCTAAAATGCCTATCGGCACCAATTTTTGAAATGCCTATCGGAATCTACATCTGGAATGCTTATCAGCACCTATATTTGAAATGCCTATCGGCAACCATATCTGGAATGCTTATCGGCACATATATTTGAAATGCCTATCGGCTTCTATATCTGAAATGCCTATCGGCACCTATTTTTAAAATGCCAATCGGCAACTATATCTGAAATGCCTATCGGCACCTATATCTGAAATGCCTATCGGCACTTATTTTTGAAATGCCTATCGGAAACTACATCTGAAATGCCTATCAGCACCTATATTTTATATGCCTATCGGCAACCATATCTGGAATGCCTATCGGCACCTATATTTGAAATGCCTATCGGCTTCTGTATCTGAAATGCCTATCGGCACCTATTTTTAAAATGCCATTCGGCAACTATATGTGTAATGCCTATCGGCACCTATATCTGAAATGCCTATCGGCATCAATTTTTGAAATGCCTATCGGAAACTACATCTAAAATGCCTATCAGCACCTATATTTGAAATGCCTATCGGCAACCATATTTGGAATGCCTATCGGCACCTATATTTGAAATGCCTATCGGCTTCTATATCTGAAATGCCTACCGGCACCTATTTTTAAAATGCCAATCGGAACCTATATCTGTAATGCCTATCGGCACCTATATCTGAAATGCCTATCAGCACCAATATTTGAAATGCCTATCGGAAACTACATCTGAAATGCCTATCAGCACCAATATTTGAAATGCCTATCGGCAAACATATCTGAAATGCCTATCGACACCTATATTTGAAATAATTATCGGCTTCTATATCTGAAATGCCTATCAACACCTATTTTTAAAATGCCAATCGGCAACTATATCTGAAATGCCTATCGGCACCTATATCTGAAATGCCTATCGGCACCAATTTTTCAAATGCCTATCGGAAACTACATCTAAAATGCCTATCAGCACCTATATTTGAAATGCCTATCGGCAACCATATCTGGAATGCCTATAGGCACCTATATTTGAAATGCCTATCGGCTTCTATATCTGAAATGCCTACCGGCACCTATTTTTAAAATGCCAATCGGCAACTATATCTGTAATGCCTATCGGCACCTATATCTGAAATGCCTATCGGCACCTATTTTTGAAATGCCTATCGGAAACTACATCTGAAATGCCTATCAGCACCAATATTTGAAATGCCTATCGGCAAACATATCTGAAATGCCTATCGACACCTATATTTGAAATAATTATCGGCTTCTATATCTGAAATGCCTACCGGCACCTATTTTTAAAATGCCAATCGGCAACTATATCTGTAATGCCTATCGGCACCTATATCTGAAATGCCTATCGGCACCTATTTTTGAAATGCCTATCGGAAACTACATCTGAAATGCCTATCAGCACCAATATTTGAAATGCCTATCGGCAAACATATCTGAAATGCCTATCGACACCTATATTTGAAATAATTATCGGCTTCTATATCTGAAATGCCTATCGACACCTATATTTGAAATAATTATCGGCTTCTATATCTGAAATGCCTATCGGCACCTATTTTTGAAATGCCTATCGGAAACTACATCTGAAATGCCTATCAGCACCTATATCTAAAATGCATATCGGCACCTATTTTTGAAATGCCTATCGGAAACTACATCTGAAATGCCTATCAGCACCTATATTTGAAATGCCTATCGGCAACAATATCTGGAATGCCTATCGGCACCTATATTTGAAATGCCTATCGGCACCTATATCTGAAATGCCTTTCGGCATTTATATCTGATATGCTTATCAACACCTATATTTGAAATGTCTTTCGGCACCTATATTTTAAATGCCTATCGGCAACTATATCTGATATGCCTATCGGCACCTATATCTGAAATGCCAATCGGCACCTATTTTTGAAATGCCTATCGGAAACTACATCTAAAAAGCCTATCGGCACCTATTTTTAAAATGCCAATCGGCAACTATATCTGAAATGCCTATCGGCGCCTATATCTGAAATGCCTATCGGCACCTATTTTTGAAATGCCTATCGGAAACTACATCTGAAATGCCTATCAGCACCTATATTTGAAATGCCTATCGGCAACCATACTAAAATGCCTATCGACAACTATATTTGAAATACCTATCGGCTTCTATATCTGAAATGCCTATCGGCACCTATTTTTAAAATGCCAAACGGCAACTATATCTGAAATGCCTATCGGCACCTATATCTGAAATGCCTATCGGCACCAATTTTTGAAATGCCTATCGGAAACTACATCTGAAATGCCTATCAGCACCTATATTTGAAATGTATATCGGCAAACATATCTGGAATGCTTATCGGCACCTATATTTGAAATGCCTATCGGCTTCTATATCTGAAATGCCTATCGGCAGCTATTTTTAAAATGCCAATCGGCAACTATATCTGAAATGCCTATCGGCACCTATATCTCAAATGACTATCGGCACCTATTTTTGAAATGCCTATCGGGAAATACATCTGAAATGCCTATCAGCACCTATATTTGAAATGCCTAGTGGCAACCATATCTGAAATGCCAATCGGCACCTATTTTTGAAATGCCTATCGGAAACTACAACTAAAAGCCTATCGGCACCTATTTTTAAAATGCCATTCGGCAACTCTATCTGAAATGCCTATCGGCACCTATATCTGAAATGCCTATCGGCATCAATTTTTGAAATGCCTATCGGAAACTACATCTAAAATGCCTATCAGCACCTATACTTGAAATGCCTATCGGCAACCATATCTGGAATGCCTATCGGCACCTATATTTGAAATGCCTATCGGCTTCTATATCTGAAATGCCTATCGTCACTTATTTTTAAAATGCCAATTGGCAACTATATCTGAAATGCCTATCGGCACCTATATCTGAAATGCCTATCGGCACCTATTTTTGAAATGCCTATCGGAAACTACATCTGAAATGCCTATCAGCACCTATATTTGAAAAGCCTATCGGCAACCATATCTGGAATGCCTATCGGCACCTATATTTGAAATGCCTATCGGCTTCTATATCTAAAATGCCTATCGGCACCTATTTTTAAAATGCCAATCGGCAACTATATCTGTAATGCCTATCGGCACCTATATTTGAAATGCCTATCGGCACCTATTTTTGAAATGCCTATCGGAAACTACATCTGAAATGCCTATCAGCACCAATATTTGAAATGCCTATCGGCAACCATATCTGAAATGCCTATCGACACCTATATTTGAAATACCTATCGGCTTCTATATCTGAAATGCCTATCGGCACCTATTTTTGAAATGCCTATCGGAAACTACATCTGAAATGCCTATCAGCACCTATATTTGAAATGCCTATCGGCAACCATATCTGGAATGCTTATCGGCACCTATATTTGAAATGCCTATCGGCTTCTCTATCTGAAATGCCTATCGGCACCTATTTTTAAAATGCCAATCGGCAACTATATCTGAAATGCCTATCGGCACCTATATCTAAAATGCCAATCGGCACCTATTTTTGAAATGCCTATCGGAAACTACATCTGAAATGCCTATCAGCACCTATATTTGAAATGCCTAGTGGCAACCATATCTGAAATGCCAATCGGCACCTATTTTTGAAATGCCTATCGGAAACTACATCTAAAAGCCTATCGGCACATATTTTTAAAATGCCATTCGGCAACTATATCTGAAATGCCTATCGGCACCTATATCTGAAATGCCTATCGGCATCAATTTTTGAAAAGCCTATCGGAAACTACATCTAAAATGCCTATCAGCACCTATATTTGAAATGCCTATCGGCAACCATATCTGGAATGCCTATCGGCACCTATATTTGAAATGCCTATCGGCTTCTATATCTGAAATGCCTATCGGCACCTATTTTTAAAATGCCAATTGGCAACTATATCTGAAATGCCTATCGGCACCTATATCTGAAATGCCTATCGGCACCTATTTTTGAAATGCCTATCGGAAACTACATCTGAAATGCCTATCAGCACCTATATTTGAAAAGCCTATCGGCAACCATATCTGGAATGCCTATCGGCACCTATATTTGAAATGCCTATCGGCTTCTATATCTAAAATGCCTATCGGCACCTATTTTTAAAATGCCAATCGGCAACTATATCTGTAATGCCTATCGGCACCTATATCTGAAATGCCTATCGGCACCTATTTTTGAAATGCCTATCGGAAACTACATCTGAAATGCCTATCAGCACCAATATTTGAAATGCCTATCGGCAACCATATCTGAAATGCCTATCGACACCTATATTTGAAATACCTATCGGCTTCTATATCTGAAATGCCTATCGGCACTTGCTTTTAAAATGCCAATCGGCAACTATATCTGAAATGCCAATCGGCACTTCTATCTGAAATGCCTATCGGCATCAATTTTTGAAATGCCTATCGGAAACTACATCTAAAATGCCTATCAGCACCTATATTTGAAATGCCTATCTGCAACCATATCTGGAATGCCTATCGGCACCAATATTTGAAATGCCTATCGGCTTCTATGTCTGAAATGCCTATCGGCACCTATTTTTAAAATGCCAATTGGCAACTATATCTGAAATGCCTATCGGCACCTATATCTGAAATACCTACCGGCACCTATTTTTTAAATGCCTATCGGAAACTACATCTGGTATGCCTATCAGCACCTATATTTGAAATGCCTATCGGCAACCATATCTGAAATGCCTATCAACACCTATATTTGAAATGCCTATCGGCTTTTATATCTGAAATGCCTATCGGCACCTATTTTAAAATGCCAATCGGCAACTATATCTGAAATGCCTATCGGCACCTATATCTGAAATGCCTATCGGCACCTATTTTTGAAATGCCTATCGGAAACTACATCTGAAATGCCTATCAGCACCTATATTTGAAATGCCTATCGGCAATTATATCTGAAATGCCTATCGACACCTATATTTGAAATACCTATCGGCTTCTATATCTGAAATGCCTATCGGCACCTATTTTTAAAATGCCAATCGGTAACTATATCTGAAATGCCTATCGGCACCTATAACTAAAATGCCTATCGGCACCAATTTTTGAAATGCCTATCGGAAACTACATCTGGAATGCCTATCAGCACCTATATTTGAAATGCCTATCGGCAACCATATCTTGCATTCCTATCGGCACCTATATTTGAAATGCTTATCGGCTTCTATATCTGAAATGCCTATCGACACCTATTTGTAAAATGCCAATCGGCAACTATATCTGAAATGCCTATCGGCACCTATATCTGAAATGCCTATCGGCACCTATTTTTGAAATGCCTATCAAAAACTACATCTGAAATGCCTATCAGCACCTATATTTGAAATGCCTATCGGCAACCATATCTGGAATGCCTATCGGCACCTATATTTGAAATGCCTATCAGCTTCAATATCTGAAATGCCTATCGGCACCTATTTTTAAAATGCCAATTGGCAACTATATCTGAAATGCCTATCGGCACCTATACCTGAAATGCCTATCGGCACCTATTTTTGAAATGCCTATCGGAAACTACATCTGAAATGCCTATCAGCACCTATATTTGAAATGCCTATCGGCAACCATATCTGGAATGCCTATCGGCACCTATATTTGAAATGCCTATCAGCTTCAATATCTGAAATGCCTATCGGCACCTATTTTTAAAATGCTAATCGGCAACTATATCTGAAGTGCCTATCGGCACCTATATCTGAAATGCCTATCGGCACCTATTTTTGAAATGCCTATCGAAAACTACATCTGAAATGCCTATCAGCACCTATATTTGAAATGCCTATCGGCAACCACATCAGAAATGCCTATCGGCACCTATATTTTAAATGCCTATCGGCAACTATATCTGAAATGCCTATCGGCACCTATTTTTAAAATGCCAATCGGCAACTATATCTGAAATGCTTATCGGCACCTATATCTGAAATGCCTATCGGCACCTATTTTGTTAATGCCTATCGGAAACTACATCCAAAATGCCTATCGGCACCTATTTTTAAAATGCCAATCGGCAACTATATCTGAAATGCCTATCGGCACCTATATCTGAAATGCCTAATGGCACCTATTTTTGAAATGCCTATCGGAAACTACATCTGAAATGCCTATCAGCACCAATATTTAAAATGCCTATCGGCAACTATATCTGAAATGCCTATCGGCACCTATTTTTGAAGTGCCTATCGGCAACCATATCTGAAATGCCTATTGACACCTATATTTGAAATACCTATCGGCTTCTATATCTGAAATGTCTATCGGCACCTATTTTTAAAATGCCAATCGGCAACTATATCTGAAATGCCTATCGAAACCAATATTTGAAATGCCTATCGGCACCTATATTTTAAATGCATATCGGCAACTATATCTGATATGCCTATCGGCAACTATATCTGAAATGCCTATCGGCTTCTATATTTGAAATGCCTATCGGCACCTATTTTTAAAATGCCAATCGGCAACTATATCTGAAATGCCTATCGGCACCTATATCTGAAATGCCTATCGGCACCTATTTTTTTAATGCCTATCGGAAACTACATCCAAAATGCCTATCGGCACCTATTTTTAAAATGCCAATCGGCAACTATATCTGAAATGCCTATCGGCACCTATATCTGAAATGCCTATCGGCACCTATTTTTGAAATGCCTATCGGAAACTACAGCTGAAATGCCTATCAGCACCAATATTTAAAATGCCTATCGGCAACCATATCTGGAATGCCTATCGGCACTTATATTTGAAATGCCTATCGGCTTCTATATCTGAAATGCCTATCGGCACCTATTTTTAAAATGCCAATCGGCAACTATATCAGAAATGCCTATCGGCACCTATATCTGAAATGCCTATCGGCACCTATTTTTTTAATGCCTATCGGAAACTACATCTGAAATGCCTATCAGCAAATATATCTGAAATGCCTATCGGCGCCTATTTTTGAAATGCTATCGGAAACTACATCTGAAATGCCTATCAGCACCTTTATTTGAAATGCCTATCGGCAACCATATCTGGAATGCTTATCGGCACCTATATTTGAAATGCCTATCGGCACCTATATCTGAAATGCCTTTCGCATTTATATCTGAAATGCCTATCGACACCTATATTTGAAATGTCTATCGGCAGCTATATTTTAAACGCCTATCGGCAACTATATCTGATATGCCTATCGGCACCTATATCTGAAATGCCAATCGGCACCTATTTTTGAAATGCCTATCGGAAACTACATCTAAAAAGCTTATCGGCACCTATTTTTAAAATGCCAATCGGCAACTATATCTGAAATGCCTACTGGCACCTATATCTGAAATGCCTTTCGGCACCTATTTTTGAAATGCCTATCGGAAACTACATCTGAAATGCCTATCAGCACCTATATTTGAAATGCCTATCGGCAACCATATCTCGAATGCCTATCGGCACCTATATTTGAAATGCCTATCGGCTTCTATATCTGAAATGCCTATCATCACCTATTTTTAAAATGCCAATTGGCAACTATATCTGAAATGCCTATCGGCACCTATATCTGAAATGCCTATCGGCACCTTTTTTTGAAATGCCTATCGGAAACTACATCTGAAATGCCTATCTACACCTATATTTGAAATGCCTATCGGCAACCATATCTGGAATGCCTATCGGCACCTATATTTGAAATGCCTATCGGCTTCTATATCTGAAATGCCTATCGGCACCTATCTTTAAAATGCCAATCGGCAACTATATCTGTAATGCCTATCGGCACCTATATCTGAAATGCCTATCGGCACCTATTTTTGAAATGCCTATTGGAAACTACATCTGAAATGCCTTTCAGCACCAATATTTGAAATGCCTATCGGCAACCATATCTGAAATGCCTATCGACACCTATATTTGAAATACCTATCGGCTTCTATATCTGAAATGCCTATCGGCACCTATTTTTAAAATGCCACTCGGCAATTATATCTGAAATGCCTATCGGCACCTATATCTGAAATGCCTATCTGCACCAATTTTTGAAATGCCTATCGGAAACTACATCTGAAATGCCCATCAGCACCTATATTTGAAATGCCTATCGGCAACCATATCTGGAATGCCTATCGGCACCTATTTTTAAAATGTCAATCGGCAACTATATCTGAAATGCCTATCGGCACCTATATCTGAAATGCCTATCGGCACCTATTTTTGAAATGCCTATCGGAAACTACATCTGAAATGCCTATCAGCACTTATATCTGAAATGCCTATCGGCATCTATTTTTGAAATGCCTATCGGAAACTACATCTGAAATGCCTATCAGCACCTATATTTGAAATGCCTATCGGCAACAATATCTGGAATGCCTATCGGCACCTATATTTGAAATGCCTATCGGCACCTATATCTGAAATGCCTTTCGGCATTTATATCTGAAATGCCTATCGACACCTATATTTGAAATGTCTATCGGCACCTATATTTTAAATGCCTATCGGCAACTATATCTGATATGCCTATCGGCACCTATATCTGAAATGCCAATCGGCACCTATTTTTGAAATGCCTATCGGAAACTACATCTAAAAAGCTTATCGGCACCTATTTTTAAAATGCCAATCGGCAACTATATCTGAAATGCCTACTGGCACCTATATCTGAAATGCCTTTCGGCACCTATTTTTGAAATGCCTATCGGAAACTACATCTGAAATGCCTATCAGCACCTATATTTGAAATGCCTATCGGCAACCATATCTCGAATGCCTATCGGCACCTATATTTGAAATGCCTATCGGCTTCTATATCTGAAATGCCTATCATCACCTATTTTTAAAATGCCAATTGGCAACTATATCTGAAATGCCTATCGGCACCTATATCTGAAATGCCTATCGGCACCTTTTTTTGAAATGCCTATCGGAAACTACATCTGAAATGCCTATCTACACCTATATTTGAAATGCCTATCGGCAACCATATCTGGAATGCCTATCGGCACCTATATTTGAAATGCCTATCGGCTTCTATATCTGAAATGCCTATCGGCACCTATCTTTAAAATGCCAATCGGCAACTATATCTGTAATGCCTATCGGCACCTATATCTGAAATGCCTATCGGCACCTATTTTTGAAATGCCTATTGGAAACTACATCTGAAATGCCTTTCAGCACCAATATTTGAAATGCCTATCGGCAACCATATCTGAAATGCCTATCGACACCTATATTTGAAATACCTATCGGCTTCTATATCTGAAATGCCTATCGGCACCTATTTTTAAAATGCCACTCGGCAATTATATCTGAAATGCCTATCGGCACCTATATCTGAAATGCCTATCTGCACCAATTTTTGAAATGCCTATCGGAAACTACATCTGAAATGCCTATCAGCACCTATATTTGAAATGCCTATCGGCAACCATATCTGGAATGCCTATCGGCACCTATTTTTAAAATGTCAATCGGCAACTATATCTGAAATGCCTATCGGCACCTATATCTGAAATGCCTATCGGCACCTATTTTTGAAATGCCTATCGGAAACTACATCTGAAATGCCTATCAGCACTTATATCTGAAATGCCTATCGGCATCTATTTTTGAAATGCCTATCGGAAACTACATCTGAAATGCCTATCAGCACCTATATTTGAAATGCCTATCGGCAACAATATCTGGAATGCCTATCGGCACCTATATTTGAAATGCCTATCGGCACCTATATCTGAAATGCCTTTCGGCATTTATATCTGAAATGCCTATCGACACCTATATTTGAAATGTCTATCGGCACCTATATTTTAAATGCCTATCGGCAACTATATCTGATATGCCTATCGGCACCTATATCTGAAATGCCAATCGACACCTATTTTTGAAATGCCTATCGGAAACTACATCTAAAAAGCCTATCGGCACCTATTTTTAAAATGCCAACCGGCAACCATATCTGAAATGCCTATCGACACCTATATTTGAAATACCTATCGGCTTCTATATCTGAAATGCCTATCGGCACCTATTTTTAAAATGCCAATCGGCAACTATATCTGAAATGCCTATCGGCACTAATATCTGAAATGCCTATCGGCACCAATTTTTGAAATGCCTATCGGAAACTACATCTGAAATGCCTATCAGCACCTATATTTCAAATGCCTATCAGCAACCATATCTGGAATACCTATCGGCACCTATATTTGAAATGCCTATCGGCTTCTATATCTGAAATGCCTATCGACACCTATTTTCAAAATGCCAATTGGCAACTATATCTGAAATGCCTATCGGCACCTATATCTGAAATGCCTATCGGTACCTATTTTTGAAATGCCTATCAGAAACTACATCTGAAATGCCTATCAGCACTTATATTTGAAATGCCTATCGGCAACCATATCTAGAATGCCTATCGGCACCTATATTTTATATGCCTATCGGCTTCTATATCTGAAATGCTTATCGGCACCTATTTTTAAAATGCCAATCGGCAACTATATCTAAAATGCCTATCGGCACCTATATCTGAAATGCCTATCGGCACCTATTTTTGAAATTCCTTTCGGAAACTACATCTGAAATGCCTATCTGCTCCTATTTTTGAAATGCCTATCGGCAACCATATCTGGAATGCCTATCAACACCTATATTTGAAATGCCTATCGGCTTTTATATCTGAAATGCCTATCGGCACCTATTTTTAAAATGCCAATTGGCAACTATATCTGAAATGCCTATCGGCACCTATATCTGAAATACTTATCGGCACCTATTTTTTAAATGATTATCGGAAACTACATCTGGAATGCCTATCAGCACCTATATTTGAAATGCCTATCGGCAACCATATCTGGAATGCCTATAAACACCTATATTTGAAATGCCTATCGGCACCTATTTTTAAAATGCCAATCGGCAACTATATCTGAAATGCCTATCGGCACCTATATCTGAAATGCCTATCGGCACCTATTTTTGAAATGCCTATCGGAAACTACATCTGAAATGCCTATCAGCACTTATATTTGAAATGCCTATCGGCAACCATATCTGGAATGCTTATCGGCACATATATTTGAAATGCCAATCGGCTTCTATATCTGAAATGATTATCGGCACCTATTTTTAAAATGCCAATCGGCAACTATATCTGAAATGCCTATCGGCACCTATATCTAAAATGCCTATCGGCACCAATTCTTGAAATGCCTATCGGAAACTACATCTGGAATGCCTATCAGCACCTATATTTGAAATGCCTATCGCCAACCATATCTGGAATGCTTATCGGCACATATATTTGAAATGCCTATCGGCTTCTATATCTGAAATGCCTATCGGCACCTATTTTTAAAATGCCAATCGGCAACTATATCTGAAATGCCTATCGGCACCTATACCTGAAATGCCTATCGGCACCTATTTTTGAAATGCCTATCGGAAACTACATCTGAAATGCCTATCAGCACCTATATTTGAAATGCCTATCGGCAACCATATCTGGAATGCCTATCGGCACCTATATTTGAAATTCCTTTCGGCTTCTATATCTGAAATGCCTATCGGCACCTATTTTTAAAATGCCATTCGGCAACTATATGTGTAATGCCTATCGGCACCTATAACTGAAATGCCTATCGGCATCAATTTTTGAAATGCCTATCGGAAACTACATCTAAAATGCCTATCAGCACCTATATTTGAAATGCCTATCGGCAACCATATTTGGAATGCCTATCGGCACCTATATTTGAAATGCCTATCGGCTTCTATATCTGAAATGCCTATCGACACCTATTTTTAAAATTCCATTTGGCAAATATATCTGAAATGCCTATCGGCACCTATATCTGAAATGCCTATCGGCACCTATTTTTGAAATGCCTATCGGAAACTACATCTGAAATGCCTATCAGCACCTATATTTGAAATGCCTATCGGCAACCATATCTGGAATGCCTATCGGCACCTATATTTGAAATGCCTATCGGCTTCTATATCTGAAATGCCTACCGGCACCTATTTTTAAAATGCCAATCGGCAACTATATCTGTAATGCCTATCGGCTCCTCTATCTGAAATGCCTATCGGCACCTATTTTTGAAATGCCTATCGGAAACTACATCTGAAATGCCTATCAGCACCAATATTTGAAATGCCTATCGGCAACCATATCTGAAATGCCTATCGACACCTATATTTGAAATAATTATCGGCTTCTATATCTGAAATGCCTATCGGCACCAATTTTTGAAATGCCTATCGGAAACTACATCTGAAATGCCTATCAGCACCTATATTTGAAATGCTCATCGGCAACCATATCTGCAATGCCCATAGGCACCTATATTTGAAGTGCCTATCGGCTTCTATATCTGAAATGCCTATCGGCACCTATTTTTAAAATGCCAATCGGCAACTATATCTGAAATGCCTATCGGCACCTATATCTGAAATGCCTATCGGCACCTATTTATGAAATGCCTATCGGAAACTACATCTGAAATGCCTATCAGCACCTATATCTAAAATGCATATCGGCACCTATTTTTGAAATGCCTATCGGAAACTACATCTGAAATGCCTATCAGCACGTATATTTGAAATGCCTATCGGCAACAATATCTGGAATGCCTATCGGCACTTATATTTGAAATGCCTATCGGCACCTATATCTGAAATGCCTTTCGGCATTTATATCTGATATGCTTATCAACACCTATATTTGAAATGTCTATCGGCACCTATATTTTAAATGCCTATCGGCAACTATATCTGATATGCCTATCGGCACCTATATCTGAAATGCCAATCGGCACCTATTTTTGAAATGCCTATCGGAAACTACATCTAAAAAGCCTATCGGCACCTATTTTTAAAATGCCAATCGGCAACTATATCTAAAATGCCTATCGGCGCCTATATCTGAAATGCCTATCGGCACCTATTTTTGAAATGCCTATCGGAAACTACATCTGAAATGCCTATCAGCACCTATATTTGAAATGCCTATCGGCAACCATATCTGAAATGCCTATCGACACCTATATTTGAAATACCTATCGGCTTCTATATCTGAAATGCCTATCGGCACCTATTTTTAAAATGCCAATCGGCAACTATATCTGAAATGCTTATCGGCACTAATATCTAAAATGCCTATCGGCACCAATTTTTGAAATGCCTATCGGAAACTACATCTGAAATGCCTATCAGCACCTATATTTGAAATGCCTATCGGACACCATATCTAGAATGCCTATCGGCACCTATATTTTAAATGCCTATCGGCTTCTATATCTGAAATGCTTATCGGCACCTATTTTTAAAATGCCAATCGGCAACTATATCTGAAATGCCTATCGGCACCTATTTTTGAAATGCCTTTCGGAAACTACATCTGAAATGCCTATCTACTCCTATATTTGAAATGCCTATCGGCAACCATACTAAAATGCCTATCGACAACTATATTTGAAATACCTATCGGCTTCTATATCTGAAATGCCTATCGGCACCTATTTTTAAAATGCCAAACGGCAACTCTATCTGAAATGCCTATCGGCACCTATATCTGAAATGCCTATCGGCACCAATTTTTGAAATGCCTATCGGAAACTACATCTGAAATGCCTATCAGCACCTATATTTGAAATGTATATCGGCAAACATATCTGGAATGCTTATCGGCATCTATATTTGAAATGCCTATCGGCTTCTATATCTGAAATGCCTATCGGCAGCTATTTTTAAAATGCCAATCGGCAACTATATCTGAAATGCCTATCGGCACCTATATCTCAAATGACTATCGGCACCTATTTTTGAAATGCCTATCGGGAAATACATCTGAAATGCCTATCAGCACCTATATTTGAAATGCCTAGTGGCAACCATATCTGAAATGCCAATCGGCACCTATTTTTGAAATGCCTATCGGAAACTACATCTAAAAGCCTATCGGCACCTATTTTTAAAATGCCATTCGGCAACTCTATCTGAAATGCCTATCGGCACCTATATCTGAAATGCCTATCGGCATCAATTTTTGAAATGCCTATCGGAAACTACATCTAAAATGCCTATCAGCACCTATACTTGAAATGCCTATCGGCAACCATATCTGGAATGCCTATCGGCACCTATATTTGAAATGCCTATCGGCTTCTATATCTGAAATGCCTATCGTCACTTATTTTTAAAATGCCAATTGGCAACTATATCTGAAATGCCTATCGGCACCTATATCTGAAATGCCTATCGGCACCTATTTTTGAAATGCCTATCGGAAACTACATCTGAAATGCCTATCAGCACCTATATTTGAAAAGCCTATCGGCAACCATATCTGGAATGCCTATCGGCACCTATATTTGAAATGCCTATCGGCTTCTATATCTAAAATGCCTATCGGCACCTATTTTTAAAATGCCAATCGGCAACTATATCTGTAATGCCTATCGGCACCTATATTTGAAATGCCTATCGGCACCTATTTTTGAAATGCCTATCGGAAACTACATCTGAAATGCCTATCAGCACCAATATTTGAAATGCCTATCGGCAACCATATCTGAAATGCCTATCGACACCTATATTTGAAATACCTATCGGCTTCTATATCTGAAATGCCTATCGGCACCTATTTTTGAAATGCCTATCGGAAACTACATCTGAAATGCCTATCAGCACCTATATTTGAAATGCCTATCGGCAACCATATCTGGAATGCTTATCGGCACCTATATTTGAAATGCCTATCGGCTTCTCTATCTGAAATGCCTATCGGCACCTATTTTTAAAATGCCAATCGGCAACTATATCTGAAATGCCTATCGGCACCTATATCTAAAATGCCAATCGGCACCTATTTTTGAAATGCCTATCGGAAACTACATCTGAAATGCCTATCAGCACCTATATTTGAAATGCCTAGTGGCAACCATATCTGAAATGCCAATCGGCACCTATTTTTGAAATGCCTATCGGAAACTACATCTAAAAGCCTATCGGCACATATTTTTAAAATGCCATTCGGCAACTATATCTGAAATGCCTATCGGCACCTATATCTGAAATGCCTATCGGCATCAATTTTTGAAAAGCCTATCGGAAACTACATCTAAAATGCCTATCAGCACCTATATTTGAAATGCCTATCGGCAACCATATCTGGAATGCCTATCGGCACCTATATTTGAAATGCCTATCGGCTTCTATATCTGAAATGCCTATCGGCACCTATTTTTAAAATGCCAATTGGCAACTATATCTGAAATGCCTATCAGCACCTATATCTGAAATGCCTATCGGCACCTATTTTTGAAATGCCTATCGGAAACTACATCTGAAATGCCTATCAGCACCTATATTTGAAAAGCCTATCGGCAACCATATCTGGAATGCCTATCGGCACCTATATTTGAAATGCCTATCGGCTTCTATATCTAAAATGCCTATCGGCACCTATTTTTAAAATGCCAATCGGCAACTATATCTGTAATGCCTATCGGCACCTATATCTGAAATGCCTATCGGCACCTATTTTTGAAATGCCTATCGGAAACTACATCTGAAATGCCTATCAGCACCAATATTTGAAATGCCTATCGGCAACCATATCTGAAATGCCTATCGACACCTATATTTGAAATACCTATCGGCTTCTATATCTGAAATGCCTATCGGCACTTGCTTTTAAAATGCCAATCGGCAACTATATCTGAAATGCCAATCGGCACTTCTATCTGAAATGCCTATCGGCATTAATTTTTGAAATGCCTATCGGAAACTACATCTAAAATGCCTATCAGCACCTATATTTGAAATGCCTATCTGCAACCATATCTGGAATGCCTATCGGCACCAATATTTGAAATGCCTATCGGCTTCTATGTCTGAAATGCCTATCGGCACCTATTTTTAAAATGCCAATTGGCAACTATATCTGAAATGCCTATCGGCACCTATATCTGAAATACCTACCGGCACCTATTTTTTAAATGCCTATCGGAAACTACATCTGGTATGCCTATCAGCACCTATATTTGAAATGCCTATCGGCAACCATATCTGAAATGCCTATCAACACCTATATTTGAAATGCCTATCGGCTTTTATATCTGAAATGCCTATCGGCACCTATTTTAAAATGCCAATCGGCAACTATATCTGAAATGCCTATCGGCACCTATATCTGAAATGCCTATCGGCACCTATTTTTGAAATGCCTATCGGAAACTACATCTGAAATGCCTATCAGCACCTATATTTGAAATGCCTATCGGCAATTATATCTGAAATGCCTATCGACACCTTTATTTGAAATACCTATCGGCTTCTATATCTGAAATGCCTATCGGCACCTATTTTTAAAATGCCAATCGGTAACTATATCTGAAATGCCTATCGGCACCTATAACTAAAATGCCTATCGGCACCAATTTTTGAAATGCCTATCGGAAACTACATCTGGAATGCCTATCAGCACCTATATTTGAAATGCCTATCGGCAACCATATCTTGCATTCCTATCGGCACCTATATTTGAAATGCTTATCGGCTTCTATATCTGAAATGCCTATCGACACCTATTTTTAAAATGCCAATCGGCAACTATATCTGAAATGCCTATCGGCACCTATATCTGAAATGCCTATCGGCACCTATTTTTGAAATGCCTATCAAAAACTACATCTGAAATGCCTATCAGCACCTATATTTGAAATGCCTATCGGCAACCATATCTGGAATGCCTATCGGCACCTATATTTGAAATGCCTATCAGCTTCAATATCTGAAATGCCTATCGGCACCTATTTTTAAAATGCCAATTGGCAACTATATCTGAAATGCCTATCGGCACCTATACCTGAAATGCCTATCGGCACCTATTTTTGAAATGCCTATCGGAAACTACATCTGAAATGCCTATCAGCACCTATATTTGAAATGCCTATCGGCAACCATATCTGGAATGCCTATCGGCACCTATATTTGAAATGCCTATCAGCTTCAATATCTGAAATGCCTATCGGCACCTATTTTTAAAATGCTAATCGGCAACTATATCTGAAGTGCCTATCGGCACCTATATCTGAAATGCCTATCGGCACCTATTTTTGAAATGCCTATCGAAAACTACATCTGAAATGCCTATCAGCACCTATATTTGAAATGCCTATCGGCAACCACATCAGAAATGCCTATCGGCACCTATATTTTAAATGCCTATCGGCAACTATATCTGAAATGCCTATCGGCACCTATTTTTAAAATGCCAATCGGCAACTATATCTGAAATGCTTATCGGCACCTATATCTGAAATGCCTATCGGCACCTATTTTTTTAATGCCTATCGGAAACTACATCCAAAATGCCTATCGGCACCTATTTTTAAAATGCCAATCGGCAACTATATCTGAAATGCCTATCGGCACCTATATCTGAAATGCCTAATGGCACCTATTTTTGAAATGCCTATCTGAAACTACATCTGAAATGCCTATCAGCACCAATATTTAAAATGCCTATCGGCAACTATATCTGAAATGCCTATCGGCACCTATTTTTGAAGTGCCTATCGGCAACCATATCTGAAATGCCTATTGACACCTATATTTGAAATACCTATCGGCTTCTATATCTGAAATGTCTATCGGCACCTATTTTTAAAATGCCAATCGGCAACTATATCTGAAATGCCTATCGAAACCAATATTTGAAATGCCTATCGGCACCTATATTTTAAATGCATATCGGCAACTATATCTGATATGCCTATCGGCAACTATATCTGAAATGCCTATCGGCTTCTATATTTGAAATGCCTATCGGCACCTATTTTTAAAATGCCAATCGGCAACTATATCTGAAATGCCTATCGGCACCTATATCTGAAATGCCTATCGGCACCTATTTTTTTAATGCCTATCGGAAACTACATCCAAAATGCCTATCGGCACCTATTTTTAAAATGCCAATCGGCAACTATATCTGAAATGCCTATCGGCACCTATATCTGAAATGCCTATCGGCACCTATTTTTGAAATGCCTATCGGAAACTACATCTGAAATGCCTATCAGCACCAATATTTAAAATGCCTATCGGCAACCATATCTGGAATGCCTATCGGCACCTATATTTGAAATGCCTATCGGCTTCTATATCTGAAATGCCTATCGGCACCTATTTTTAAAATGCCAATCGGCAACTATATCAGAAATGCCTATCGGCACCTATATCTGAAATGCCTATCGGCACCTATTTTTTTAATGCCTATCGGAAACTACATCTGAAATGCCTATCAGCAAATATATCTGAAATGCCTATCGGCGCCTATTTTTGAAATGCTATCGGAAACTACATCTGAAATGCCTATCAGCACCTTTATTTGAAATGCCTATCGGCAACCATATCTGGAATGCTTATCGGCACCTATATTTGAAATGCCTATCGGCACCTATATCTGAAATGCCTTTCGCATTTATATCTGAAATGCCTATCGACACCTATATTTGAAATGTCTATCGGCAGCTATATTTTAAACGCCTATCGGCAACTATATCTGATATGCCTATCGGCACCTATATCTGAAATGCCAATCGGCACCTATTTTTGAAATGCCTATCGGAAACTACATCTAAAAAGCTTATCGGCACCTATTTTTAAAATGCCAATCGGCAACTATATCTGAAATGCCTACTGGCACCTATATCTGAAATGCCTTTCGGCACCTATTTTTGAAATGCCTATCGGAAACTACATCTGAAATGCCTATCAGCACCTATATTTGAAATGCCTATCGGCAACCATATCTCGAATGCCTATCGGCACCTATATTTGAAATGCCTATCGGCTTCTATATCTGAAATGCCTATCATCACCTATTTTTAAAATGCCAATTGGCAACTATATCTGAAATGCCTATCGGCACCTATATCTGAAATGCCTATCGGCACCTTTTTTTGAAATGCCTATCGGAAACTACATCTGAAATGCCTATCTACACCTATATTTGAAATGCCTATCGGCAACCATATCTGGAATGCCTATCGGCACCTATATTTGAAATGCCTATCGGCTTCTATATCTGAAATGCCTATCGGCACCTATCTTTAAAATGCCAATCGGCAACTATATCTGTAATGCCTATCGGCACCTATATCTGAAATGCCTATCGGCACCTATTTTTGAAATGCCTATCGGAAACTACATCTGAAATGCCTTTCAGCACCAATATTTGAAATGCCTATCGGCAACCATATCTGAAATGCCTATCGACACCTATATTTGAAATACCTATCGGCTTCTATATCTGAAATGCCTATCGGCACCTATTTTTAAAATGCCAGTCGGCAATTATATCTGAAATGCCTATCGGCACCTATATCTGAAATGCCTATCTGCACCAATTTTTGAAATGCCTATCGGAAACTACATCTGAAATGCCTATCAGCACCTATATTTGAAATGCCTATCGGCAACCATATCTGGAATGCCTATCGGCACCTATTTTTAAAATGTCAATCGGCAACTATATCTGAAATGCCTATCGGCACCTATATCTGAAATGCCTATCGGCACCTATTTTTGAAATGCCTATCGGAAACTACATCTGAAATGCCTATCAGCACTTATATCTGAAATGCCTATCGGCATCTATTTTTGAAATGCCTATCGGAAACTACATCTGAAATGCCTATCAGCACCTATATTTGAAATGCCTATCGGCAACAATATCTGGAATGCCTATCGGCACCTATATTTGAAATGCCTATCGGCACCTATATCTGAAATGCCTTTCGGCATTTATATCTGAAATGCCTATCGACACCTATATTTGAAATGTCTATCGGCACCTATATTTTAAATGCCTATCGGCAACTATATCTGATATGCCTATCGGCACCTATATCTGAAATGCCAATCGACACCTATTTTTGAAATGCCTATCGGAAACTACATCTAAAAAGCCTATCGGCACCTATTTTTAAAATGCCAACCGGCAACCATATCTGAAATGCCTATCGACACCTATATTTGAAATACCTATCGGCTTCTATATCTGAAATGCCTATCGGCACCTATTTTTAAAATGCCAATCGGCAACTATATCTGAAATGCCTATCGGCACTAATATCTGAAATGCCTATCGGCACCAATTTTTGAAATGCCTATCGGAAACTACATCTGAAATGCCTATCAGCACCTATATTTCAAATGCCTATCGGCAACCATATCTGGAATACCTATCGGCACCTATATTTGAAAGGCCTATCGGCTTCTATATCTGAAATGCCTATCGACACCTATTTTCAAAATGCCAATTGGCAACTATATCTGAAATGCCTATCGGCACCTATATCTGAAATGCCTATCGGTACCTATTTTTGAAATGCCTATCGGAAACTACATCTGAAATGCCTATCAGCACTTATATTTGAAATGCCTATCGGCAACCATATCTAGAATGCCTATCGGCACCTATATTTTATATGCCTATCGGCTTCTATATCTGAAATGCTTATCGGCACCTATTTTTAAAATGCCAATCGGCAACTATATCTAAAATGCCTATCGGCACCTATATCTGAAATGCCTATCGGCACCTATTTTTGAAATTCCTTTCGGAAACTACATCTGAAATGCCTATCTGCTCCTATATTTGAAATGCCTATCGGCAACCATATCTGGAATGCCTATCAACACCTATATTTGAAATGCCTATCGGCTTTTATATCTGAAATGCCTATCGGCACCTATTTTTAAAATGCCAATTGGCAACTATATCTGAAATGCCTATCGGCACCTATATCTGAAATACCTATCGGCACCTATTTTTTAAATGATTATCGGAAACTACATCTGGAATGCCTATCAGCACCTATATTTGAAATGCCTATCGGCAACCATATCTGGAATGCCTATAAACACCTATATTTGAAATGCCTATCGGCACCTATTTTTAAAATGCCAATCGGCAACTATATCTGAAATGCCTATCGGCACCTATATCTGAAATGCCTATCGGCACCTATTTTTGAAATGCCTATCGGAAACTACATCTGAAATGCCTATCAGCACTTATATTTGAAATGCCTATCGGCAACCATATCTGGAATGCTTATCGGCACATATATTTGAAATGCCAATCGGCTTCTATATCTGAAATGATTATCGGCACCTATTTTTAAAATGCCAATCGGCAACTATATCTGAAATGCCTATCGGCACCTATATCTAAAATGCCTATCGGCACCAATTCTTGAAATGCCTATCGGAAACTACATCTGGAATGCCTATCAGCACCTATATTTGAAATGCCTATCGCCAACCATATCTGGAATGCTTATCGGCACATATATTTGAAATGCCTATCGGCTTCTATATCTGAAATGCCTATCGGCACCTATTTTTAAAATGCCAATCGGCAACTATATCTGAAATGCCTATCGGCAACTATACCTGAAATGCCTATCGGCACCTATTTTTGAAATGCCTATCGGAAACTACATCTGAAATGCCTATCAGCACCTATATTTGAAATGCCTATCGGCAACCATATCTGGAATGCCTATCGGCACCTATATTTGAAATTCCTTTCGGCTTCTATATCTGAAATGCCTATCGGCACCTATTTTTAAAATGCCATTCGGCAACTATATGTGTAATGCCTATCGGCACCTATAACTGAAATGCCTATCGGCATCAATTTTTGAAATGCCTATCGGAAACTACATCTAAAATGCCTATCAGCACCTATATTTGAAATGCCTATCGGCAACCATATTTGGAATGCCTATCGGCACCTATATTTGAAATGCCTATCGGCTTCTATATCTGAAATGCCTATCGACACCTATTTTTAAAATTCCATTTGGCAAATATATCTGAAATGCCTATCGGCACCTATATCTGAAATGCCTATCGGCACCTATTTTTGAAATGCCTATCGGAAACTACATCTGAAATGCCTATCAGCACCTATATTTGAAATGCCTATCGGCAACCATATCTGGAATGCCTATCGGCACCTATATTTGAAATGCCTATCGGCTTCTATATCTGAAATGCCTACCGGCACCTATTTTTAAAATGCCAATCGGCAACTATATCTGTAATGCCTATCGGCTCCTCTATCTGAAATGCCTATCGGCACCTATTTTTGAAATGCCTATCGGAAACTACATCTGAAATGCCTATCAGCACCAATATTTGAAATGCCTATCGGCAACCATATCTGAAATGCCTATCGACACCTATATTTGAAATAATTATCGGCTTCTATATCTGAAATGCCTATCGGCACCAATTTTTGAAATGCCTATCGGAAACTACATCTGAAATGCCTATCAGCACCTATATTTGAAATGCTCATCGGCAACCATATCCGCAATGCCCATAGGCACCTATATTTGAAGTGCCTATCGGCTTCTATATCTGAAATGCCTATCGGCACCTATTTTTAAAATGCCAATCGGCAACTATATCTGAAATGCCTATCGGCACCTATTTCTGAAATGCCTATCGGCACCTATTTTTGAAATGCCTATCAGGAACTACATCTGAAATGCCTATCAGCACCTATATCTAAAATGCATATCGGCACCTATTTTTGAAATGCCTATCGGAAACTACATCTGAAATGCCTATCAGCACGTATATTTGAAATGCCTATCGGCAACAATATCTGGAATGCCTATCGGCACCTATATTTGAAATGCCTATCGGCACCTATATCTGAAATGCCTTTCGGCATTTATATCTGATATGCTTATCAACACCTATATTTGAAATGTCTATCGGCACCTATATTTTAAATGCCTATCGGCAACTATATCTGATATGCCTATCGGCACCTATATCTGAAATGCCAATCGGCACCTATTTTTGAAATGCCTATCGGAAACTACATCTAAAAAGCCTATCGGCACCTATTTTTAAAATGCCAATCGGCAACTATATCTAAAATGCCTATCGGCGCCTATATCTGAAATGCCTATCGGCACCTATTTTTGAAATGCCTATCGGAAACTACATCTGAAATGCCTATCAGCACCTATATTTGAAATGCCTATCGGCAACTATATCTGAAATGCCTATCGACACCTATATTTGAAATACCTATCGGCTTCTATATCTGAAATGCCTATCGGCACCTATTTTTAAAATGCCAATCGGCAACTATATCTGAAATGCCTCTCGGCACTAATATCTAAAATGCCTATCGGCACCAATTTTTGAAATGCCTATCGGAAACTACATCTGAAATGCCTATCAGCACCTATATTTGAAATGCCTATCGGCAACCATATCTAGAATGCCTATCGGCACCTATATTTTAAATGCCTATCGGCTTCTATATCTGAAATGCTTATCGGCACCTATTTTTAAAATGCCAATCGGCAACTATATCTGAAATGCCTATCGGCACCTATTTTTGAAATGCCTTTCGGAAACTACATCTGAAATGCCTATCTACTCCTATATTTGAAATGCCTATCGGCAACCATATTTGAAATGCCTATCGACACCTATATTTGAAATACCTATCGGCTTCTATATCTGAAATGCCTATCGGCACCTATTTTTAAAATGCCAATTGGCAACTATATCTGAAATGCCTATCGGCACCAATATCTAAAATACCTATCGGCACCTATTTTTTAAATGCCTATCGGAAACTACATCTGGAATGCCTATCAGCACCTATATTTGAAATGCCTATCAACAACCATATCTGGAATGCCTATCAACACCTATATTTGAAATGCCTATCGGCTTTTATATCTGAAATGCCTATCGGCACCTATTTTTAAAATGCCAATCGGCAACTATATCTGAAATGCCTATCGGCACCTATATCTGAAATGCCTATCGGCACCTATTTTTGAAATGCCTATCGGAAACTACATCTGAAATGCCTATCAGCACCTATATTTGAAATGCCTATCGGCAACCATATCTAAAATGCCTATCGACACCTATATTTAAAATACCTATCGGCTTCTATATCTGAAATGCCAATCGGCACCTATTTTTAAAATGCCAATCGGTAACTATATCTGAAAAACCTATCGGCACCTATAACTAAAATGCCTATCGGCACCAATTTTTGAAATTCCTATCGGAAACTACATCTGGAATGCCTATCAGCACCTATATTTGAAATGCCTATCGGCAACCATATCTGGCATTCCTATCGGCACCTATATTTGAAATGCCTATCGGCTTCTATATCTGAAATGCCTATCGACACTTATTTTTAAAATGCCATTCGGCAACTATATCTGAAATGCCTATCGGCACCTATATCTGAAATGCCCTTCGGCACCTATTTTTAAAATGCCTATCGGAAACTACATCTGAAATGCCTATCAGCACCTATATTTGAAATGCCTATCGGCAACGATACTAAAATGCCTATCGACAACTATATTTGAAATACCTATCGGCTTCTATATCTGAAATGCCTATCGGCACCTATTTTTAAAATGCCAAACGGCAACTATATCTGAAATGCCTATCGGCACCTATATCTGAAATGCCTATCGGCACCAATTTTTGAAATGCCTATCGGAAACTACATCTGAAATGCCTATCAGCACCTATATTTGAAATGCCTATCAGCGACCATATCTTGAATGCTTATCGGCACCTATATTTAAAATGCCTATCGGCTTCTATATCTGAAATGCCTATCGGCACCTATTTTTAAAATGCCAATCGGCAACTATATCTGAAATGCCTATCGGCACCTATATCTCAAATGCCTATCGGCACCTATTTTTGAAATGCCTATCGGAAAATACATCTGAAATGCCTATCAGCACCTATATTTGAAATGCCTAGTGGCAACCATATCTTAAATGCCAATCGGCACCTATTTTTGAAATGCCTATCGGAAACTACATCTAAAAGCCTATCGGCACCTATTTTTAAAATGCCATTCGGCAACTATATCTGAAATGCCTATCGGCACCTATATCTAAAAAGCCTATCGGCATCAATTTTTGAAATGCCTATCGGAAACTACATCTAAAATGCCTATCAGCACCTATATTTGAAATGCCTATCGGCAACCATATCTGGAATGCCTATCGGCTCCTATATTTGAAATGCCTATAGGCTTCTATATCTGAAATGCCTATCGGCACCTATTTTTAAAATGCAAATTGGCAACTATATCTGAAATGCCTATCGGCACCTATATCTGAAATGCCTATCGGCACCTATTTTTGAAATGCCTATCGGAAACTACATCTGAAATGCCTATCAGCACCTATATTTGAAAAGCCTATCGGCAACCATATCTGGAATGCCTATCGGCACCTATATTTGAAATGCCTATCGGCTTCTATATCTGAAATGCTTATCAGCACCAATATTTGAAATGCCTATCGGCAACCATATCTGAAATGCCTATCGACACCTATATTTGAAATACCTATCGGCTTCTATATCTGAAATGCCTATCGGCACCTATTTTTGAAATGCCTATCGGAAACTACATCTGAAATGCCTATCAGCACCTATATTTGAAATGCCTATCGGCAACCATATCCGGAATGCTTATCGGCACCTATATTTGAAATGCCTATCGGCTTCTATATCTGAAATGCCTATCGGCACCTATTTTTAAAATGCCAATCGGCAACTATATCTGAAATGCCTATCGGCACATATATCTAAAATGCCTATCGGCACCTATTTTTGAAATGCCTATCGGAAACTACATCTGAAATGCCTATCAGCACCTATATTTGAAATGCCTAGTGGCAACCATATCTGAAATGCCAATCGGCACCTATTTTTGAAATGCCTATCGGAAACTACATCTAAAAGCCTATCGGCACCTATTTTTAAAATGCCATTCGGCAACTATATCTGAAATGCCTATCGGCACCTATATCTGAAATGCCTATCGGCATCAATTTTTGAAAAGCCTATCGGAAACTACATCTAAAATGCCTATCAGCACCTATATTTGAAATGCCTATCGGCTACCATATCTGGAATGCCTATCGGCACCTATATTTGAAATGCCTATCGGCTTCTATATCTGAAATGCCTATCGACACCTATTTTTAAAATGCCAATCGGCAACTATATCTGAAATGCCTATCGGCACCTATATCTGAAATGCCTATCGGCACCTATTTTTGAAATGCCTATCGGAAACTACATCTGAAATGCCTATCAGCACCTATATTTGAAAAGCCTATCGGCAACCATATCTGGAATGCCTATCGGCACCTATATTTGAAATGCCTATCGGCTTCTATATCTAAAATGCCTATCGGCACCTATTTTTAAAATGCCAATCGGCAACTATATCTGTAATGCCTATTGGCACCTATATCTGCAATGCCTATCGGCACCTATTTTTGAAATGCCTATAGGAAACTACATCTGAAATGCCTATCAGCACCAATATTTGAAATGCCTATCGGCAACCATATCTGAAATGCCTATCGACACCTATATTTGAAATACCTATCGGCTTCTATATCTGAAATGCCTATCGACACTTATTTTTAAAATGCCATTCGGCAACTATATCTGAAATGCCTATCGGCACCTATATCTGAAATGCCCTTCGGCACCTATTTTTAAAATGCCTATCGGAAACTACATCTGAAATGCCTATCAGCACCTATATTTGAAATGCCTATCGGCAACGATACTAAAATGCCTATCGACAACTATATTTGAAATACCTATCGGCTTCTATATCTGAAATGCCTATCGGCACCTATTTTTAAAATGCCAAACGGCAACTATATCTGAAATGCCTATCGGCACCTATATCTGAAATGCCTATCGGCACCAATTTTTGAAATGCCTATCGGAAACTACATCTGAAATGCCTATCAGCACCTATATTTGAAATGCCTATCAGCGACCATATCTTGAATGCTTATCGGCACCTATATTTAAAATGCCTATCGGCTTCTATA
The DNA here is from genome assembly GCA_034508555.1 of Venustoraphidia nigricollis. NCBI lineage: Eukaryota > Metazoa > Arthropoda > Insecta > Raphidioptera > Raphidiidae > Venustoraphidia > Venustoraphidia nigricollis. Next base: position 52,505 of record JAVRKA010000169.1, read on the forward strand.
TCTGAAATGCCTATCGGCACCTATTTTTAAAATGCCAATCGGCAACTATATCTGAAATGCCTATCGGCACCTATATCTCAAATGCCTATCGGCACCTATTTTTGAAATGCCTATCGGAAAATACATCTGAAATGCCTATCAGCACCTATATTTGAAATGCCTAGTGGCAACCATATCTTAAATGCCAATCGGCACCTATTTTTGAAATGCCTATCGGAAACTACATCTAAAAGCCTATCGGCACCTATTTTTAAAATGCCATTCGGCAACTATATCTGAAATGCCTATCGGCACCTATATCTAAAAAGCCTATCGGCATCAATTTTTGAAATGCCTATCGGAAACTACATCTAAAATGCCTATCAGCACCTATATTTGAAATGCCTATCGGCAACCATATCTGGAATGCCTATCGGCTCCTATATTTGAAATGCCTATAGGCTTCTATATCTGAAATGCCTATCGGCACCTATTTTTAAAATGCAAATTGGCAACTATATCTGAAATGCCTATCGGCACCTATATCTGAAATGCCTATCGGCACCTATTTTTGAAATGCCTATCGGAAACTACATCTGAAATGCCTATCAGCACCTATATTTGAAAAGCCTATCGGCAACCATATCTGGAATGCCTATCGGCACCTATATTTGAAATGCCTATCGGCTTCTATATCTGAAATGCTTATCAGCACCAATATTTGAAATGCCTATCGGCAACCATATCTGAAATGCCTATCGACACCTATATTTGAAATACCTATCGGCTTCTATATCTGAAATGCCTATCGGCACCTATTTTTGAAATGCCTATCGGAAACTACATCTGAAATGCCTATCAGCACCTATATTTGAAATGCCTATCGGCAACCATATCCGGAATGCTTATCGGCACCTATATTTGAAATGCCTATCGGCTTCTATATCTGAAATGCCTATCGGCACCTATTTTTAAAATGCCAATCGGCAACTATATCTGAAATGCCTATCGGCACATATATCTAAAATGCCTATCGGCACCTATTTTTGAAATGCCTATCGGAAACTACATCTGAAATGCCTATCAGCACCTATATTTGAAATGCCTAGTGGCAACCATATCTGAAATGCCAATCGGCACCTATTTTTGAAATGCCTATCGGAAACTACATCTAAAAGCCTATCGGCACCTATTTTTAAAATGCCATTCGGCAACTATATCTGAAATGCCTATCGGCACCTATATCTGAAATGCCTATCGGCATCAATTTTTGAAAAGCCTATCGGAAACTACATCTAAAATGCCTATCAGCACCTATATTTGAAATGCCTATCGGCTACCATATCTGGAATGCCTATCGGCACCTATATTTGAAATGCCTATCGGCTTCTATATCTGAAATGCCTATCGACACCTATTTTTAAAATGCCAATCGGCAACTATATCTGAAATGCCTATCGGCACCTATATCTGAAATGCCTATCGGCACCTATTTTTGAAATGCCTATCGGAAACTACATCTGAAATGCCTATCAGCACCTATATTTGAAAAGCCTATCGGCAACCATATCTGGAATGCCTATCGGCACCTATATTTGAAATGCCTATCGGCTTCTATATCTAAAATGCCTATCGGCACCTATTTTTAAAATGCCAATCGGCAACTATATCTGTAATGCCTATTGGCACCTATATCTGCAATGCCTATCGGCACCTATTTTTGAAATGCCTATAGGAAACTACATCTGAAATGCCTATCAGCACCAATATTTGAAATGCCTATCGGCAACCATATCTGAAATGCCTATCGACACCTATATTTGAAATACCTATCGGCTTCTATATCTGAAATGCCTATCGGCACTTGCTTTTAAAACGCCAATCGGCAACTATATCTGAAATGCCAATCGGCACCTCTATCTAAAATGCCTATCGGCATCAATTTTTAAAATGCCTATCGGAAACTACATCTAAAATGCCTATCAGCACCTATATTTGAAATGCCTATCTGCAACCATATCTGGAATGCCTATCGGCACCAATATTTGAAATGCCTATCGGCTTCTATGTCTGAAATGCCTATCGGCACCTATTTTTAAAATGCCAATTGGCAACTATATCTGAAATGCCTATCGGCACCTATATCTGAAATACCTATCGGCACCTATTTTTTAAATGCCTATCGGAAACTACATCTGGTATGCCTATCAGCACCTATATTTGAAATGCCTATCGGCAACCATATCTGAAATGCCTATCAACACCTATATTTGAAATGCCTATCGGCTTTTATATCTGAAATGCCTATCGGCACCTATTTTTAAAATGCCATTCGGCAACTATATCTGAAATGCCTATCGGCACCTATATCTGAAATGCCTATCGGCACCTATTTTTAAATGCCTATCGGAAACTACATCTGAAATGCCTATCAGCACCTATATTTGAAATGCCTATCGGCAACCATACTAAAATGCCTATCGACAACTATATTTGAAATACCTATCGGCTTCTATATCTGAAATGCCTATCGGCACCTATTTTTAAAATGCCAAACGGCAACTATATCTGAAATGCCTATCGGCACCTATATCTGAAATGCCTATCGGCACCAATTTATGAAATGCCTATCGGAAACTACATCTGAAATGCCTATCAGCACCTATATTTGAAATGCCTATCGGCAACCATATCTGGAATGCCTATCGGCACCTATATTTGAAATGCCTATAGGCTTCTATATCTGAAATGCCTATCGGCACCTATTTTTAAAATGCCAATCGGCAACTATATCTGAAATGCCTATCGGCACCTATATCTGAAATGCCTATCGGCACCTATTTTTGAAATGCCTATCGGAAACTACATCTGAAATGCCTATCAGCACCTATATTTGAAAAGCCTATCGGCAACCATATCTGGAATGCCTATCGGCACCTATATTTGAAATGCCTATCGGCTTCTATATCTAAAATGCCTATCGGCACCTATTTTTAAAATGCCAATCGGCAACTATATCTGTAATGCCTATCAACACCTATATCTGAAATGCCTATCGACACCTATATTTGAAATACCTATCGGCTTCTATATCTGAAATGCCTATCGGCACTTGCTTTTAAAACGCCAATCGGCAACTATATCTGAAATGCCAATCGGCACCTCTATCTAAAATGCCTATCGGCATCAATTTTTAAAATGCCTATCGGAAACTACATCTAAAATGCCTATCAGCACCTATATTTGAAATGCCTATCTGCAACCATATCTGGAATGCCTATCGGCACCAATATTTGAAATGCCTATCGGCTTCTATGTCTGAAATGCCTATCGGCACCTATTTTTAAAATGCCAATTGGCAACTATATCTGAAATGCCTATCGGCACCTATATCTGAAATACCTATCGGCACCTATTTTTTAAATGCCTATCGGAAACTACATCTGGTATGCCTATCAGCACCTATATTTGAAATGCCTATCGGCAACCATATCTGAAATGCCTATCAACACCTATATTTGAAATGCCTATCGGCTTTTATATCTGAAATGCCTATCGGCACCTATTTTTAAAATGCCATTCGGCAACTATATCTGAAATGCCTATCGGCACCTATATCTGAAATGCCTATCGGCACCTATTTTTAAATGCCTATCGGAAACTACATCTGAAATGCCTATCAGCACCTATATTTGAAATGCCTATCGGCAACCATACTAAAATGCCTATCGACAACTATATTTGAAATACCTATCGGCTTCTATATCTGAAATGCCTATCGGCACCTATTTTTAAAATGCCAAACGGCAACTATATCTGAAATGCCTATCGGCACCTATATCTGAAATGCCTATCGGCACCAATTTATGAAATGCCTATCGGAAACTACATCTGAAATGCCTATCAGCACCTATATTTGAAATGCCTATCGGCAACCATATCTGGAATGCCTATCGGCACCTATATTTGAAATGCCTATAGGCTTCTATATCTGAAATGCCTATCGGCACCTATTTTTAAAATGCCAATCGGCAACTATATCTGAAATGCCTATCGGCACCTATATCTGAAATGCCTATCGGCACCTATTTTTGAAATGCCTATCGGAAACTACATCTGAAATGCCTATCAGCACCTATATTTGAAAAGCCTATCGGCAACCATATCTGGAATGCCTATCGGCACCTATATTTGAAATGCCTATCGGCTTCTATATCTAAAATGCCTATCGGCACCTATTTTTAAAATGCCAATCGGCAACTATATCTGTAATGCCTATCAACACCTATATCTGAAATGCCTATCGGCACCTATTTTTGAAATGCCTATCGGAAACTACATCTGAAATGCTTATCAGCACCAATATTTGAAATGCCTATCGGCAACCATATCTGAAATGCCTATCGACACCTATATTTGAAATACCTATCGGCTTCTATATCTGAAATGCCTATCGGCACCTATTTTTGAAATGCCTATCGGAAACTACATCTGAAATGCCTATCAGCACCTATATTTGAAATGCCTATAGGCAACCATATCCGGAATGCTTATCGGCACCTATATTTGAAATGCCTATCGGCTTCTATATCTGAAATGCCTATCGGCACCTATTTTTAAAATGCCAATCGGCAACTATATCTGAAATGCCTATCGGCACATATATCTAAAATGCCTATCGGCACCTATTTTTGAAATGCCTATCGGAAACTACATCTGAAATGCCTATCAGCACCTATATTTGAAATGCCTAGTGGCAACCATATCTGAAATGCCAATCGGCACCTATTTTTGAAATGCCTATCGGAAACTACATCTAAAAGCCTATCGGCACCTATTTTTAAAATGCCATTCGGCAACTATATCTGAAATGCCTATCGGCACCTATATCTGAAATGCCTATCGGCATCAATTTTTGAAAAGCCTATCGGAAACTACATCTAAAATGCCTATCAGCACCAATATTTGAAATGCCTATCGGCAACCATATCTGAAATGCCTATCGACACCTATATTTGAAATACCTATCGGCTTCTATATCTGAAATGCCTATCGGCACTTGCTTTTAAAATGCCAATCGGCAACTATATCTGAAATGCCAATCGGCACCTCTATCTGAAATGCCTATCGGCATCAATTTTTGAAATGCCTATCGGAAACTACATCTAAAATGCCTATCAGCACCTATATTTGAAATGCCTATCTGCAACCATATCTGGAATGCCTATCGGCACCAATATTTGAAATGCCTATCGGCTTCTATGTCTGAAATGCCTATCGGCACCTATTTTTAAAATGCCAATTGGCAACTATATCTGAAATGCCTATCGGCACCTATATCTGAAATACCTATCGGCACCTATTTTTTAAATGCCTATCGGAAACTACATCTGGTATGCCTATCAGCACCTATATTTGAAATGCCTATCGGCAACCATATCTGAAATGCCTATCAACACCTTTATTTGAAATGCCTATCGGCTTTTATATCTGAAATGCCTATCGGCACCTATTTTTAAAATGCCAATCGGCAACTATATCTGAAATGCCTATCGGCACCTATATCTGAAATGCCTATCGGCACCTATTTTTGAAATGCCTATCGGAAACTACATCTGAAATGCCTATCAGCACCTATATTTGAAATGCCTATCGGCAACCATATCTGAAATGCCTATCGACACCTATATTTGAAATACCTATCGGCTTCTATTACTGAAATGCCTATCGGCACCTATTTTTAAAATGCCAATCGGTAACTATATCTGAAATGCCTATCGGCACCTATAACTAAAATGCCTATCGGCACCAATTTTTGAAATGCCTATCGGAAACTACATCTGGAATGCCTATCAGCACCTATATCTGAAATGCCTATCGGCAACCATATCTTGCATTCCTATCGGCACCTATATTTGAAATGCTTATCGGCTTCTATATCTGAAATGGCTATCGACACCTATTTTTAAAATGCCAATCGGCAACTATATCTGAAATGCCTATCGACACCTATATCTGAAATGCCTATCGGCACCTATTTTTGAAATGCCTATCAAAAACTACATCTGAAATGCCTATCAGCACCTATATTTGAAATGCCTATCGGCAACCATATCTGAAATGCCTATCGACAACTATATTTGAAATACCTATCGGCTTCTATATCTGAAATGCCTATCGGCACCTATTTTTAAAATTGCCAAACGGCAACTATATCTGAAATGCCTATCGGCACCTATATCTGAAATGCCTATCGGCACTTATATCTGAAATGCCTATCGGCACCAATTTTTGAAATGCCTATCGGAAACTACATCTGAAATGCTTATCAGCACCTATATTTGAAATGCCTATCGGCAACCATATCTGGAATGCTTATCGGCGCCTATATTTGAAATGCCTATCGGCTTCTATATCTGAAATGCCTATCGGCACCTATTTTTAAAATGCCAACCGGCAACTATATCTGAAATGCCTATCGGCACCTATATCTACAATGCCTATCGGCACCTATTTTTGAAATGCCTATCGGAAACTACATCTGAAATGCCTATCAGCACCTATATTTGAAATGCCTAGTGGCAACCATATCTGAAATGCCAATCGGCACCTATTTTTGAAATGCCTATCGGAAACTACATCTAAAAGCCTATCGGCACCTATTTTTAAAATGCCATTCGGCAACTATATCTGAAATGCCTATCGGCACCTATATCTGAAATGCTTATCGGCATCAATTTTTGAAATGCCTATCGGAAACTACATCTAAAATGCCTATCAGCAACTATATTTGAAATGCCTATCGGCAACCATATCTGGAATGCCTATCGGCACCTATATTTGAAATGCCTATCGGCTTCTATATCTGAAATGCCTATCGGCACCTATTTTTAAAATGCCAATTGGCAACTATATCTGAAATGCCTATCGGCACCTATACCTGAAATGCCTATCGGCACCTATTTTTGAAATGCCTATCGGAAACTACATCTGAAATGCCTATCAGCACCTATATTTGAAATGCCTATCGGCAACCATATCTGGAATGCCTATCGGCACCTATATTTGAAATGCCTATCGGCTTCAATATCTGAAATGCCTATCGGCACCTATTTTTAAAATGCTAATCGGCAACTATATCTGAAGTGCCTATCGGCACCTATATCTGAAATACCTATCGGCACCTATTTTTGAAATGCCTATCGAAAACTAAATCTGAAATGCCTATCAGCACCTATATTTGAAATGCCTATCGGCAACCACATTAGAAATGCCTATCGGCACCTATATTTTAAATGCCTATCGGCAACTATATCTGATACGCCTATCGGCAACTATATCTGAAATGCCTATCGGCACCTATTTTTGAAGTGCCTATCGGCAACCATATCTGATATGCCTATTGACACCTATATTTGAAATACCTATCGGCTTCTATATCTGAAATGTCTATCGGCACCTATTTTTAAAATGCCAATCGGCAACTATATCTGAAATGCCTATCGAAACCAATATTTGAAATGCCTATCGGCACCTATATTTTAAATGCATATCGGCAACTATATCTGATATGCCTATCGGCACCTATATCTGAAATGCTTATCGGCACCTATTTTTGAAATGCCTATCGGAAACTACATCCAAAATGCCTATCGGCACCTATTTTTAAAATGCCAATCGGCAACTATATCTGAAATGCCTATCGGCACCTATATCTGAAATGCCTATCGGCACCTATTTTTGAAATGCCTATCGGAAACTACATCTGAAATGCCTATCAGCACCAATATTTAAAATGCCTATCGGCAACCATATCTGGAATGCCTATCGGCACCTATATTTGAAATGCCTATCGGCTTCTATATCTGAAATGCCTACCGGCACCTATTTTTAAAATGCCAATCGGCAACTATATCTGAAATGCCTATCGGCACCTATATCTGAAATGCCTATCGGCACCTATTTTTTTAATGCCTATCGGAAACTACATCTGAAATGCCTATCAGCAAATATATCTGAAATGCCTATCGGCGCCCATTTTTGAAATGCTATCGGAAACTACATCTGAAATGCCTATCAGCACCTTTATTTGAAATGCCTATCGGCAACCATATCTGGAATGCCTATCGGCACCTATATTTGAAATGCCTATCAGCACCTATATCTGAAATGCCTTTCGGCATTTATATCTGAAATGCCTATCGACACCTATATTTGAAATGTCTATCGGCAGCTATATTTTAAACGCCTATCGGCAACTATATCTGATATGCCTATCGGCACCTATATCTGAAATGCCAATCGGCACCTATTTTTGAAATGCCTATCGGAAACTACATCTGAAATGCCTATCAGCACAAATATTTGAAATGCCTAACGGCAACCATATCTGGAATGCCTAGCGGCACCTATATTTGAAATGCCTATCGGCTTCTATATCTGAAATGCCTATCGGCACCTATTTTTAAAATGCCATTCGGCAACTATATGTGTAATGCCTATCGGCATCTATATCTGAAATGCCTATCGGCACCTATTTTTGAAATGCCTATCGGCTTCTATATCTGAAATGCCTATCGGCACCTATTTTTAAAATGCCAATCGGCAACTATATCTGAAATGCCTATCGGCACCTATATGTGAAATGCCCATCGGCACCAATTTTTGAAATGCCTACCGAAAACTACATCTGAAATGCCTATCAGCACCTATATTTGAAATGCCTATCGGCGACCATATCTGGAATGCCTATCGGCACCTATATTTGAAATGCCTATCGGCTTCTATATCTGAAATGCCTATCGGCACCTATTTTTAAAATGCCAATCGGCAACTATATCTGAAATGCCTATCGGCACCTATATCTGATATGCCTATCGGCGCCTATTTTTGAAATGCCTATCGGAAACTATATCTGAAATGCCTATCAGCACAAATATTTGAAATGCCTATCGGCAAACATATCTGGAATGCCTATCGGCACCTATATTTGAAATGCCTATCGGCTTCTATATCTGAAATGCCTATCGGCACCTATTTTTAAAATGCCATTCGGCAACTATATGTGTAATGCCTATCGGCATCTATATCTGAAATGCCTATCGGCACCTATTTTTGAAATGCCTATCGGAAACTACATCTGAAATGTCTATCAGCACCAATATTTGAAATGCCTATCTGCAACCATATCTGGAATGCCTATCGGCACCAATATTTGAAATGCCTATCAGCTTCTATATCTGAAATGCCTATCGGCACCTATTTTTAAAATGCCAATCGGCAACTATATCTGAAATGCCTATCGGCACCTATATCTGAAATGCCCATCGGCACCAATTTTTGAAATGCCTACCGAAAACTACATCTGAAATGCCTATCAGAACCTATATTTGAAATGCCTATCGGCAACCATATCTGAAATGCCTATCGGCACCTATTTTTAAAATGCCAATCGGCAACTATATCTGAAATGCCTATCGGCGCCTATATCTGAAATGCCTATTGGAACCTATTTTTGAAATGCCTATCGGAAACTACATCTGAAATGCCTATCAGCACCTATATTTGAAATGCCTATCGGCAACCATATCTGGAATGCCTATCAGCACCTATATTTGAAATGCCTATCGGCTTCTATATCTGAAATGCCTATCGGCACCTATTTTTAAAATGCCAATCGCCAACTATATCTGAAGTGCCTATCGGCACCTATATCTTGAATGCCTATCGGCACCTATTTTTGAAATGCCTATCAAAAACTACATCTGAAATGCCTATCAGCACCTACATTTGAAATGCCTATCGGCAACCACATCAGAATTGCCTATCGGCACCTATATCTGAAATGCCTTTCTGCATTTATATCTGAAATGCCTATCGACACTTATATTTGAAATGCCTATCGGCACCTATATTTTAAGTGCCTATCGGCAACTATATCTGATATGCCTATCGGCACCTATATCTAAAATGCCTATCGGCACCTTTTTTTAAAATGCCAATCGGCAACTATATCTGAAATGCAAATCGGCACCTATATCTGAAATGCCTATCGGCACCAATTTTTGAAATGCCTATCGGAAACTACATCTGAAATGCCTATCAGCACCTATATTTGAAATGCCTATTGGCAACCATATCTGGCAAGCCTATCGGCACCTATATTTGAAATGCCTATCGGCACCTATATCTGAAATGCCTATCGGCACCTATTTTTCAAATGCCTATCGGAAACTACATCTGAAATGCCTATCAGCACCTATATTTGAAATGCCTATCGGCAACCATATCTGAAATGCCTATCGACACCTATATTTGAAATACCTATCGGCTTCTATTACTGAAATGCCTATCGGCACCTATTTTTAAAATGCCAATCGGTAACTATATCTGAAATGCCTATCGGCACCTATAACTAAAATGCCTATCGGCACCAATTTTTGAAATGCCTATCGGAAACTACATCTGGAATGCCTATCAGCACCTATATCTGAAATGCCTATCGGCAACCATATCTTGCATTCCTATCGGCACCTATATTTGAAATGCTTATCGGCTTCTATATCTGAAATGGCTATCGACACCTATTTTTAAAATGCCAATCGGCAACTATATCTATAATGCCTATCGACACCTAAATCTGAAAAGCCTATCGGCACCTATTTTTGAAATGCCTATCAAAAACTACATCTGAAATGCCTATCAGCACCTATATTTGAAATGCCTATCGGCAACCATATCTGAAATGCCTATCGACAACTATATTTGAAATACCTATCGGCTTCTATATCTGAAATGCCTATCGGCACCTATTTTTAAAATGCCAAACGGCAACTATATCTGAAATGCCTATCGGCACCTATATCTGAAATGCCTATCGGCACTTATATCTGAAATGCCTATCGGCACCAATTTTTGAAATGCCTATCGGAAACTACATCTGAAATGCCTATCAGCACCTATATTTGAAATGCCTATCGGCAACCATATCTGGAATGCTTATCGGCGTCTATATTTGAAATGCCTATCGGCTTCTATATCTGAAATGCCTATCGGCACCTATTTTTAAAATGCCAACCGGCAACTATATCTGAAATGCCTATCGGCACCTATATCTACAATGCCTATCGGCACCTATTTTTGAAATGCCTATCGGAAACTACATCTGAAATGCCTATCAGCACCTATATTTGAAATGCCTAGTGGCAACCATATCTGAAATGCCAATCGGCACCTATTTTTGAAATGCCTATCGGAAACTACATCTAAAAGCCTATCGGCACCTATTTTTAAAATGCCATTCGGCAACTATATCTGAAATGCCTATCGGCACCTATATCTGAAATGCCTATCGGCATCAATTTTTGAAATGCCTATCGGAAACTACATCTAAAATGCCTATCAGCAACTATATTTGAAATGCCCATCGGCAACCATATCTGGAATGCCTATCGGCACCTATATTTGAAATGCCTATCGGCTTCTATATCTGAAATGCCTATCGGCACCTATTTTTAAAATGCCAATTGGCAACTATATCTGAAATGCCTATCGGCACCTATACCTGAAATGCCTATCGGCACCTATTTTTGAAATGCCTATCGGAAACTACATCTGAAATGCCTATCAGCACCTATATTTGAAATGCCTATCGGCAACCATATCTGGAATGCCTATCGGCACCTATATTTGAAATGCCTATCGGCTTCAATATCTGAAATGCCTATCGGCACCTATTTTTAAAATGCTAATCGGCAACTATATCTGAAGTGCCTATCGGCAACTATATCTGAAGTGCCTATCGGCACCTATATCTGAAATGCCAATCGGCACCTATTTTTGAAATGCCTATCGAAAACTACATCTGAAATGCCTATCAGCACCTATATTTGAAATGCCTATCGGCAACCACATTAGAAATGCCTATCGGCACCTATATTTTAAATGCCTATCGGCAACTATATCTGATACGCCTATCGGCAACTATATCTGAAATGCCTATCGGCACCTATTTTTGAAGTGCCTATCGGCAACCATATCTGATATGCCTATTGACACCTATATTTGAAATACCTATCGGCTTCTATATCTGAAATGTCTATCGGCACCTATTTTTAAAATGCCAATCGGCAACTATATCTAAAATGCCTATCGAAACCAATATTTGAAATGCCTATCGGCACCTATATTTTAAATGCATATCGGCAACTATATCTGATATGCCTATCGGCACCTATATCTGAAATGCCTATCGGCACCTATTTTTGAAATGCCTATCGGAAACTACATCCAAAATGCCTATCGGCACCTATTTTTAAAATGCCAATCGGCAACTATATCTGAAATGCCTATCGGCACCTATATCTGAAATGCCTATCGGCACCTATTTTTGAAAAGCCTATCGGAAACTACATCTGAAATGCCTATCAGCACCAATATTTAAAATGCCTATCGGCAACCATATCTGGAATGCCTATCGGCACCTATATTTGAAATGCCTATCGGCTTCTATATCTGAAATGCCTACCGGCACCTATTTTTAAAATGCCAATCGGCTACTATATCTGAAATGCCTATCGGCACCTATATCTGAAATGCCTATAGGCACCTATTTTTTTAATGCCTATCGGAAACTACATCTGAAATGCCTATCAGCAAATATATCTGAAATGCCTATCGGCGCCTATTTTTGAAATGCTATCGGAAACTACATCTGAAATGCCTATCAGCACCTTTATTTGAAATGCCTATCGGCAACCATATCTGGAATGCCTATCGGCACCTATATTTGAAATGCCTATCGGCACCTATATCTGAAATGCCTTTCGGCATTTATATCTGAAATGCCTATCGACACCTATATTTGAAATGTCTATCGGCAGCTATATTTTAAACGCCTATCGGCAACTATATCTGATATGCCTATCGGCACCTATATCTGAAATGCCAATCGGCACCTATTTTTGAAATGCCTATCGGAAACTACATCTAAAAAGCCTATCGGCACCTATTTTTAAAATGCCAATCGCCAACCATATCTGAAATGCCTATCGACACCTATATTTGAAATACCTATCGGCTTCTATATCTGAAATGCCTATCGGCACCTATTTTTAAAATGCCAATCGGCAACTATATCTGAAATGCCTATCGGCACTAATATCTGAAATGCCTATCGGCACCAATTTTTGAAATGCCTATCGGAAACTACATCTGAAATGCCTATCAGCACCTATATTTCAAATGCCTATCGGCAACCATATCTGGAATGCCTATCGGCACCTATATTTGAAATGCCTATCGGCTTCTATATCTGAAATGCCTATCGACACCTATTTTCAAAATGCCAATTGGCAACTATATCTGAAATGCCTATCGGCACCTATATCTGAAATGCCTATCGGTACCTTTTTTTGAAATGCCTATCGGTAACTACATCTGAAATGCCTATCAGCACTTATAATTGAAATGCCTATCGGCAACCATATCTAGAATGCCTATCGGCACCTATATTTTATATGCCTATCGGCTTCTATATCTGAAATGCTTATCGGCACCTATTTTTAAAATGCCAATCGGCAACTATATCTAAAATGCCTATCGGCACCTATATCTGAAATGCCTATCGGCACCTATTTTTGAAATTCCTTTCGGAAACTACATCTGAAATGCCTATCTGCTCCTATATTTGAAATGCCTATCGGCAACCATATCTGGAATGTCTATCAACACCTATATTTGAAATGCCTATCGGCTTTTATATCTGAAATGCCTATCGGCACCTATTTTTAAAATGCCAATTGGCAACTATATCTGAAATGCCTATCGGCACCTATATCTGAAATACCTATCGGCACCTATTTTTTAAATGATTATCGGAAACTACATCTGGAATGCCTATCAGCACCTATATTTGAAATGCCTATCGGCAACCATATCTGGAATGCCTATCAACACCTATATTTGAAATGCCTATCGGCACCTATTTTTAAAATGCCAATCGGCAACTATATCTGAAATGCCTATCGGCACCTATATCTGAAATGCCTATCGGCACCTATTTTTTAAATGCCTATCGGAAACTACATCTGAAATGCCTATCAGCACTTATATTTGAAATGCCTATCGGCAACCATATCTGGAATGCTTATCGGCACATATATTTGAAATGCCAATCGGCTTCTATATCTGAAATGATTATCGGCACCTATTTTTAAAATGCCAATCGGCAACTATATCTGAAATGCCTATCGGCACCTATATCTAAAATGCCTATCGGCACCAATTTTTGAAATGCCTATCGGAAACTACATCTGGAATGCCTATCAGCACCTATATTTGAAATGCCTATCGCCAACCATATCTGGAATGCTTATCGGCACATATATTTGAAATTCCTATCGGCTTCTATATCTGAAATGCCTATCGGCACCTATTTTTAAAATGCCAATCGGCAACTATATCTGAAATGCCTATCGGCACCTATATTGAAATGCCTATCGGCACCTATTTTTGAAATGCCTATCGGAAACTACATCTGAAATGCCTATCAGCACCTATATTTGAAATGCCTATCGGCAACCATATCTGGAATGCCTATCGGCACCTATATTTGAAATGCCTATCGGCTTCTATATCTGAAATGCCTATCGGCACCTATTTTTAAAATGCCAATCGGACACTATATCTGAAATGCCTATCGGCACCTATAACTGAAATGCCTATCGGCATCAATTTTTGAAATGCCTATCGGAAACTACATCTAAAATGCCTATCAGCACCTATATTTAAAATGCCTATCGGCAACCATATTTGGAATGCCTATCGGCACATATATTTGAAATGCCTATCGGCTTCTATATCTGAAATGCCTATCGACACCTATTTTTAAAATGCCATTTGGCAAATATATCTGAAATGCCTATCGGCACCTATATCTGAAATGCCTATCGGCACCTATTTTTGAAATGCCTATCGGAAACTACATCTGAAATGCCTATCAGCACCTATATTTGAAATGCCTATCGGCAACCATATCTGGAATGCCTAACGGCACCTATATTTGAAATGCCTATCGGCTTCTATATCTGAAATGCCTACCGGCACCTATTTTTAAAATGCCAATCGGCAACTATATCTGTAATGCCTATCGGCACCTATATCTGAAATGCCTATCGGCACCTAATTTTGAAATGCCTATCGGAAACTACATCTGAAATGCCTATCAGCACCAATATTTGAAATGCCTATCGGCAACCATATCTGAAATGCCTATCGACACCTATATTTGAAATAATTATCGGCTTTTATATCTGAAATGCCTATCGGCACCTATTTTTAAAATGCCAATCGGCAACTATATCTGAAATGCCTATCGGCACCTATATCTGAAATACCTATCGGCACCAATTTTTGAAATGCCTATCGGAAACTACATCTGAAATGCCTATCAGCACCTATATTTAAAATGCCTATCGGCAACCATATCTGGAATGCCTATAGGCACCTATATTTGAAATGCCTATCGGCTTCTATATCTGAAATGCCTATCGGCACCTATTTTTAAAATGCCAATCGGCAACTATATCTGAAATGCCTATCGGCACCTATATCTGAAATGCCTATCGGCACCTATATCTGAAATGCCTTTCGGCATTTATATCTGATATGCTTATCAACACCTATATTTGAAATGTCTATCGGCACCTATATTTTAAATGCCTATCGGCAACTATATCTAACATGCCTATCGGCACCTATATCTGAAATGCCAATCGGCACCTATTTTTGAAATGCCTATCGGAAACTACATCTAAAAAGCCCATCGGCACCTATTTTTAAAATGCCAATCGGCAACTATATCTGAAATGCCTATCGGCGCCTATATCTGAAATGCCTATCGGCACCTATTTTTGAAATGCCTTTCGGAAACTACATCTGAAATGCCTATCTACTCCTATATTTGAAATGCCTATCGGCAACCATATTTGAAATGCCTATCGACACCTATATTTGAAATACCTATCGGCTTCTATATCTGTAATGCCTATCGGCACTTGTTTTTAAAATGCCAATCGGCAACTATATCTGAAATGCCAATCGGCACCTCTATCTGAAATGCCTATCGGCATCAATTTTTGAAATGCCTATCGGAAACTACATCTAAAATGCCTATCAGCACCTATATTTGAAATGCCTATCTGCAACCATATCTGGAATGCCTATCGGCACCAATATTTGAAATGCCTATCGGCTTCTATGTCTGAAATGCCTATCGGCACCTATTTTTAAATTGCCAATTGGCAACTATATCTGAAATGCCTATCGGTACCTATATCTGAAATAACTATCGGCACCTATTTTTTAAATGCCTATCGGAAACTACATCTGGAATGCCTATCAGCACCTATATTTGAAATGCCTATCGGCAACCATATTTGGAATGCCTATCAACACCTATATTTGAAATGCCTATCGGCTTTTATATCTGAAATGCCTATCGGCACCTATTTTTAAAATGCCAATCGGCAACTATATCTGAAATGCCTATCGGCACCTATATCTGAAATGATTATCGGCACCTATTTTTGAAATGCCTATCGGAAACTACATCTGAAATGCTTATCAGCACCTATATTTGAAATGCCTATCGGCAACCATATCTAAAATGCCTATCGACACCTATATTTGAAATACCTATCGGCTTCTATATCTGAAATGCCAATCGGCACCTATTTTTAAAATGCCAATCGGTAACTATATCTGAAATACCTATCGGCACCTATAACTAAAATGCCTATCGGCACCAATTTTTGAAATGCCTATCGGAAACTACATCTGGAATGCCTATCAGCACCTACATTTGAAATGCCTATCGGCAACCATATCTGGCATTCCTATCGGCACCTATATTTGAAATGCCTATCGGCTTCTATATTTGAAATGCCTATCGGCACCTATATCTGAAATGCCTATCGGCACCTATTTTTGAAATGCCTATCGGAAACTACATCTGAAATGCCTATCAGCACCTATATTTGAAATGCCTATCGGCAACCATACTAAAATGCCTATCGACAACTATATTTGAAATACCTATCGGCTTCTATATCTGAAATGCCTATCGGCACCTATTTTTAAAATGCCAAACGGCAACTATATCTGAAATGCCTATCGGCACCTATATCTGAAATGCCTATCGGCACCAATTTTTGAAATGCCTATCGGAAACTACATCTGAAATGCCTATCAGCACCTATATTTGAAATGCCTATCGGCAACCATATCTGGAATGCTTATCGGCACCTATATTTGAAATGCCTATCGGCTTCTATATCTGAAATGCCTATCGGCACCTATTTTTAAAATGCCAATTGGCAACTATATCTGAAATGCCTATCGGCACCTATTTTTGAAATGCCTATCGGAAACTACATCTGAAATGCCTATCAGCACCTATATTTGAAATGCCTATCGGCAACCATATCTGGAATGCCTATCGGCACCTATATTTGAAATGCCTATCGGCTTCTATATCTGAAATGCCTATCGGCACCAATTTTTAAAATGCCAATCGGCAACTATATCTGAAATGCCTATCAGCACCTATATCTGAAATGCCTATCGGCACCTATTTTTGAAATGCCTATCGGAAACTACATCTGAAATGCCTATCAGCACCTATATCTAAAATGCCTATCGACACCTATTTTTGAAATGCCTATCGGAAATTACATCTGAAATGCCTATCAGCACCTATATTTGGAATGCCTATCGGCAACAATATCTGGAATGCCTATCGGCACTTATATTTGAAATGCCTATCGGCATCTATATCTGAAATGCCTTTCGGCATTTATATCTGAAATGCCTATCGACACCTATATTTGAAATGTCTTTTGGCACCTATATTTTAAATGCCTATCGGCAACTATATCTGATATGCCTATCGGCACCTATATCTGAAATGCCAATCGGCACCTATTTTTGAAATGCCTATCGGAAACTACATCTAAAAAGCCTATCGGCACCTATTTTTAAAATGCCAATCGGCAACTATATCTGAAATGCCTATCGGCACCTATATCTGAAATGCCTATCGGCACCTATTTTTGAAATGCCTATCGGAAACTACATCTGAAATGCCTATCAGCACCTATATTTAAAATGCCTATCGGCAACCATATCTGAAATGCCTATCGACACCTATATTTGAAATACCTATCGGCTTCTATATCTGAAATGCCTATCGGCACCTATTTTTAAAATGCCAATCGGCAACTATATCTGAAATGCCTATCGGCACTAATATCTGAAATGCCTATCGGCACCAATTTTTGAAATGCCTATCGGAAACTACATCTAAAATGCCTATCAGCACCTATATTTGAAATGCCTATCGGCAACCATATCTGGAATGCCTATCGGCACCTATATTTGAAATGCCTATCGGCTTCTATATCTGAAATGCCTATCGACACCTATTTTCAAAATGCCAATTGGCAACTATATCTGAAATGCCTATCGGCACCTATATCTGAAATGCCTATCGGTACCTATTTTTAAAATGCCTATCGGAAACTACATCTGAAATGCCTATCAGCACTTATATTTGAAATGCCTATCGGCAACCATATCTAGAATGCCTATCGGCACCTATATTTTAAATGCCTATCGGCTTCTATATCTGAAATGCTTATCGGCACCTATTTTTAAAATGCCAATCGGCAACTATATCTGAAATGCCTATCGGCACCTATATCTGAAATGCCTATCGGCACCTATTTTTGAAATGCCTTTCGGAAACTACATCTGAAATGCCTATCTGCTCCTATATTTGAAATGCCTATCGGCAACCATATCTGAAATGCCTATCGCCACCTATATTTGAAATACCTATCGGCTTCTATATCTGAAATGCCTATCGGCACCTATTTTTAAAATGCCAATCGGCAACTATATCTGAAATGCCTATCGGCACCTATATCTGAAATGCCTATCGGCACCTATTTTTGAAATGCCTATCGGAAAATACATCTGAAATGCCTATCAGCACCTATATTTGAAATGCCTATCGGCAACCATATCTGGAATGCCTATCGGCACCTATATTTGAAATGCCTATCGGCTTCTATATCTGAAATGCCTATCGGCACCTATTTTTAAAATGCCAATCGGCAACTATATCTGAAATGCCTATCGGCACCTATATCTGATATGCCTATCGGCACCTATTTTTGAAATGCCTATCGGAAACTACATCTGAAATGCCTATCAGCACAAATATTTCAAATGCCTAACGGCAACCATATCTGGAATGCCTATCGGCACCTATATTTGAAATGCCTATCGGCTTCTATATCTGAAATGCCTATCGGCACCTATTTTTAAAATGCCATTCGGCAACTATATGTGTAATGCCTATCGGCATCTATATCTGAAATGCCTATCGGCACCTATTTTTGAAATGCCTATCGGCTTCTATATCTGAAATGCCTATCGGCACCTATTTTTAAAATGCCAATCGGCAACTATATCTGAAATGCCTATCGGCACCTATATGTGAAATGCCCATCGGCACCAATTTTTGAAATGCCTACCGAAAACTACATCTGAAATGCCTATCAGCACCTATATTTGAAATGCCTATCGGCGACCATATCTGGAATGCCTATCGGCACCTATATTTGAAATGCTTATCGGCTTCTATATCTGAAATGCCTATCGGCACCTATTTTTAAAATGCCAATCGGCAACTATATCTGAAATGCCTATCGGCACCTATATCTGATATGCCTATCGGCGCCTATTTTTGAAATGCCTATCGGAAACTATATCTGAAATGCCTATCAGCACAAATACTTGAAATGCCTATCGGCAACCATATCTGGAATGCCTATCGGCACTTATATTTGAAATGCCTATCGGCTTCTATATCTGAAATGCCTATCGGCACCTATTTTTAAAATGCCATTCGGCAACTATATGTGTAATGCCTATCGGCATCTATATCTGAAATGCCTATCGGCACCTATTTTTGAAATGCCTATCGGAAACTACATCTGAAATGTCTATCAGCACCAATATTTGAAATGCCTATCTGCAACCATATCTGGAATGCCTATCGGCACCAATATTTGAAATGCCTATCAGCTTCTATATCTGAAATGCCTATCGGCACCTATTTTTAAAATGCCAATCGGCAACTATATCTGAAATGCGTATCGGCACCTATATCTGAAATGCCCATCGGCACCAATTTTTGAAATGCCTACCGAAAACTACATCTGAAATGCCTATCAGCACCTATATTTGAAATGCCTATCGGCAACCATAACTGAAATGCCTATCGGCACCTATTTTTAAAATGCCAATCGGCAACTATATCTGAAATGCCTATCGGCGCCTATATCTGAAATGCCTATTGGAACCTATTTTTGAAATGCCTATCGGAAACTACATCTGAAATGCCTATCAGCACCTATATTTGAAATGCCTATCGGCAACCATATCTGGAATGCCTATCAGCACCTATATTTGAAATGCCTATCGGCAACCACATCAGAATTGCCTATCGGCACCTATATCTGAAATGCCTTTCTGCATTTATATCTGAAATGCCTATCGACACTTATATTTGAAATGCCTATCGGCACCTATATTTTAAGTGCCTATCGGCAACTATATCTGATATGCCTATCGGCACCTATATCTAAAATGCCTATCGGCACCTTTTTTTAAAATGCCAATCGGCAACTATATCTGAAATGCAAATCGGCACCTATATCTGAAATGCCTATCGGCACCAATTTTTGAAATGCCTATCGGAAACTACATCTGAAATGCCTATCAGCACCTATATTTGAAATGCCTATCGGCAACCATATCTGGAATGCCTATCGGCACCTATATTTGAAATGCCTATCGGCACCTATATCTGAAATGCCTTTCGGCATTTATATCTGAAATGCCTATCGACACCTATATTTGAAATGTCTATCGGCACCTATATTTTAAATGCCTATCGGCAATTATATCTGATATGCCTATCAGCACCTATATCTGAAATGCCAATCGGCACCTATTTTTGAAATGCCTATCGGAAACTACATCCAAAAGCCTATCGGCACCTATTTTTAAAATGCCAATCGGCAACTATATCTTAAATGCCTATCGGCACCTATATCTGAAATGCCTATCGGCACCTATTTTTGAAATGCCTATCGGAAACTACATCTGAAATGCCTATCAGCACCTATATTTGAAATGCCTATCGGCAACCATATCTGGAATGCCTATCGGCACCTATATTTGAAATGCCTATCGGCTTCTATATCTGAAATGCCTATCGGCACCTATTTTTAAAATGCCAATCGGCAACTATATCTGAAATGCCTATCGGCACCTATATCTGAAATGCCTATCGGCACCTATTTTTGAAATGCCTATCGGAAACTACATCTGAAATGCCTATCAACACCTATATCTGAAATGCCTATCGGCACCTATTTTTGAAATGCCTATCAGAAACTACATCTGAAATGCCTATCAGCACCTATATCTGAAATGCCTATCGGCAACAATATCTGGAATGCCTATCGGCACCTATATTTGAAATGCCTATCGGCACCTATATCTGAAATGCCTTTCGGCATTTATATCTGAAATGCCTATCGACACCTATATTTGAAATGTCTATCGGCACCTATATTTTAAATGCCTATCGGCAACTATATCTGATATGCCTATCGGCACCTATATCTGAAATGCCAATCGGCACCTATTTTTGAAATGCCTATCGGAAACTACATCTAAAAAGCCTATCGGCACCTATTTTTAAAATGCCAATCGGCAACTATATCTGAAATGCCTATCGGCACCTATATCTGAAATGCCTATCGGCACCTATTTTTGAAATGCCTATCGGAAACTACATCTGAAATGCCTATCAGCACCTATATTTGAAATGCCTATCGGCAACCATATCTGAAATGCCTATCGACACCTATATTTGAAATACCTATCGGCTTCTATATCTGAAATGCCTATCGGCACCTATTTTTAAAATGCCAATCCGCAACTATATCTGAAATGCCTATCGGCACTAATATCTGAAATGCCTATTGGCACCAATTTTTGAAATGCCTATCGGAAACTACATCTGAAATGCCTATCAGCACCTATATTTGAAATGCCTATCGGCAACCATATCTGGAATGCCTATCGGCACCTATATTTGAAATGCCTATCGGCTTCTATATCTGAAATGCCTATCGACACCTATTTTCAAAATGCCAATTGGCAACTATATCTGAAATGCCTATCAGCACCTATATCTGAAATGCCTATCGGTACCTATTTTTGAAATGCCTATCGGAAACTACATCTGAAATGCCTATCAGCACTTATATTTGAAATGCCTATCGGCAACCATATCTAGAATGCCTATCGGCAACTATATTTTAAATGCCAATCGGCAACTATATCTGAAATGCCTATCGGCACCTACATCTGTAATGCCTATCGGCACCTATTTTTGAAATGCCTTTCGGAAACTACATCTGAAATGCCTATCTGCTCCTATATTGAAATGCCTATCGGCAACCATATCTGGAATGCCTATCAACACCTATATTTGAAATGCCTATCGGCTTTTATATCTGAAATGCCTATCGGCACCTATATCTGAAATACCTATCGGCACCTATTTTGGAGATCCCTATCGGAAACTACATTTGAAATGCCTATCAGCACTTATATTTGAAATGCCTATCGGCAACCATATCTGAAATGCCTATCGACACCTATATTTGAAATACCTATCGGCTTCTATATCTGAAATGCCTATCGGCACCTATTTTTAAAATGCCAATCGGCAACTATATCTGAAATGCCTATCGGCACCTATATCTGAAATGCCTATCGGCACCTATTTTTGAAATCCCTATCGGAAACTACATTTGAAATGCCTATCAGCACTTATATTTGAAATGCCTATCGGCAACCATATCTGAAATGCCTATCGACACCTATATTTGAAATACCTATCGGCTTCTATATCTGAAATGCCTATCGGCACCTATTTTTTTAATGCCAATCGGTAACTATATCTGAAATGCCTATCGGCACCTATATCTAAAAAGCCTATCGGCACCAATTTTTGAAATGCGTATCGGAAACTACATCTGGAATGCCTATCAGCACCTATATTTGAAATGCCTATCGGCAACCATATCTGGAATGCTTATCGGCACCTATATTTGAAATGCCTATCGGCTTCTATATCTGAAATGCCTATCGGCACCTATTTTTAAAATGCCAATCGGCAACTATATCTGAAATGCCTATCGGCACCTCTATCTGAAATGCCTATCGTCACCTATTTTTGAAATGCCTATCGGAAACTACATCTGAAATGCCTATCAGCACCTATAATTGAAATGCCTATCGGCAACCATATCTGGAATGCCTATCGGCACCTATATTTGGAATGCCTATCGGCTTCTATATCTGAAATGCCTATCGGCACCTATTTTTAAAATGCCATTCGGCAACTATATGTGTAATGCCTATCGGCATCTATATCTGAAATGCCTATCGGCACCTATTTTTGAAATGCCTATCGGAAACTACATCTGAAATGCCTATCAGCACCTATAATTGAAATGCCTATCGGCAACCATATCTGGAATGCCTATCGGCACCTATATTTGGAATGCCTATCGGCTTCTATATCTGAAATGCCTATCGGCACCTATTTTTAAAATGCCAATCGACAACTATATCTGAAATGCCTATCGGCACCTATATCTGAAATGCCCATCGGCACCAATTTTTGAAATGCCTACCGAAAACTACATCTGAAATGCCTATCAGCACCAATATTTGAAATGCCTATCTGCAACCATATCTGGAATGCCTATCGGCACCAATATTTGAAATGCCTATCGGCTTCTATATCTGAAATGCCTATCGGCACCTATTTTTAAAATGCCAATCGGCAACTATATCTGAAGTGCCTATCGGCACCTATATCTTAAATGCCTATCGGCACCTATTTTTGAAATGCCTATCGAAAACTACATCTGAAATGCCTATCAGCACCTACATTTGAAATGCCTATCGGCAACCACATCAGAATTCCCTATCGGCACCTATATCTGAAATGCCTTTCGGCATTTATATCTGAAATGCCTATCGACAATTATATTTGAAATGCCTATCGGCACCTATATTTTAAGTGCCTATCGGCAACTATATCTGATATGCCTATCGGCACCTATATCTGAAATGCCTGTCGGCACCTTTTTTTAAAATGCCAATTGGCAACTATATCTGAAATGCCTATCGGCACCTATATCTGAAATGCCTATCGGCACCAATTTTTGAAATGCCTATCAGAAACTACATCTGAAATGCCTATCAGCAACCTATATTTGAAATGCCTATCGGCAACCATATCTGGAATGCCTATCGGCACCTATATTTGAAATGCCTATCGGCACCTATATCTGAAATGCCTTTCGGCATTTATATCTGAAATGCCTATCGACACCTATATTTGAAATGTCTATCGTCACCTATATTTTAAATGCCTATCGGCAACTATATCTGATATGCCTATCGGCACATATATCTGAAATGCTAATCGGCACCTATTTTTGAAATGCCTATCGGAAACTACATCTAAAAGCCTACCGGCACCTATTTTTAAAATGCCAATCGGCAACTATATCTGAAATGCCTATCGGCACCTATATCTGAAATGCCTATCGGCATCAATTTTTGAAATACCTATCGGAAACTACATCTAAAATGCCTATCAGCACCTATATTTGAAATGCCTATCGGCAACCATATCTGGAATGCCTATCGGCACCTTTATTTGAAATGCCTATCGGCTTCTATATCTGAAATGCCTATCGGTACCTATTTTTAAAATGCCAATTGGCAACTATATCTGAAATGCCTATCGGCACCTATATCTGAAATGCCTATCGGCATCAATTTTTGAAATACCTATCGGAAACTACATCTGAAATGCCTATCAGCACCTATATTTGAAATGCCTATCGGCAAACATATCTGAAATGCCTATCGGCACCTATTTTTGAAATGCCTATCGGAAACTACATCTGAAATGCCTATCAGCATAATATTTGAAATGCCTATCGGCAACGATATCTGATATGCCTATCGACACCTATATTTGAAATACCTATCGGCTTCTATATCTGAATGCCTATCGGCACCTATTTTTAAAACGCCAATCAGCAACTATATCTGAAATGCCTATCGGCACCTATATCTGAAATACCTATCGGCACCAATTTTTGAAATGCCTATCGGAAACTACATCTGAAATGCGTTTTAGCACCTATATTTGAAATGCCTATCGGCAACCATATCTGGAATGCCTATCGGCACCTATATTTGAAATACCTATCGGCTTCTATATCTGAAATGCCTATCGGCACCTATTTTTAAAATGCCAATCGGCAACTATATCTGAAATGCCTATCGGCACCTATATCTGAAATGCCTATCGGCACCTATTTTTAAATGCCTATCGGAAACTACATCTGAAATGCCTATCAGCACCTATATCTGAAATGCCTATCGGCACCTATTTTTGAAATGCCTATCGGAAACTACATCTGAAATGCCTATCAGCACCTATATTTGAAATGCCTATCGGCAACCATATCTGGAATGCCTATCGGCACCTATATTTGAAATGCCTATCGGCTTCTATATCTGAAATGCCTATCGACACCTATTTTTAAAATGCCAATTGGCAACTATATCTGAAATGCCTATCGGCACCTATATCTGAAATGCCTATTGGTACCTATTTTTGAAATGCCTATCGGAAACTACATCTGAAATGCCTATCAGCACTTATATTTGAAATGCCAATCGGCAACCATATCTGGAATGCCTATCGGCACCTATATTTGAAATGCCTATCGGCTTCTATATCTGAAATGCCTATCGGCACCTATTTTTAAAATGCCAATCGGCAACTATATCTGAAATGCCTATCGGCACCTATATCTGAAATGCCTATCGGCACCTATTTTTGAAATGCCTTTAGAAAAATACATCTGAAATGCCTATCTGCTCCTATATTTGAAATGTCTATCTTCAACCATATCTGAAATGCCTATCGACACCTATATTTGAAATACCTATCGGCTTCTATATCTGAAATGCCTATCGACACCTGTTTTTAAAATGCCAATCGGCATCTATATCTGAAATGCCTATCGGCACCTATATCTGAAATGCCTATCGGCATCAATTTTTGAAATGCCTATCGGAAACTACATCTAAAATGCCTATCAGCACCTATATTTGAAATGCCTATCGGCACCTATATCTGAAATGCCTATCGGCATCAATTTTTGAAATGCCTATCGGAAACTACATCTAAAATGCCTGTCAGCACCTATATTTGAAATGCCTATCGGCAACTATATCTGAAATGCCTATCGGCACCTATATCTGAAATACCTATCAGCACCTATTTTTGAAATGCCTATCGGAAACTACTTCTGAAATGCCTATCAGCACCTATATTTGAAATGCCTATCGGCAACAATATCTGGAATGCCTATCGGCACCTATATTTGAAATGCCTATCGGCTTTTATATCTGAAATGCCTATCGGCACCTATTTTTAAAATGCCAATCGGCAACTATATCTGAAATGCCTATCGGCACCTATATCTGAAATGCCTATCGGCACCTATTTTTGAAATGCCTATCGGAAACTACATCTGAAATGCCTATCGGCACCTATATCTGAAATGCCTATCGGCACCTATTTTTGAAATATCTATCAGAAACTACATCTGAAATGCCTATCAGCACCTATATTTGAAATGCCTATCGGCAACCATATCTTAAATGCCTATCGACACCTATATTTGAAATACCTATCGGCTTCTATATCTGAAATGCCTATCGGCACCTATTTTTAAAATGCCAATCGGTAACTATATCTGAAATGCCTATCGGCACCTATATCTGAAATGCCTATCGGCACCAATTTTTGAAATGCTTTTTGGAAACTACATCTGGAATGCCTATCAGCACCTATATTTGAAATGCCTATCGGCAACCATATCTGGCATGCCTATCGGCACCTATATTTGAAATGCCTATCGGCTTCTATATCTGAAATGCCTATCGACACCTATTTTTAAAATGCCATTTGGCAACTATATCTGAAATGCCTATCGGCACCTATATCTGAAATGCCTATCGGCACCTATTTTTGAAATGCCTTTCGGAAACTACATCTGAAATGCCTATCTGCTCCTATATTTGAAATGCCTATCGGCAACCATATCTGAAATGCCTATCTGCTCCTATATTTGAAATGCCTATCGGCAACCATATCTGAAATGCCTATCGACACCTATATTAGAAATACCTATCGGCTTCTATATCTGAAATGCGTATGGGCACCTGTTTTTAAAATGCCAATCGGCAACTATATCTGAAATGCCTATCGGCACCTATATCTGAAATGCCTATCAGCATCAATTTTTGAAATGCCTATCGGAAACTCCATCTAAAATGCCTATCAGCACTTATATTTGAAATGCCTATCGACAACCATATCTGGAGTGCCTATCGGCACCAATATTTGAAATGCCTACCGGCTTCTATATCTGAAATGCCTATCGGCACCTATTTTTAAAATGCCAATTGGCAACTATATCTGAAATGCCTATCGGCACCTATATCTGAAATACCTATCGGCACCTATATCTGAAATGCCTATCGGCACCTATTTTTGAAATGCCTTTCGGAAACTACATCTGAAATGCCTATCTGCTCCTATATTGGAAAAGCCTATCGGCAACCATATCTGAAATGCCTATCGACACCTATATTTGAAATACCTATCGGCTTCTATATCTAAAATGCCTATCGGCACATATTTTTAAAATGCCAATCGGCAACTGTATCTGAAATGCCTATCGGCACCTATTTTTAAAATGCAAATTGGCAACTATATCTGAAATGCCTATCGGCACCTATATCTGAAATACCTATCGACACCTATATCTGAAATGCCTATCGGCACCTATTTTTGAAATGCCTTTCGGAAACTACATCTGAAATGCCTATCTGCTCCTATATTGAAAAAGCCTATCGGCAACCATATCAGAAATGCCTATCGACACCTATATTTGAAATACCTATCGGCTTCTATATCTGAAATGCCTATCGGCACCTATTTTTAAAATGCCAATCGGCAACTGTATCTAAAATGCCTATCGCCACCTATATCTGAAATGCCTATCGGCACCAATTTTTGAAATGCCTACCGGAAACTACATCTGAAATGCCTATCCGCACCTATATTTGAAATGCCTATCGACAACCATATCTGGAATGCTTATCGGCACCTATATTTGAAATGCCTATCGGCTTCTATATCTGAAATGCCTATCGGCACCTATTTTTTAAACGCTAATCGGCAACTATATCTGAAATGCCTATCGGCACCAATATTTGAAATACCTAACGGCTTCTATATCTGAAATGCCTATCGGCACCTATTTTTTAAATGCCAATCGGCAACTATATCTGAAATGCCTATCGGCACCTATATCTGAAATGCCTATCGGCACCAATTTTTGAAATGCCTAAAGGAAACTACATCTGAAATGCCTATCAGCACCTATATTTGAAATGCCTATCGGCAACCATATCTGGAGTGCCTATCGGCACCTATATTTGAAAAGCCTCTCGGCTTCTATATCTGAAATGCCTATCGGCACCTATTTTTAAAATGCCAATCGGCAACCATATCTGAAATGCCTATAGGCGCCTATATCTAAAATGCCTATCGGCACCTATTTTTTAAATGCCTATCGGAAACTACATCTGAAATGCCTATCAGCACATATATTTGAAATGCCTATCGGCAACCATATCTGGAATGCCTATCGGCACCTATATTTGAAATGCCTATTGGCTTTTATATCTGAAATGCCTATCGGCACCAATTTTTAAAATGCCAATCGGAAACTACATCTGAAATGCCTATCAGCACCTATATTTGAAATGCCTATCGGCAACCATATCTGAAATGCCTATCGACACCTATATTTGAAATACCTATCGGCTTCTATAACTGAAATGCCTATCGGCACCTATTTTTAAAATGCCAATCGGTAACTATATCTGAAATGCCTATCGGCACCTATATCTAAAATGCCTATCGGCACCAATTTTTGAAATGCCTATCGGAAACTACATCTGGAATGCCTATCAGCACCTATATTTGAAATGCCTATCGGCAACATTATCTGGCATGCCTATCGGCACCTATATTTGAAATGCCTATCAGCTTCTATATCTGAAATGTCTATCGACACCTATTTTTAAAATGCCAATCGGCAACTATATCTGAAATGCCTATCGGCACCTATATCTGAAATGCCTATCGACACCTATTTTTGAAATGCCTATCGGAAACTACATCTGAAATGCCTATCAGCACCTATATTTGAAATGCCTATCGGCAACCATATCTGAAATGCCTATCGACACCTATATTTGAAATGCCTATCGGCTTCTATATCTGAAATACCTATCGGCAGCTATTTTTAAAATGCCAATCGGCAATTATCTGTAATGCCTATCGGCACCTATATCTGAAATGCCTATCGGCACCAATTTTTGACATGCCTATCGGAAACTACATCTGAAATGCCTATCAGCACCTATATTTGAAATGCCTATCGGCAACCATATCTGGAATGCCTATAGGCACCTATATTTGAAATGCCTATCGGCTTCTATATCTGAAATGCCTATCGGCACCTATTTTTAAAATGCCAATCGGCAACTATATCTGAAATGCCTATCGGCACCTATATCTGAAATGCCTATCGGCACCAATTTTTGAAATGCCTATCGGAAACTACATCTGAAATGCCTATCAGCACCTATATTTGAAATGCCTATCGGCAACAATATCTGGAATGCCTATCGGCACCTATATTTGAAATGCCTATCGGCACCTATATCTGAAATGCCTTTCGGCATTTATATCTGATATGCTTATCAACACCTATATTTGAAATGTCTATCGGCACCTATATTTTAAATGCCTATCGGCAACTATATCTGAAATGCCTATCGGCGCCTATATCTGAAATGCCTATCGGCACCTATTTTTGAAATGCCTATCGGAAACTACATCTGAAATGCCTATCAGCACCTATATTTGAAATGCCTATCGGCAACCATATCTGAAATGCCTATCGACACCTATATTTGAAATACCTATCGGCTTCTATATCTGAAATGCCTATCGGCACTTGTTTTTAAAATGCCAATCGGCAACTATATCTGAAATACCAATCGGCACCTCTATCTGAAATGCCTATCGGCATCAATTTTTGAAATGCCTATCGGAAACTACATATAAAATGCCTATCAGCACCTATATTTGAAATGCCTATCTGCAACCATATCTGGAATGCCTATCGGCACCAATATTTGAAATGCCTATCGGCTTCTATGTCTGAAATGCCTATCGGCACCTATTTTTAAAATGCCAATTGGCAACTATATCTGAAATGCCTATCGGCACCTATATCTGAAATACCTATCGGCACCTATTTTTTAAATGCCTATCGGAAACTACATCTGGAATGCCTATCAGCACCTATATTTGAAATGCCTATCGGCAACCATATCTGGAATGCCTATCAACACCTATATTTGAAATGCCTATCGGCTTTTATATCTGAAATGCCTATCGGCACCTATTTTTAAAATGCTAATCGGCAACTATATCTGAAATGCCTATCGGCACCTATATCTGAAATACCTATCAGCACCTATTTGCGAAATGCCTATCGGAAACTACTTCTGAAATGCCTATAAGCACCTATATTTGAAATGCCTATCGGCAACAATATCTGGAATGCCTATCGGCACCTATATTTGAAATGCCTATCGGCTTTTATATCTGAAATGCCTATCGGCACCTATTTTTAAAATGCCAATCGGCTACTATATCTGAAATGCCTATCGGCACCTATATCTGAAATGCCTATCGGCACCTATTTTTGAAATGCCTATCGGAAACTACATCTGAAATGCCTATCAGCACCTATATTTGAAATGCCTATCGGCAACCATATCTGAAATGCCTATCGACACCTATATTTGAAATACCTATCGGCTGCTATATCTGAAATGCCTATCGGCACCTATTTTTAAAATGCCAATCGGTAACTATATCTGAAATGCCTATCGGCACCTATATCTGAAATGCCTATCGGCACCAATTTTTGAAATGCTTTTTGGAAACTACATCTGGAATGCCTATCAGCACCTATATTTGAAATGCCTATCGGCAACCATATCTGGCATGCCTATCGGCACCTATATTTGAAATGCCTATCGGCTTCTATATCTGAAATGCCTATCGACACCTATTTTTAAAATGCCATTTGGCAACTATATCTGAAATGCCTATCGGCACCTATATCTGAAATGCCTATCGGCACCTATTTTTGAAATGCCTTTCGGAAACTACATCTGAAATGCGTATCTGCTCCTATATTTGAAATGCCTATCGGCAACCATATCTGAAATGCCTATCTGCTCCTATATTTGAAATGCCTATCGGCAACCATATCTGAAATGCCTATCGACACCTATATTAGAAATACCTATCGGCTTCTATATCTGAAATGCCTATGGGCACCAGTTTTTAAAATGCCAATCGGCAACTATATCTGAAATGACTATCGGCACCTATATCTGAAATGCCTATCAGCATCAATTTTTGAAATGCCTATCGGAAACTACATCTAAAATGCCTATCAGTACTTATATTTGAAATGCCTATCGACAACCATATCTGGAGTGCCTATCGGCACCAATATTTGAAATGCCTGCCGGCTTCTATATCTGAAATGCCTATCGGCTCCTATTTTTAAAATGCCAATTGGCAACTATATCTGAAATGCCTATCGGCACCTATATCTGAAATACCTATCGGCACCTATATCTGAAATGCCTATCGGCACCTATTTTTGAAATGCCTTTCGGAAACTACATCTGAAATGCCTATCTGCTCCTATATTGGGAAAGCCTATCCGCAACCATATCTGAAATGCCTATCGACACCTATATTTGAAATACCTATCGGCTTCTATATCTAAAATGCCTATCGGCACATATTTTTAAAATGCCAATCGGCAACTGTATCTGAAATGCCCATCGGGACCTATATCTGAAATGCCTATCGGTACCAATTTTTGAAATGCCTATCGGAAACTACATCTGAAATGCCTATCCGCACCTATATTTGAAATGCCTATCGACTACCATATCTGGAATGCTTATCGGCACCTATATTTGAATTGCCTATCGGCTTCTATATCTGAAATGCCTATCGGCACCTATTTTTTAAAAGCTAATCGGCAACTATATCTGAAATGCCTATCGGCACCTATATTTAAAATACCTATCGGCTTCTATATCTGAAATGCCTATCGGCACCTATTTTTAAAATGCCAATCGGCAACTATATCTGAAATGCCTATCGGCACCTATATCTGAAATGCCTATCGGCACCAATTTTTAAAATGCCTAAAGGAAACTACATCTGAAATGCCTATCAGCACCTATATTTGAAATGCCTATCGGCAACCATATCTGGAATGCCTAACGGCACCTATATTTGAAATGCCTCTTGGCTTCTATATCTGAAATGCCTATCGGCACCTATTTTAAAAATGCCAGTTGGCAACTATATCTGAAATGATTATCGGCACCTATATCTGAAATGCCTATCGGCAACTATTTTTAAATGCCTATCGGAAACTACATCTGAAATGCCTATCAGCACCTATATCTGAAATGTCTATCGGCACCTATTTTTGAATTGCCTATCGGAAACTACATCTGAAATGCCTATCAGCACCTATATTTGAAATGCCTATCGGCAACCATATCTGGAATGCCTATCGGCACCTATATTTGAAATGCCTATCGGCTTCTATATCTAAAATGCCTATCGACACCTATTTTTAAAATGCCAATTGGCAACTATATCTGAAATGCCTTTCGGCACCTATATCTGAAATGCCTAGCGGTACCTATTTTTGAAATGCCTATCGGAAACTACATCTGAAATGCCTATCAGCACTTATATTTGAAATGCCTATCGGCAACCATATCTGGAATGCCTATCGGCACCTATATTTGAAATGCCTATCGGCTTCTATATCTGAAATACCTATCGGCACCTATTTTTAAAATACCAATCGGCAACTATATCTGAAATGCCTATCTGCACCTATATCTGAAATGCCTATCGGCACCTATTTTTGAAATGCCTTTAGGAAAATACGTCTGAAATGCCTATCTGCTCCTATATTCGAAATGCCTATCTTCAACCATATCTGAAATGCCTATTGACACCTATATTTGAAATACCTATCGGCTTCTATATCTGAAATGCCTATCGGCACCTGTTTTTAAAATGCCAATCGGCATCTATATCTGAAATGCCTATCGGTACCTATATCTGAAATGCCTATCGGCATCAATTTTTAAAAAGCATATCGGAAACTACATCTAAAATGTCTATAAGCACCTATATTTGAAATGCCTATCGGCAACCATATCTGGAATGCCTATTGGCACCAATATTTGAAATGCCTATCGGCTTCTATATCTAAAATGCCTATCATCACCTATTTTTAAAATGCCAATTGGCAACTATATCTGAAATGCCTATCGGCACCTGTAACATTTACCTAGAATTTCGATTTCTCAATATATGTATTGACAATTGATAACAATTAATATTTCTTTTTTTAGTTGCGAGTTGATTTGGTGGCCTACCTCCAGCAACTATTCTTTTCTCATTAATTATTTATCTATTCTTATTACATAATTTATTATAATAATGTTATGTGAGCTAGCACAGTCACAAAGTTCGCATTCTTTTTGAGTTTTAACGCCAGTGGTTCGAGCACAGGCAGTTCGTACAGACATAAAATTAACTCCGAAATGTAAAAGAACTTTGTGTCTGCGCGGTTTTAAATTAATCATTTTCGCTCTAATTTTTTTTCTACTAAAATAGTATTAAACTGTAATTAAAATTTTATATAAAATATTTTCTAAATTCGATTAATATAACTTTTGATTCACGCCAATAGTGTTCTTTTTTTTTATTGTTAAAGAGTTCGTTCGCATGCGATTTCCTTCGGATATACTGGGCCCATCCTCAGAGAAACGCTTCCTCAATCTAATACCTATATCCGCAAATCAAATATCGTATTTTTTTTTTCCTATTTTTCCCACCTCGCTGATCAAACCTCGTGACAAAAATGGTAGCATAACGTAGTTGTGAACTTTTCCCAAACTCTGTGAATTTAACATTAAAATAATTTTCGTCTAATAAATAAATTAACAAAATTAAAATTTAAATAAATTAAACCATTAAACAGTTTTAATAAAAATTTCTACAACTAGTAACTGCCTGATGTAACTTTTAACCCGTTACGTAATTCGTATTTTATTAATAAAAATTCAGCCGACGTAATTTTTCGTCGTTTAACATTTCAATAAAATATCTAAAAATAATTTAAAATTTCTAATCGACTTTATAATATTATTAATTTAAATCAAATCTTTTCATTAAACAATTGTCAATTTATAAACTTTTCTGTCAACTATGCCGTTTACACGATCAGGACGCGCACCAGATACAAACGAAGGAGACGATTTTCAAACGCCAGAGTCGCATCCTAATAATCGAAGCGCTCTAGGAAATAATCATCCGGCAATTGCAAATCGAGTCGACGCACCTGAACAAGGCACTTCACCATTGGCCCGAGCCACAGCGGCACATATGACATTAACCACTGGCTTATTCGATCAAGTTTCCGAACTTCGACGCCTCTCCGAAACCATTTCAAAACATTTAATGAGTCAAGATGATCGTATTAAACATGATGTAAAGAAATTCGTAGAAAAAATCACGCCTTTTGATGGTCAAGATCCTACACAACTAATATTATTCATCGAAGATATTCAAGAAATAATTGATCTCAAAATCGCTTCGGAATTCGCTATTATGTCTGCTGTCATCGATGGTCTCCACGGAGAATTTAGGAAATGGTGGTCGGAAGGAATCCCAACATGGATAACCTGGAAAAGAGCTAAAGTGGAGCTGTTGCAAGAATTTCTATCACCCCTAGTCAAAGTACAGCTCATTAACTTTTATGTGAGAAGAGTTCAGCGGCCGCAGGAATCGTTCGGAGATTTTATTCACGATGTCGTCAACAAAGCTCAAAGCCTTGAAGCAGCAATATCTGAGACAGATCTCGTGTTGCAAATATGGTCACACGTTAATTACGACACGCTCATGAAAATCAAAGACACTCAGATCCCAGCAACAATCGTAGAACTCAAGAAGCTAGTCAAGCGCATCAGAGATTCCGAACTACTCTTGCAAATGGCTAGATCACGAGAGATGGAAGTCGAAGCTCGCCAGTCAGAAGTAGAAAATTCTAATACTCCAAAATTAATGCAGTGTTCCTATTGTAAAATGTCAGGACACTCGATTCAATACTGTCGGCGCCGTCCGAAAAATCCAAGCTCGCAAATATCAACACAGTCGTCTCCAAAAAACTAGGTTGCGCGCGATCCATGGAAGGTCGCGAAATCGTCACAAGTACTGACGTCACTTATCATCAGCGAAGCTTGCCTATTATTGATATCCAAGTGAAGCACCTGAAAGTTAATGCTTTACTCGATTCGGGGGCTAGTACCAACTTTTGCAGTCAAACTCTTTTTCAAGAAATTATTTCACAAAACTTCGGCCACGCTCTTTCTTCATCAATAAAGGTGCGCCTTCCTGATGGAAAGCTCTTCGAATCTAATCAACAAATTTCTATTATTATAAAAATTCATAGCTTTACCTGGAAATTCCGTTTTATCGTCATTCCCTCTCTACCGTTTCAAATGATCTTAGGCCTGGATGCACTACGTACAATGAAAGCGACCATAAATTTTTCCAAAAATTTCTTATCGTTCCAGTTTGCTCCAGCACATAGAATTCCTTTCACTCAAAACGCTCTCCTTAAGCAAGAAGTAGTCAATACTCTGGTGGAATGTCCAGTAGATCTAACGATTCAACAACAAGAGCAATTGAAACAGTTACTTTCGGATTTCGGCGATACTTTAACTTCTGATTTGGGAAAGGTCAAAGGTTATACCTATCGGATACATTTAATCGATAGTTCGCCGGTTCACCTGCCGCCCTTTCCGCTGACTCCGCCAAGAGCTACACTGTTGAAAGAACATATTCAAAAATTATTGGACTGCGGTGTTATCGAACATAGTCTTTCACCTTATTCGAGCCCATGTTTTTTTGTACCAAAAAAGGACGGAGGACAAAGGCTTGTGGTCGACTATCGACAAGTCAATAAGAAGATTCGCTACGACGCATATCCGGTCCCGCGTCCGGAATCCATTTTTCAATGCTTGAGTGGTGCAAAAGTTTTTAGCAAATTGGATCTCAACCAAGCTTATCATCAATTGGCGTTGACCGATGATTCTAAGCCAATTACTGCCTTCTCTGCTCCGTTCGGAACTTACCAATACAATTTTGTACCATTCGGTTTGGCCGTGTCCGCCGCCGCCCTCAACAGAATAGTTAACTCAATCTTCGGAGATCTACATTTTAGATATGTTACAAATTACTTCGACGATTTATTAATTTACTCAGCTACGGTAGAAGAACACTTCATTCATCTTCAGGAAGTTATTGGACGCCTCCAAAATGCTGGTATTACGGTAAATCCTATTAAAGCTCAATTCTTCATGACCAAAGTGAAATGCCTGGGATATATCATCTCTCCAGATGGATGTCACATCGACCATGATAAAGTTAGAGCAATTCAAGAAATTCCGATTCCTAGAACTCTGCGCCAGGTTAGAGCCTTCATGGGAATGACGGCCTATTTCGCCAGATTTATACCAGCTTTCAGTGAACTTGCCGCTCCGCTAAATCATTTGAAAAAGAAAAATGTCAGATTTCACATGGGTCCTCAACAGCGCGAGGCTATTCAAAGATTGAAGGATGCTCTCTCCACCGCTCCGGTTTTAAGATTTCCAGACTTCAACCGCCGTTTCGTCGTTAGATGCGATTCGTCCGATGTCGCACTTGGTGCTGTCTTGCTTCAAGAATTTGACGATGGTCTCCATCCCATCTCGTACGCCTCCAGGAAGCTGTCTGAAACGGAAAAGAAATATGTCATAATGGAAAGAGAAGCCTTAGGTATAATTTTTGCATTAAATAAATTTAACGATTACTTACTCGGTGACAGGTTCCTTCTCCAAGTCGACAACGAAGCACTCAGCTGGATGATTCGGCACCCCAAGCAGTTGGGAAAAGTTGGCCGCTGGGTTCTGAAGCTAAGTCGCTATGACTTCGAGGTCGAGCACATCCGTGGACCATTAAATTCGGTCGCCGATGCCCTCAGCCGGATGTTTGAACCGACTGGAACGCAGTCATCTGACGCAAATGAAGTCAACCTGAACGTACTACAACAAGTTCCAGAGAGTTTTTTAAGTTTGAAGAAACACCAGGAGTCTGATCCCGAGATAGGCCTCATCTTACGTCGCTTACGCGCTGGTGAAGATGTCACAGGGTATATCGAAAAGGAAGGTCTTCTGATGCGCCTCACTGGTAAAAACAAACTGAAACGAGTAGTCGTTCCCGAAAAAACCCGTCGCATGATATTATATTACTTCCACGATTTGGACGTCGCCCATCCAGGTATCACCAAGACTTATCGGGCAATAGCTCGTCGTTTCTGGTGGTCCGATTTATTTCGTGACGTAAGAGAATATGTTCGCACCTGTCAAAGTTGTCAGACGTCTAAACCACACAACCAGAGAATAGGCACCCCGATGGCCTCCACTGTTCCGACGTCCGTTCTTGGCAGAGTGTACGTCGACTTCTGCGGTCCGCTACTACCTTCTACCACGGGAAATCGCTATGCGTTGGTACTCCTTGATGGCTTCTCCAAGTGGATCGAGGTTATGCCGTGTCGTCGTGCGACTGCTAGCGTCACTGTCAAAAATCTCGTAAAGCTGTGGTGTTCCTTTGGACCACCTAAAGAGCTCGTATCAGATAACGCTTCCGTCTTCAAGTCTGACTGCTTCAAAAGGATGACCTTGTCGTGGGGAATTCGTCACATATTCAGCAGTCCTTACCAACCGTCGTCTAACATGGTCGAACGGTCCATGCGAGATTTGAAGAGCACCTTGTCAATCGTTCTGCGTACCTGTTCTAACGACAACCACAAAGAATGGGATAAGTATCTGCCGTTTTTCGCCTATTCGCATAACGCAAGCGTTTCAGAGTCAACTGGTCAATCGCCAGCTAAGATCTTTTTGGGTCGTGAGCTCAGTCAACCTATTGATCACCAGTGGCAATTGGATCGTTTTCTCGACCCGTCTGCTGACGTCACAGAAGATTCGGTTCGCCAGAAGTTGCACCAGGTTCGTCGTCGCATAAAAGCTTACTATGACATGCGCCATCCGACTCATCACTCGTTTAACGTTGGACAGCTGGTATTGCAGCGCTTACATACCATCGTAGCCGCAGGCGGTAACCAGGGCCAGAAATTTACCCCGCGCTGGAGCGATCCACGACGCATTATTCGTTTTACCTCGCCGGCCTCGTGCGTGATTGCCAGCGATGAGGATCCCACCAGACAATTTCGAGTCCACGTGTCGCAGTTGAAGCCATTTTTCGAACGCCAAGAAGCCGCTTAGCGCGCTTCACCAACCCCGGGGATACTGTAACATTTACCTAGAATTTCGATTTCTCAATATATGTATTGACAATTGATAACAATTAATATTTCTTTTTTTAGTTGCGAGTTGATTTGGTGGCCTACCTCCAGCAACTATTCTTTTCTCATTAATTATTTATCTATTCTTATTACATAATTTATTATAATAATGTTATGTGAGCTAGCACAGTCACAAAGTTCGCATTCTTTTTGAGTTTTAACGCCAGTGGTTCGAGCACAGGCAGTTCGTACAGACATAAAATTAACTCCGAAATGTAAAAGAACTTTGTGTCTGCGCGGTTTTAAATTAATCATTTTCGCTCTAATTTTTTTTCTACTAAAATAGTATTAAACTGTAATTAAAATTTTATATAAAATATTTTCTAAATTCGATAAATATAACTTTTAATTCACGCCAATAGTGTTCTTTTTTTTTATTGTTAAAGAGTTCGTTCGCATGCGATTTCCTTCGGATATACTGGGCCCATCCTCAGAGAAACGCTTCCTCAATCTAATACCTATATCCGCAAATCAAATATCGTATTTTTTTTTTCCTATTGTTCCCACCTCGCTGATCAAACCTCGTGACACACCTATATCTGAAATACCTATCAGCACCTATTTTTGAAATGCCTATCGGAAACTACTTCTGAAATGCCTAACAGCACCTATATTTGAAATGCCTATCGGCAACAATATCTGGAATGCCTATCGGCACCTATATTTAAAATGCCTATCGGCTTTTATATCTGAAATGCCTATCGGCACCTATTTTTAAAATGCCAATCGGCAACTATATCTGAAATGCCTATCGGCTCCTATATCTGAAATGCCTATCGGCACCTATTTTTGAAATGCCTATGGGAAACTACATCTGAAATGCCTATCAGCACCTATATTTGAAATGCCTATCGGCAACCATATCTGAAATGCCTATCGACACCTATATTTGAAATACCTATCGGCTTCTATATCTGAAATGCCTATCGGCACCTATTTTTAAAATGCCAATCGGTAACTATATCTGAAATGCCTATCGGCACCTATATCTGAAATGCCTATCGGCACCAATTTTTGAAATGCTTTTTGGAAACTACATCTGGAATGCCTATCAGCACCTATATTTGAAATGCCTATCGGCAACCATATCTGGCATGCCTATCGGCACCTATATTTGAAATGCCTATCGGCTTCTATATCTGAAATGCCTATCGACACCTATTTTTAAAATGCCAATCGGCAACTATATCTGAAATGCCTATCGGCACCTATATCTGAAATGCCTATCGGCACCTATTTTTGAAATGCCTTTCGGAAACTACATCTGAAATGCGTATCTGCTCCTATATATGAAATGCCTATCGGCAACCATATCTGAAATGCCTATCTGCTCCTATATTTGAAATGCCTATCGGCAACCATATCTGAAATGCCTATCGACACCTATATTAGAAATACCTATCGGCTTCTATATCTGAAATGCCTATGGGCACCTGTTTTTAAAATGCCAATCGGCAACTATATCTGAAATGCTTATCGGCACCTATATCTGAAATGCCTATCAGCATCTATTTTTGAAATGCCTATCGGAAACTACATCTAAAATGCCTATCAGCACTTATATTTGAAATGCCTATCGACAACCATATCTGGAGTGCCTATCGGCCCCAATATTTGAAATGCCTACCGGCTTCTATATCTGAAATGCCTATCGGCACCTATTTTTAAAATGCCAATTGGCAACTATATCTGAAATGCCTATCGGCACCTATATCTGAAATACCTATCGGCACCTATATCTGAAATGCCTATCGGCACCTATTTTTGAAATGCCTTTCGGAAACTACATCTGAAATGCCTATCTGCTCCTATATTGGAAAAGCCTATCGGCAACCATATCTGAAATGCCTATCGACACCTATATTAGAAATACCTATCGGCTTCTATATCTGAAATGCCTATCGGCACCTGTTTTTAAAATGCCAATCGGCAACTATATCTGAAATGCCTATCGGCACCTATATCTGTAATGCCTATCAGCATCAATTTTTGAAATGCCTATCGGAAACTACATCTAAAATGCCTATCAGCACCTATATTTGAAATGCCTATCGACAACCATATCTGGAGTGCCTATCGGCACCAATATTTGAAATGCCTATCGGCTCCTATATCTGAAATGCCTATCGGCATCTATTTTTAAAATGCCAATTGGCAACTATATCTGAAATGCCTATCGGCACCTATATCTGCAATACCTATCGGCTTCTATATCTGAAATGCCTATCAGCACCTATTTTTAAAATGCCAATCGGCAACTGTATCTAAAATGCCTATCGGCACCTATATCTGAAATGCCTATCGGCACCAATTTTTGAAATGCCTATCGGAAACTACATCTGAAATGCCTATCCGCACCTATATTTGAAATGCCTATCGACAACCATATCTGGAATGCTTATCGGCACCTATATTTGAAATGCCTATCGGCTTCTATATCTGAAATGCCTATCGGCACCTATTTTTTAAAAGCTAATCGGCAACTGTATCTGAAATGCCTATCGGCACCAATATTTGAAATACCTATCAGCTTCTATATCTGAAATGCCTATCGGCACCTATTTTTAAAATGCCAATCGGCAACTATATCTGAAATGCCTATCGGCACCTATATCTGAAATGCCTATCGGCACCAATTTTTGAAA
Source organism: Venustoraphidia nigricollis (assembly GCA_034508555.1). Classification (NCBI taxonomy): domain Eukaryota; kingdom Metazoa; phylum Arthropoda; class Insecta; order Raphidioptera; family Raphidiidae; genus Venustoraphidia; species Venustoraphidia nigricollis. The sequence continues at coordinate 94,056 of JAVRKA010000169.1, forward strand.
TGCCTAAAGGAAACTACATCTGAAATGCCTATCAGCACCTATATTTGAAATGCCTATCGGCAACCATATCTGGAATGCCTATCGGCACCTATATCTGAAATGCCTATCGGCACCTATTTTTGAAATGCCTTTCGGAATCTACATCTGAAATGCCTATCTGCTCCTATATTTGAAATGCCTATCGGCAACCATATCTGAAATGCCTATCTGCTCCTATATTTGAAACGCCTATCGGCAACCATATCTGAAATGCCTATCGACACCTATATTCTATATCTGAAATGCCTATGGGCACCAGTTTTTAAAATGCCAATCGGCAACTATATCTGAAATGCCTATCGGCACCTATATCTGAAATGCCTATCAGCATCAATTTTTGAAATGCCTATCGGAAACTACATCTAAAATGCCTATCAGCACTTATATTTGAAATGCCTATCGACAACCATATCTGGAGTGCCTATCGGCACCAATATTTGAAATGCCTACCGGCTTCTATATCTGAAATGCCTATCGGCACCTATTTTTAAAATGCCAATTGGCAACTATATCTGAAATGCCTATCGGCACCTATATCTGAAATACCTATCGGCACCTATATCTGAAATGCCTATCGGCACCTATTTTTGAAATGCCTTTCGGAAACTACATCTGAAATGCCTATCTGCTCCTATATTGGAAAAGCCGATCGGCAACCATATCTGAAATGCCTATCGACACCTATATTTGAAATACCTATCGGCTTCTATATCTAAAATGCCTATCGGCACATATTTTTAAAATGCCAATCGGCAACTGTATCTGAAATGCCCATCGGCACCTATATCTGAAATGCCTATCGGTACCAATTTTTGAAATGCCTATCGAAACCTACATCTGAAATGCCTATCCGCACCTATATTTGAAATGCCTATCGACTACCATATCTGGAATGCTTATCGGCACCTATATTTGAAATGCCTATCGGCTTCTATATCTGAAATGCCTATCGGCACCTATTTTTTAAAAGCTAATCGGCAACTATATCTGAAATGCCTATCGGCACCTATATTTAAAATACCTATCGGCTTCTATATCTGAAATGCCTATCGGCACCTATTTTTAAAATGCCAATCGGCAACTATATCTGAAATGCCTATCGGCACCTATATCTGAAATGCCTATCGGCACCAATTTTTAAAATGCCTAAAGGAAACTACATCTGAAATGCCTATCAGCACCTATATTTGAAATGCCTATCGGCAACCATATCTGGAATGCCTATCGGCACCTATATTTGAAATGCCTCTCGGCTTCTATATCTGAAATGCCTATCGGCACCTATTTTAAAAATGCCAGTTGGCAACTATATCTGAAATGATTATCGGCACCTATATCTGAAATGCCTATCGGCAACTATTTTTAAATGCCTATCGGAAACTACATCTGAAATGCCTATCAGCACCTATATCTGAAATGTCTATCGGCACCTATTTTTGAATTGCCTATCGGAAACTACATCTGAAATGCCTATCAGCACCTATATTTGAAATGCCTATCGGCAACCATATCTGGAATGCCTATCGGCACCTATATTTGAAATGCCTATCGGCTTCTATATCTAAAATGCCTATCGACACCTATTTTTAAAATGCCAATTGGCAACTATATCTGAAAAGCCTATCGGCACCTATATCTGAAATGCCTATCGGTACCTATTTTTGAAATGCCTATCGGAAACTACATCTGAAATGCCTATCAGCACTTATATTTGAAATGCCTATCGGCAACCATATCTGGAATGCCTATCGGCACCTATATTTGAAATGCCTATCGGCTTCTATATCTGAAATACCTATCGGCACATATTTTTAAAATACCAATCGGCAACTATATCTGAAATGCCTATCTGCACCTATATCTGAAATGCCTATCGGCACCTATTTTTGAAATGCCTTTAGGAAAATACGTCTGAAATGCCTATCTGCTCCTATATTCGAAATGCCTATCTTCAACCATATCTGAAATGCCTATTGACACCTATATTTGAAATACCTATCGGCTTCTATATCTGAAATGCCTATCGGCACCTGTTTTTAAAATGCCAATCGGCATCTATATCTGAAATGCCTATCGGCACCTATATCTGAAATGCTATCGGCATCAATTTTTGAAATGCATATCGGAAACTACATCTAAAATGCCTATAAGCACCTATATTTGAAATGCCTATCGGCAACCATATCTGGAATGCCTATTGGCACCAATATTTGAAATGCCTATCGGCTTCTATATCTAAAATGCCTATCATCACCTATTTTTAAAATGCCAATTGGCAACTATATCTGAAATGCCTATCGGCACCTATATCTGAAATACCTATCAGCACCTATTTTTGAAATGCCTATCGGAAACTACTTCTGAAATGCCTATCAGCACCTATATTTGAAATGCCTATCGGCAACAATATCTGGAATGCCTATCGGCACCTATATTTGAAATGCCTATCGGCTTTTATATCTGAAATGCCTATCGGCACCTATTTTTAAAATGCCAATCGGCAACTATATCTGAAATGCCTATCGGCTCCTATATCTGAAATGCCTATCGGCACCTATTTTTGAAATGCCTATGGGAAACTACATCTGAAATGCCTATCAGCACCTATATTTGAAATGCCTATCGGCAACCATATCTGAAATGCCTATCGACACCTATATTTGAAATACCTATCGGCTTCTATATCTGTAATGCCTATCGGCACCTATTTTTAAAATGCCAATCGGTAACTATATCTGAAATGCCTATCGGCACCTATATCTGAAATGCCTATCGGCACCAATTTTTGAAATGCTTTTTGGAAACTACATCTGGAATGCCTATCAGCACCAATATTTGAAATGCCTATCGGCAACCATATCTGGCATGCCTATCGGCACCTATATTTGAAATGCCTATCGGCTTCTATATCTGAAATGCCTATCGACACCTATTTTTAAAATGCCAATCGGCAACTATATCTGAAATGCCTATCGGCACCTATATCTGAAATGCCTATCGTCACCTATTTTTGAAATGCCTTTCGGAAACTACATCTGAAATGCGTATCTGCTCCTATATTTGAAATGCCTATCGGCAACCATATCTGAAATGCCTATCTGCTCCTATATTTGAAATGCCTATCGGCAACCATATCTGAAATGCCTATCGACACCTATATTAGAAATACCTATCGGCTTCTATATCTGAAATGCCTATGGGCACCTGTTTTTAAAATGCCAATCGGCAACTATATCTGAAATGCCTATCGGCACCTATTTTTAAAATGCCAATTGGCAACTATATCTGAAATGCTTATCGGCACCTATATCTGAAATACCTATCGGCACCTATATCTGAAATGCCTATCGGCACCTATTTTTGAAATGCCTTTCGGAAACTACATCTGAAATGCCTATCTGCTCCTATATTGGAAAAGCCTATCGGCAACCATATCTGAAATGCCTATCGACACCTATATTAGAAATACCTATCGGCTTCTATATCTGAAATGCCTATCGGCACCTGTTTTTAAAATGCCAATCGGCAACTATATCTGAAATGCCTATCGGCACCTATATCTGAAATGCCTATCAGCATCAATTTTTGAAATGCCTATCGGAAACTACATCTAAAATGCCTATCAGCACCTATATTTGAAATGCCTATCGACAACCATATCTGGAGTGCCTATCGGCACCAATATTTGAAATGCCTATCGGCTCCTATATCTGAAATGCCTATCGGCATCTATTTTTAAAATGCCAATTGGCAACTATATCTGAAATGCCTATCGGCACCTATATCTGAAATACCTATCGGCTTCTATATCTGAAATGCCTATCGGCACCTATTTTTAAAATGCCAATCGGCAACTGTATCTAAAATGCCTATCGGCACCTATATTTGAAATGCCTATCGGCACCAATTTTTGAAATGCCTATCGGAAACTACATCTGAAATGCCTATCCGCACCTATATTTGAAATGCCTATCGACAACCATATCTGGAATGCTTATCGGCACCTATATTTGAAATGCCTATCGGCTTCTATATCTGAAATGCCTATCGGCACCTATTTTTTAAAAGCTAATCGGCAACTATATCTGAAATGCCTATCGGCACCAATATTTGAAATACCTATCGGCTTCTATATCTGAAATGCCTATCGGCACCTATTTTTAAAATGCCAATCGGCAACTATATCTGAAATGCCTATCGGCACCTATATCTGAAATGCCTATCGGCACCAATTTTTGAAATGCCTAAAGGAAACTACATCTGAAATGCCTATCAGCAGCTATATTTGAAATGCCTATCGGCAACCATATCTGGAAAGCCTATCGGCACCTATGTTTGAAAAGCCTATCGGCTTCTATAACTGAAATGCCTATCGGCACCTATTTTTAAAATGCCAATCAATAACTATATCTGAAATGCCTATCGGCACCTATATCTAAAATGCCTATCGGCACCAATTTTTGAAATGCCTATCGGAAACTACATCTGGAATGCCTATCAGCACCTATATTTGAAATGCCTATCGGCAACATTATCTGGCATGCCTATCGGCACCTATATTTGAAATGCCTATCAGCTTCTATATCTGAAATGTCTATCGACACTTATTTTTAAAATGCCAATCGGCAACTATATCTGAAATGCCTATCGGCACCTATATCTGAAATGCCTATCGACACCTATTTTTGAAATGCCTATCGGAAACTACATCTGAAATGCTGATCAGCACTTATATTTGAAATGCCTATCGGCAACCATATCTGAAATGCCTATCGACACCTATATTTGAAATGCCTATCGGCTTCTATATCTGAAATACCTATCGGCACCTATTTTTAAAATGCCAATCGGCAACTATATCTGTAATGCCTATCGGCACCTATATCTGAAATGCCTATCGGCACCTATTTTTGAAATGCCTATCGGAAACTACATCTGAAATGCCTATCAGCACAAATATTTTAAATGCCTATCGGCAAACATATCTGAAATGCCTATCGACACCTATATTTAAAATACCTATCGGCTTCTATATCTGAAATGCCTATCGGCACCTTTTTTTAAAATGCCAATCGGCAACTATATCTGAAATGCCTATCGGCACCTATATCTGAAATGCCTATCGGCACCAATTTTTGAAATGCCTAAAGGAAACTACATCTGAAATGCCTATCAGCACCTATATTTGAAATGCCTATCGGCAACCATATCTGGAATGCCTATCGGCACCTATATTTGAAATGCCTATCGGCTTCTATATCTGAAATGCCTATCGGCACTTATTTTTAAAATGCCAATCGGCATATATATCTGAAATGCCTATCGGCGCCTATATCTGAAATGCCTATCGGCACCTATTTTTGAAATGCCTTTCGGAAACTACATCTGAAATGCCTATCAGCACCTATATTTGAAATGCCTATCGGCAACCATATCTGGAATGCCTATCGGCACCTATATTTGAAATGCCTATCGGCTTCAATATCTGAAATGCCTATCGGCACCTATTTTTAAAATGCTAATCGGCAACTATATCTGAAGTGCCTATCGGCACCTATATCTGAAATGCCTATCGGCACCTATTTTTGAAATGCCTATCGAAAACTACATCTGAAATGCCTATCAGCACCTATATTTGAAATGCTTATCGGCAACTACATCAGAAATGCCTATCGGCACCTATATTTTAAATGCCTATCGGCAACTATATCTGATATGCCTATCGGCAACTATATCTGAAATGCCTATCGGCACCTATTTTTGAAGTGCCTATCGGCAACCATATCTGAAAAACCTATTGACACCTATATTTGAAATACCTATCGGCTTCTATATCTGAAATGTCTATCGGCACCTATTTTTAAAATGCCAATCGGCAACTATATCTGAAATGCCTATCGAAACCAATATTTGAAATGCCTATCGGCACCTATATTTTAAATGCATATCGGCAACTATATCTGATATGCCTATCGGCACCTATATCTGAAATGCCTATCGGCACCTATTTTTGAAATGCCTATCGGAAACTACATCAAAAATGCCTATCGGAACCTATTTTTAAAATGCCAATCGGCAACTAAATCTGAAATGCCTATCGGCACCTATATCTGAAATGCCTATCGGCACCTATTTTTGAATGGCCTATCGGAAACTACATCTGAAATGCCTATCAGCACCAATATTTAAAATGCCTATCGGCAACCATATCTGGAATGCCTATCGGCACCTATATTTGAAATGCCTATCGGCTTCTATATCTGAAATGCCTATCGGCACCTATTTTTAAAATGCCAATCGGCAACTATATCTGAAATGCCTATCGGCACCTATATCTGAAATGCCTATCGGCACCTATTTTTTTAATGCCTATCGGAAACTACATCTGAAATGCCTATCAGCAAATATATCTGAAATGCCTATCGGCGCCTATTTTTGAAATGCTATCGGAAACTACATCTGAAATGCCTATCAGCACCTTTATTTGAAATGCCTATGGGCAACCATATCTGGAATGCCTATCGGCACCTATATTTGAAATGCCTATCGGCACCTATATCTGAAATGCCTTTCGGCATTTATATCTGAAATGCCTATCGACACCTATATTTGAAATGTCTATCGGCAGCTATATTTTAAACGCCTATCGGCAACTATATCTGATATGCCTATCGGCACCTATATCTGAAATGCCAATCGGCACCTTTTTTTGAAATGCCTATCGGAAACTACATCTAAAAAGCCTATCGGCACCTATTTTTAAAATGCCAATCGGCAACTATATCTGAAATGCCTACTGGTACCTATATCTGAAATGTTTTTCGGCACCTATTTTTGAAATGCCTATCGGAAACTACATCTGAAATGCCTATCAGCACCTATATTTGAAATGCCTATCGGCAACCATATCTCGAATGCCTATCGGCACCTATATTTTATATGCCTATCGGCTTCTATATCTGAAATGCTTATCGGCACCTATTTTTAAAATGCCAATCGGCAACTATATCTAAAATGCCTATCGGCACCTATATCTGAAATGCCTATCGGCACCTTTTTTTGAAATGCCTATCGGAAACTACATCTGAAATGCCTATCTACACCTATATTTGAAATGCCTATCGGCAACCATATCTGGAATGCCTATCGGCACGTATATTTGAAATGCCTATCGGCTTCTATATCTGAAATGCCTATCGGCACCTATTTTTAAAATGCCAAACGGCAACTATATCTGTAATGCCTATCGGCACCTATATCTGAAATGCCTATCGGCACCTATTTTTGAAATGCCTATCGGCAAACATATCTGAAATGCCTATCGACACCTATATTTGAAATACCTATCGGCTTCTATATCTGAAATGCCTTAGGCACCTATTTTTAAAATGCCAGTCGGCAACTATATCTGAAATGCCTATCGGCACCTATATCTGAAATGCCTATCTGCACCAATTTTTGAAATGCCTATCGGAAACTAGATCTGAAATGCCTATCAGCACCTATATTTGAAATGCCTATCGGCAAACATATCTGGAATGCCTATCGGCACCTATATTTGAAATGCCTATCGGCTTCTATATCTGAAATGCCTATCGGCACCTATTTTTAAAATGCCAATCGGCAACTATATCTGAAATGCCTATCAGCACCTATATCTGAAATGCCTATCGGCACCTATTTTTGAAATGCCTATCGGAAACTACATCTGAAATGCCTATCAGCAAATATATCTGAAATGCCTATCGGCGCCTATTTTTGAAATGCTATCGGAAACTACATCTGAAATGCCTATCAGCACCTTTATTTGAAATGCCTATCGGCAACCATATCTGGAATGCCTATCGGCACCTATATTTGAAATGCCTATCGGCACCTATATCTGAAATGCCTTTCGGCATTTATATCTGAAATGCCTATCGACACCTATATTTGAAATGTCTATCGGCAGCTATATTTTAAACGCCTATCGGCAACTATATCTGATATGCCTATCGGCACCTATATCTGAAATGCCAATCGGCACCTATTTTTGAAATGCCTATCGGAAACTACATCTAAAAAGCCTATCGGCACCTATATTTGAAATGCCTATCGGCAACCATATCTCGAATGCCTATCGGCACCTATATTTGAAATGCCTATCGGCTTCTATATCTGAAATGCCTATCGGCACCTATTTTTAAAATGCCAATTGGCAACTATATCTGAAATGCCTATCGGCACCTATATCTGAAATGCCTATCGGCACCTTTTTTTGAAATGCCTATCGGAAACTACATCTGAAATGCCTATCTACACCTATATTTGAAATGCCTATCGGCAACCATATCTGGAATGCCTATCGGCACCTATATTTGAAATGCCTATCGGCTTCTATATCTGAAATGCCTATCGGCACGTATTTTTAAAATGCCAATCGGCAACTATATCTGTAATGCCTATCGGCACCTATATCTGAAATGCCTATCGGCACCTATTTTTGAAATGCCTATCGGAAACTACATCTGAAATGCCTATCAGCACTTATATTTGAAATGCCTATCGGCAACCATATCTGGAATGCTTATCGGCACATATATTTGAAATGCCTATCGGCTTCTATATCTGAAATGCCTATCGACACCTATTTTCAAAATGCCAATTGGCAACTATATCTGAAATGCCTATCGGCACCTATATCTGAAATGCCTATCGGTACCTATTTTTGAAATGCCTATCGGAAACTACATCTGAAATGCCTATCAGCACTTATATTTGAAATGCCTATCGGCAACCATATCTAGAATGCCTATCGGCACCTATATTTTATATGCCTATCGGCTTCTATATCTGAAATGCTTATCGGCACCTATTTTTAAAATGCCAATCGGCAACTATATCTAAAATGCCTATCGGCACCTATATCTGAAATGCCTATCGGCACCTATTTTTGAAATTCCTTTCGGAAACTACATCTGAAATGCCTATCTGCTCCTATATTTGAAATGCCTATCGGCAACCATATCTGGAATGCCTATCAACACCTATATTTGAAATGCCTATCGGCTTTTATATCTGAAATGCCTATCGGCACCTATTTTTAAATTGCCAATTGGCAACTATATCTGAAATGCCTATCGGCACCTATATCTGAAATACCTATCGGCACCTATTTTTTAAATGATTATCGCAAAACTACATCTGGAATGCCTATCAGCACCTATATTTGAATTGCCTATCGGCAACCATACCTGGAATGCCTATCAACACCTATATTTGAAATGCCTATCGGCACCTATTTTTAAAATGCCAATCGGCAACTATATCTGAAATGCCTATCGGCACCTATATCTGAAATGCCTATCGGCACCTATTTTTGAAATGCCTATCGGAAACTACATCTGAAATGCCAATTAGCACTTATATTTGAAATGCCTATCGGCAACCATATCTGGAATGCTTATCGGCACATATATTTGAAATGCCTATCGGCTTCTATATCTGAAATGATTATCGGCACCTATTTTTAAAATGCCAATCGGCAACTATATCTGAAATGCCTATCGGCACCTATATTTTAAATGCCTATCGGCAACTATATCTGAAATGCCTATCGGCGCCTATATCTGAAATGCCTATCGGCACCTATTTTTAAAATGCCTATCGGAAACTACATCTGAAATGCCTATCAGCACCTATATTTGAAATGCCTATCGGCAACCATATCTGAAATGCCTATCGACACCAATTTTTGAAATGCCTATCGGAAACTACATCTGAAATGCCTATCAGCACCTATATTTGAAATGCCTATCGGCAACCATATCTGGAATGCCTATCGGCACCTATATTTGAAATGCCTATCGGCTTCTATATCTGAAATGCCTATCGGCACCTATTTTTAAAGTGCCATTCGGCAACTATATGTGTAATGACTATCGGCACCTATATCTGAAATGCCTATCGGCATCAATTTTTGAAATGCCTATCGGAAACTACATCTAAAATGCCTATCAGCACCTATAATTGAAATGCCTATCGGCAACCATATTTGGAATGCCTATCGGCACCTATATTTGAAATGCCTATCGGCTTCTATATCTGAAATGCCTATCGACACCTATTTTTAAAATGCCATTTGGCAACTATATCTGAAATGCCTATCGGCACCTATATCTGAAATGCCTATCGGCACCTATTTTTGAAATGCCTATCGGAAACTACATCTGAAATGCCTATCAGCACCTATATTTGAAATGCCTATCGGCAACCATATCTGGAATGCCTATCGGCACCTATATTTGAAATGCCTATCGGCTTCTATATCTGAAATGCCTACCGGCACCTATTTTTAAAATGCCAATCGGCAACTATATCTGTAATTCCTATCGGCACCTATATCTGAAATGCCTATCGGCACCTATTTTTGAAATGCCTATCGGAAACTACATCTGAAATGCCTATCAGCACCAATATTTGAAATGCCTATCGGCAACCATATCTGAAATGCCTATCGACACCTATATTTGTAATAATTATCGGCTTCTATATCTGAAATGCCTATCGGCACCTATTTTTAAAATGCCAATCGGCAACTATATATGAAATGCCTATCGGCACCTATATCTGAAATGCCTATTGGCACCAATTTTTGAAATGCCTATCGGAAACTACATCTGAAATGCCTATCAGCACCTATATTTAAAATGCCTATCGGCAACCATATCTGGAATGCCTATAGGCACCTATATTTGAAATGCCTATCGGCTTCTATATCTGAAATGCCTATCGGCACCTATTTTTAAAATGCCAATCGGCAACTATATCTGAAATGCCTATCGGCACCTATATCTGAAATGCCTATCAGCACCTATTTTTGAAATGCCTATCGGAAACTACATCTGAAATGCCTATCAGCACCTATATCTAAAATGCATATCGGCACCTATTTTTGAAATGCCTATCGAAAACTACATCTGAAATGCCTATCAGCACCTATATTTGAAATGCCTATCGGCAACAATATCTGGAATGCCTATCGGCACCTATATTTGAAATGCCTTTCGGCACCTATATCTGAAATGCCTTTCGGCATTTATATCTGATATGCTTATCAACACCTATATTTGAAATGTCTATCGGCACCTATATTTTAAATGCCTATCGGCAACTATATCTGAAATGCCTATCGGCGCCTATATCTGAAATGCCTATCGGCACCTATTTTTAAAATGCCTATCGGAAACTACATCTGAAATGCCTATCAGCACCTATATTTGAAATGCCTATCGGCAACCATATCTGAAATACCTATCGACACTTATATTTGAAATACCTATCGGCTTCTATATCTGAAATGCCTATCGGCACCTATTTTTAAAATGCCAATCGGCAACTATATCTGAAATGCCTATCGGCCCTAATATCTAAAATGCCTATCGGCACCAATTTTTGAAATGCCTATCGGAAACTACATCTGAAATGCCTATCAGCACCTATATTTGAAATGCCTATCGGCAACCATATCTAGAATGCCTATCGGCACCTATATTTAAAACGCCTATCGGCTTCTATATCTGAAATGCTTATCGGCACCTATTTTTAAAATGCCAATCGGCAACTATATCTGAAATGCCTATCGGCACCTATATCTGAAATACCTATCGGCACCTATTTTTTAAATGCCTATCGGAAACTACATCTGGAATGTCTATCAGCATCTATATTTGAAATGCCTATCGGCATCCATATCTGGAATGCCTATCAACACCTATATTTGAAATGCCTATCGGCTTTTATATCTGAAATGCCTATCGGCACCTATTTTTAAAATGCCAATCGGCAACTATATCTGAAATGCCTATCGGCACCTATATCTGAAATGCCTATCGGCACCTATTTTTGAAATGCCTATCGGAAACTACATCTGAAATGCCTATCAGCACCTATATTTGAAATGCCTATCGGCAACCATATCTAAAATGCCTATCGACACCTATATTTGAAATACCTATCGGCTTCTATATCTGAAATGCCAATCGGCACCTATTTTTAAAATGCCAATCGGTAACTATATCTGAAATACCTATCGGCACCTATAACTAAAATGCCTATCGGCACCAATTTTTGAAATGCCTATCGGAAACTACATCTGGAATGCCTATCAGCACCTATATTTGAAATGCCTATCGGCAACCATATCTGGCATTCCTATCGGCACCTATATTTGAAATGCCTATCGGCTTCTATAACTGAAATGCCTATCGACACCTATTTTTAAAATGCCATTCGGCAACTATATCTGAAATGCCTATCGGCACCTATATCTGAAATGCCTATCGGCACCTATTTTTGAAATGCCTATCGGAAAATACATCTGAAATGCCTATCAGCACCTATATTTGAAATGCCTATCGGCAACCATACTAAAATGCCCATCGACAACTATATTTGAAATACCTATCGGCTTCTATATCTGAAATGCCTATCGGCACCTATTTTTAAAATGCCAATCGGCAACTATATCTGAAATGCCTATCGGCACATATATCTGAAATGCCTATCGGCACCTATTTTTGAAATGCCTATCGGAAACTACATCTGAAATGCCTATCAGCACCTATATTTGAAATGCCTATCGGCAACCATATCTAAAATGCCTATCGACACCTATATTTGAAATACCTATCGGCTTCTATATCTGAAATGCCAATCGGCACCTATTTTTAAAATGCCAATCGGTAACTATATCTGAAATACCTATCGGCCCTATAACTAAAATGCCTATCGGCACCAATTTTTGAAATGCCTATCGGAAACTACATCTGGAATGCCTATCAGCACCTATATTTAAAATGCCTATCAGCAACCATATCTGGCATTCCTATCGGCACCTATATTTGAAATGCCTATCGGCTTCTATATCTGAAATGCCTATCGACACCTATTTTTAAAATGCCATTCGGCAACTATATCTGAAATGCCTATCGGCACCTATATCTGAAATGCCTATCGGCACCTATTTTTGAAATGCCTATCGGAAACTACATCTGAAATGCCTATCAGCACCTATATTTGAAATGCCTATCGGCAACCATATCTAGAATGCCTATCGGCACCTATATTTTAAATGCCTATCGGCTTCTATATCTGAAATGCCTATCGGCACCTATATCTGAAATGCCTATCGGCACCTATTTTTGAAATGCCTTTCGGAAACTACATCTGAAATGCCTATCTACTCCTATATTTGAAATGCCTATCGGCAACCATATTTGAAATGCCTATCGACACCTATATTTGAAATACCTATCGGCTTCTATATCTGAAATGCCTATCGGCACTTGTTTTTAAAATGCCAATCGGCAACTATATCTGAAATGCCAATCGGCACCTCTATCTGAAATGCCAATCGGCATCAATTTTTGAAATGCCTATCGGAAACTACATCTAAAATGCCTATCAGCACCTATATTTGAAATGCCTATCTGCAACCATATCTGGAATGCCTATCGGCACCAATATTTGAAATGCCTATCGGCTTCTATGTCTGAAATGCCTATCGGCACCTATTTTTAAAATGCCAATTGGCAACTATATCTGAAATGCCTATCGGCACCTATTTTTTAAATGCCTATCGGAAACTACATCTGGAATGCCTATCAGCACCTATATTTGAAATGCCTATCGGCAACCATATCTGGAATGCCTATCAACACCTATATTTGAAATGCCTATCGGCTTTTATATCTGAAATGCCTATCGGCACCTATTTTTAAAATGCCAATCGGCAACTATATCTGAAATGCCTATCGGCACCTATATCTGAAATGCCTATCGGCACCTATTTTTGAAATGCCTATCGGAAACTACATCTGAAATGCCTATCAGCACCTATATTTGAAATGCCTATCGGCAACCATATCTGGCATTCCTATCGGCACCTATATTTAAAATGCCTATCGGCTTCTATATCTGAAATGCCTATCGACACATATTTTTAAAATGCCATTCGGCAACTATATCTGAAATGCCTATCGGCACCTATATCTGAAATGCCTATCGGCACCTATTTTTGAAATGCCTATCGGAAACTACATCTGAAATGCCTATCAGCACCTATATTTGAAATGCCTATCGGCAACCATACTAAAATGCCTATCGACAACTATATTTGAAATACCTATCGGCTTCTATATCTGAAATGCCTATCGGCACCTATTTTTAAAATGCCAAACGGCAACTATATCTGAAATGCCTATCGGCACCTATATCTGAAATGCCTATCGGCACCAATTTTTGAAATGCCTATCGGAAACTACATCTGAAATGCCTATCAGCACCTATATTTGAAATGCCTATCGGCAACCATATCTGGAATGCTTATCGGCACTTATATTTGAAATGCCTATCGGCTTCTATATCTGAAATGCCTATCGGCACCTATTTTTAAAATGCCAATCGGCAACTATATCTGAAATGCCTATCGGCACCTATATCTAAAATGCCTATCGGCACCTATTTTTGAAATGCCTATCGGAAACTACATCTGAAATGCCTATCAGCACCTATATTTGAAATGCCTAGTGGCAACCATATCTGAAATGCCAATCGGCACCTATTTTTGAAATGCCTATCGGAAACTACATCTAAAAGCCTATCGGCACCTATTTTTTAAATGCCATTCGGCAACTATATCTGAAATGCCTATCGGCACCTATATCTGAAATGCCTATCGGCATCAATTTTTGAAATGCCTAACGGAAACTACATCTAAAATGCCTATCAGCACCTATATTTGAAATGCCTATCTGCAACCATATCTGGAATGCCTATCGGCAACAATATTTGAAATGCCTATCGGCTTCTATGTCTGAAATGCCTATCGGCACCTATTTTTAAAATGCCAATTGGCAACTATATCTGAAATGCCTATCGGCACCTATATCTGAAATACCTATCGGCACCTATTTTTTAAATGCCTATCGGAAACTACATCTGGAATGCCTATCAGCACCTATATTTGAAATGCCTATCGGCAACCATATCTGGAATGCCTATCAACACCTATATTTGAAATGCCTATCGGCTTTTATATCTGAAATGCCTATCGGCGCCTATTTTTAAAATGCTAATCGGCAACTATATCTGAAATGCCTATCGGCACCTATATCTGAAATGCCTATCGGCACCTATTTTTGAAATGCCTATCGGAAACTACATCTGAAATGCCTATCAGCACCTATATTTGGAATGCCTATCGGCAACCATATCTAAAATGCCTATCGACACCTATATTTGAAATACCTATCGGCTTCTATATCTGAAATGCCAATCGGCACATATTTTTAAAATGCCAATCGGTAACTATATCTGAAATACCTATCGGCACCTATAACTAAAATGCCTATCGGCACCAATTTTTGAAATGCCTATCGGAAACTACATCTGGAATGCCTATCAGCACCTATATTTGAAATGCCTATCGGCAACCATATCTGGCATTCCTATCGGCACCTATATTTGAAATGCCTATCGGCTTCTATATCTGAAATGCCTATCGACACCTATTTTTAAAATGCCATTCGGCAACTATATCTGAAATGCCTATCGGCACCTATATCTGAAATGCCTATCGACACCTATTTTTAAAATGCCAATCGGCAACTATATCTGAAATGCCTATCGGCACCTATATCTGAAATGCCTATCGGCACCTATTTTTGAAATGCCTTTCGGAAACTACATCTGAAATGCGTATCTGCTCCTATATTTGAAATGCCTATAGGCAACCATATCTGAAATGCCTATCTGCTCCTATATTTGAAATGCCTATCGGAAACCATATCTGAAATGCCTATCGACACCTATATTAGAAATACCTATCGGCTTCTATATCTGAAATGCCTATGGGCACCTGTTTTTAAAATGCCAATCGGCAACTATATCTGAAATGCCTATCGGCATCTATATCTGAAATGCCTATCAGCATCTATTTTTGAAATGCCTATCGGAAACTACATCTAAAATGCCTATCAGCACTTATATTTGAAATGCCTATCGACAACCATATCTGGAGTGCCTATCGGCACCAATATTTGAAATGCCTACCGGCTTCTATATCTGAAATGCCTATCGGCACCTATTTTTAAAATGCCAATTGGCAACTATATCTGAAATGCCTATCGGCACCTATATCTGAAATACCTATCGGCACCTATATCTGAAATGCCTATCGGCACCTATTTTTGAAATGCCTTTCGGAAACTACATCTGAAATGCCTATCTGCTCCTATATTGGAAAAGCCTATCGGCAACCATAACTGAAATGCCTATCGACACCTATATTAGAAATACCTATCGGCTTCTATATCTGAAATGCCTATCGGCACCTGTTTTTAAAATGCCAATCGGCAACTATATCTGAAATGCCTATCGGCACCTATATCTGAAATGCCTATCAGCATCAATTTTTGAAATGCCTATCGGAAACTACATCTAAAATGCCTATCAGCACCTATATTTGAAATGCCTATCGACAACCATATCTGGAGTGCCTATCGGCACCAATATTTGAAATGCCTATCTTCTCCTATATCTGAAATGCCTATCGGCATCTATTTTTAAAATGCCAATTGGCAACTATATCTGAAATGCCTATCGGCACCTATATCTGAAATACCTATCGGCTTCTATATCTGAAATGCCTATCGGCACCTATTTTTAAAATGCCAATCGGCAACTGTATCTAAAATGCCTATCGGCACCTATATCTGAAATGCCTATCGGCACCAATTTTTGAAATGCCTATCGGAAACTACATCTGAAATGCCTATCCGCACCTATATTTGAAATGCCTATCGACAACCATATCTGGAATGCTTATCGGCACCTATATTTGAAATGCCTATCGGCTTCTATATCTGAAATGCCTATCGGCACCTATTTTTTAAAAGCTAATCGGCAACTATATCTGAAATGCCTATCGGCACCAATATTTGAAATACCTATCGGCTTCTATATCTGAAATGCCTATCGGCACCTATTTTTAAAATGCCAATCGGCAACTATATCTGAAATGCCTATCGGCACCTATATCTGAAATGCCTATCGGCACCAATTTTTGAAATGCCTAAAGGAAACTACATCTGAAATGCCTATCAGCACCTATATTTGAAATGCCTATCTGCACCCATATCTGGAATGCCTATCGGCACCTATGTTTGAAAAGCCTATCGGCTTCTATAACTGAAATGCCTATCGGCACCTATTTTTAAAATGCCAATCAATAACTATATCTGAAATGCCTATCGGCACCTATATCTAAAATGCCTATCGGCACCAATTTTTGAAATGCCTATCGGAAACTACATCTGGAATGCCTATCAGCACCTATATTTGAAATGCCTATCGGCAACATTATCTGGCATGCCTATCGGCACCTATATTTGAAATGCCTATCAGCTTCTATATCTGAAATGTCTATCGACACCTATTTTTAAAATGCCAATCGGCAACTATATCTGAAATGCCTATCGGCACCTATATCTGAAATGCCTATCGACACCTATTTTTGAAATGCCTATCGGAAACTACATCTGAAATGCTGATCAGCACCTATATTTGAAATGCCTATCGGCAACCATATCTGAAATGCCTATCGACACCTATATTTGAAATGCCTATCGGCTTCTATATCTGAAATACCTATCGGCACCTATTTTTAAAATGCCAATCGGCAACTATATCTGTAATGCCTATCGGCACCTATATCTGAAATGCCTATCGGCACCTATTTTTGAAATGCCTATCGGAAACTACATCTGAAATGCCTATCAGCACAAATATTTTAAATGCCTATCGGCAACCATATCTGAAATGCCTATCGACACCTATATTTAAAATACCTATCGGCTTCTATATCTGAAATGCCTATCGGCACCTATTTTTAAAATGCCAATCGGCAACTATATCTGAAATGCCTATCGGCACCTATATCTGAAATGCCTATCGGCACCAATTTTTGAAATGCCTAAAGGAAACTACATATGAAATGCCTATCAGCACCTATATTTGAAATGCCTATCGGCAACCATATCTGGAATGCCTATCGGCACCTATATTTGAAATGCCTATCGGCTTCTATATCTGAAATGCCTATCGGCACTTATTTTTAAAATGCCAATCGGCATATATATCTGAAATGCCTATCGGCGCCTATATCTGAAATGCCTATCGGCACCTATTTTTGAAATGCCTATCGGAAACTACATCTGAAATGCCTATCAGCACCTATATTTGAAATGCCTATCGGCAACCATATCTGGAATGCCTATCGGCACCTATATTTGAAATGCCTATCGGCTTCAATATCTGAAATGCCTATCGGCACCTATTTTTAAAATGCTAATCGGCAACTATATCTTAAGTGCCTATCGGCACCTATATCTGAAATGCCTATCGGCACCTATTTTTGAAATGCCTATCGAAAACTACATCTTAAATGCCTATCAGCACCTATATTTGAGATGCCTATCGGCAACCACATCAGAAATGCCTATCGGCACCTATTTTTAAAATGCCAATCGGCAACTATATCTGAAATGCCTATCGAAACCAATATTTGAAATGCCTATCGGCACCTATATTTTAAATGCATATCGGCAACTATATCTGATATGCCTATCGGCACCTATATC
Source organism: Venustoraphidia nigricollis (assembly GCA_034508555.1). Classification (NCBI taxonomy): domain Eukaryota; kingdom Metazoa; phylum Arthropoda; class Insecta; order Raphidioptera; family Raphidiidae; genus Venustoraphidia; species Venustoraphidia nigricollis. Next base: position 112,775 of record JAVRKA010000169.1, read on the forward strand.
TGAAATGCCTTTCGGCACCTATTTTTGAAATGCCTATCGGAAACTACATCAAAAATGCCTATCGGCACCTATTTTTAAAATGCCAATCGGCAACTAAATCTGAAATGCCTATCGGCACCTATATCTGAAATGCCTATCGGCACCTATTTTTGAAATGCCTATCGGAAACTACATCTGAAATGCCTATCAGCACCAATATTTAAAATGCCTATCGGCAACCATATCTGGAATGCCTATCGGCACCTATATTTGAAATGCCTATCGGCTTCTATATCTGAAATGCCTATCGGCACCTATTTTTAAAATGCCAATCGGCAACTATATCTGAAATGCCTATCGGCACCTATATCTGAAATGCCTATCGGCACCTATTTTTTTATTGCCTATCGGAAACTACATCTGAAATGCCTATCAGCAAATATATCTGAAATGCCTATCGGCGCCTATTTTTGAAATGCTATCGGAAACTACATCTGAAATGCCTATCAGCACCTTTATTTGAAATGCCTATGGGCAACCATATCTGGAATGCCTATCGGCACCTATATTTGAAATGCCTATCGGCACCTATATCTGAAATGCCTTTCGGCATTTATATCTGAAATGCCTATCGACACCTATATTTGAAATGTCTATCGGCAGCTATATTTTAAACGCCTATCGGCAACTATATCTGATATGCCTATCGGCACCTATATCTGAAATGCCAATCGGCACCTTTTTTTGAAATGCCTATCGGAAACTACATCTAAAAAGCCTATCGGCACCTATTTTTAAAATGCCAATCAATAACTATATCTGAAATGCCTATCGGCACCTATATCTAAAATGCCTATCGGCACCAATTTTTGAAATGCCTATCGGAAACTACATCTGGAATGCCTATCAGCACCTATATTTGAAATGCCTATCGGCAACATTATCTGGCATGCCTATCGGCACCTATATTTGAAATGCCTATCAGCTTCTATATCTGAAATGTCTATCGACACCTATTTTTAAAATGCCAATCGGCAACTATATCTGAAATGCCTATCGGCACCTATATCTGAAATGCCTATCGACACCTATTTTTGAAATGCCTATCGGAAACTACATCTGAAATGCTGATCAGCACCTATATTTGAAATGCCTATCGGCAACCATATCTGAAATGCCTATCGACACCTATATTTGAAATGCCTATCGGCTTCTATATCTGAAATACCTATCGGCACCTATTTTTAAAATGCCAATCGGCAACTATATCTGTAATGCCTATCGGCACCTATATCTGAAATGCCTATCGGCACCTATTTTTGAAATGCCTATCGGAAACTACATCTGAAATGCCTATCAGCACAAATATTTTAAATGCCTATCGGCAAACATATCTGAAATGCCTATCGACACCTATATTTAAAATACCTATCGGCTTCTATATCTGAAATGCCTATCGGCACCTATTTTTAAAATGCCAATCGGCAACTATATCTGAAATGCCTATCGGCACCTATATCTGAAATGCCTATCGGCACCAATTTTTGAAATGCCTAAAGGAAACTACATATGAAATGCCTATCAGCACCTATATTTGAAATGCCTATCGGCAACCATATCTGGAATGCCTATCGGCACCTATATTTGAAATGCCTATCGGCTTCTATATCTGAAATGCCTATCGGCACTTATTTTTAAAATGCCAATCGGCATATATATCTGAAATGCCTATCGGCGCCTATATCTGAAATGCCTATCGGCACCTATTTTTGAAATGCCTATCGGAAACTACATCTGAAATGCTTATCAGCACCTATATTTGAAATGCCTATCGGCAACCATATCTGGAATGCCTATCGGCACCTATATTTGAAATGCCTATCGGCTTCAATATCTGAAATGCCTATCGGCACCTATTTTTAAAATGCTAATCGGCAACTATATCTTAAGTGCCTATCGGCACCTATATCTGAAATGCCTATCGGCACCTATTTTTGAAATGCCTATCGAAAACTACATCTTAAATGCCTATCAGCACCTATATTTGAGATGCCTATCGGCAACAACATCAGAAATGCCTATCGGCACCTATTTTTAAAATGCCAATCGGCAACTATATCTGAAATGCCTATCGAAACCAATATTTGAAATGCCTATCGGCACCTATATTTTAAATGCATATCGGCAACTATATCTGATATGCCTATCGGCACCTATATCTGAAATGCCTTTCGGCACCTATTTTTGAAATGCCTATCGGAAACTACATCAAAAATGCCTATCGGCACCTATTTTTAAAATGCCAATCGGCAACTATATCTGAAATGCCTATCGGCACCTATATCTGAAATGCCTATCGGCACCTATTTTTGAAATGCCTATCGGAAACTACATCTGAAATGCCTATCAGCACCAATATTTGAAATGCCTATCGGCAACCATATCTGGAATGCCTATCGGCACCTATATTTGAAATGCCTAACGGCTTCTATATCTGAAATGCCTATCGGCACCTATTTTTAAAATGCCAATTGGCAACTATATCTGAAATGCCTATCGGCACCTATATCTGAAATGCCTATCGGCACCTATTTTTGAAATGCCTATCGGAAACTACATCTGAAATGCCTATCAGCACCTATATTTGAAATGCCTATCGGCAACCATATCTGGAATGCCTATCGGCACCTATATTTGAAATGCCTATCGGCTTCTATATCTAAAATGCCTATCGGCACCTATTTTTAAAATGCCAATCGGCAACTATATCTGTAATGCCTATCGGCACCTATATCTGAAATGCCTATCGGCACCTATTTTTGAAATGCCTATCGGAAACTACATCTGAAATGCCTATCAGCACCAATATTTGAAATGCCTATCGGCAACCATATCTGAAATGCCTATCGACACCTATATTTGAAACACCTATCGGCTTCTATATCTGAAATGCCTATCGGCACTTGCTTTTAAAATGCCAATCGGCAACTATATCTGAAATGCCAATCGGCATCTCTATCTGAAATGCCTATCGGCATCAATTTTTGAAATGCCTATCGGAAACTACATCTAAAATGCCTATCAGCACCTATATTTGAAATGCCTATCTGCAACCATATCTGGAATGCCTACCGGCACCAATATTTGAAATACCTATCGGCTTCTATATCTGAAATGCCTATCGGCACTTGCTTTTAAAATGCCAATCGGCAACTATATCTGAAATGCCAATCGGCACCTCTATCTGAAATGCCTATCGGCATCAATTTTTGAAATGCCTATCGGAAACTACATCTAAAATGCCTATCAGCACCTATATTTGAAATGCCTATCTGCAACCATATCTGGAATGCCTATCAACACCTATATTTGAAATGCCTATCGGCTTTTATATCTGAAATGCCTATCGGCACCTATTTTTTAAATGCCTATCGGAAACTACATCTGGAATGCCTATCAGCAACTATATTTGAAATGCCTATCGGCAACCATATCTGAAATGCCTATCAACACCTATATTTGAAATGCCTATCGGCTTTTATATCTGAAATGCCTATCGGCACCTATTTTTAAAATGCCAATCGGCAACTAAATCTGAAATGCCTATCAGCACCTATATTTGAAATGCCTATCGGCAACCATATCTGAAATGCCTATCGACACCTATATTTGAAATACATATCGGCTTCTATATCTGAAATGCCTATCGGCACCTATTTTTAAAATGCCAATCGGTAACTATATCTGAAATGCCTATCGGCACCTATAACTAAAATGCCTATCGGCACCAATTTTTGAAATGCCTATCGGAAACTACATCTGGAATGCCTATCAGCACCTATATTTGAAATGCCTATCGGCAACCATACCTTGCATTCCTATCGGCACCTATATTTGAAATGCCTATCGGCTTCTATATCTGAAATGCCTATCGACACCTATTTTTAAAATGCCAATCGGCAACTATATCTGAAATGCCTATCGGCACCTATATCTGAAATGCCTATCGGCACCTATTTTTGAAATGCCTATCGGAAACTACATCTGAAATGCCTATCCGCACCTATATTTGAAATGCCTATCGGCAACCATATCTGAAATGCCTATCGACAACTATATTTGAAATACCTATCGGCTTCTATATCTGAAATGCCTATCGGCACCTATTTTTAAAATGCCAAACGGCCAACTATATCTGAAATGCCTATCGGCACCAATTTTTGAAATGCCTATCGGAAACTACATCTGAAATGCCTATCAGCACCTATATTTGAAATGCCTATCGGCAACCATATCTGGAATGCTTATCGGCACCTATATTTGAAATGCCTATCGGCTTCTATATCTGAAATGCCTATCGGCACCTATTTTTAAAATTCCAATCGGCAACTATATCTGAAATGCCTATCGGCATCTATATCTGAAATGCCTATCGGCACCTATTTTTGAAATGCCTATCGGAAACTACATCTGAAGTGCCTATCAGCACCTATATTTGAAATGCCTATCGGCAACCATATCTGGAATGCCTATCGGCACCTATATTTGAAATGCCTATCGGCAACCACATCAGAAATGCCTATCGGAAACTACATCTGAAATGCCTATCAGCACCTATATTTGAAATGCCTATCGGCAACCATATCTGAAATGCCTATCGACACCTATATTTGAAATACCTATCGGCTTCTATATCTGAAATGCCTATCGGCACCTATTTTTAAAATGCCAATCGGCCACTATATCTGAAATGCCTATCGGCACCTATATCTGAAATGCCTATCGGTACCTATTTTTGAAATGCCTATCGGAAACTACATCTGAAATGCCTATCAGCACTTATATTTGAAATGCCTATCGGCAACCATATCTGGAATGCCTATCGGCACCTATATTTGAAATGCCTATCGGCTTCTATATCTGAAATGCCTATCGGCACCTATTTTTGAAATGCCAATTGGCAACTATATCTGAAATGCCTATCGGCACCTATATCTGAAATGCCCATCGGCACCTATTTTTGAAATGCCTATCGGCTTCTATATCTGAAATGCCTATCGGCACCTATATTTGAAATGCCTATCGGCATCCATATCTGGAATGCCTATCGGCACCTATATTTGAAATGCCTATCGGCTTCTATATCTGAAATGCCTATCGGCACCTATTTTTGAAATGCCAATTGGCAACTATATCTGAAATGCCTATCGGCACCTATATCTGAAATGCCCATCGACACCTATATTTGAAATACCTATCGGCTTCTATATCTGAAATGCCTATCGGCACCTTTTTTTTTTAAATGCCAATCGGTAATTATATCTGAAATGCCTATCGGCACCTATACTTGAAATGCATATCGGCACCTATTTTTGAAATGCCTATCGGAAAATACATCTGAAATGCCTAACAGCACCTATATTCAAAATGCCTATCGGCAACCATATCTGAAATGCCTATCGACACCTATATTTGAAATACCTATCGGCTTCTATATCTGAAATGCCTATCGGCACCTATTTTTAAAATGCCAATCGGCAACTATATGTGAAATGCCTATCGGCACATTTATCTGAAATGCCTATCGCCACCAATTTTTGAAATGCCTATCGGAAACTACATCTGAAATGCCTATCAGCACCTATATTTGAAATGCCTATCGGCAACCATATCTGGAATGCCTATCGGCACCTATATTTGAAATGTCCATCGGCTTCTATATCTGAAATGCCTATCGGCACCTATTTTTAAAATGCCAATCGGCAACTATATCTGAAATGCCTATCGGCACCTATATCTGAAATGCCTTCGGCACCTATTTTTGAAATGCCTATCGAAAACTACATCTGAAATGCCTATCAGCACCTATATTTGAAATGCCTACCGGCAACCATATCTGGAATGCCTATCGGCACCTATATTTGAAATGCCTATCGGCTTCCATATCTGAAATGCCTATCGGCACCTATTTTTAAAATGCTAATCGGCAACTATATCTGTAATGCCTATCGGCACCTATATCTGAAATGCCTATCGGCACCTATTTTTGAAATGCCTATCGGAAACTACATCTGAAATGCCTATCAGCACCTATATTTGAAATGCCTATCGGCAACCATATCTGGAATGCTTATCGGCATCTATATTTGAAATGCCTATCGGCTTCTATATCTGAAATGCGTATCGGCACCTATTTTAAAAAATGCTAATAGGCAACTATATCTGTAATGCCTATCGGCACCTATATCTGAAATGCCTATCGGCACCTATTTTTGAAATGCCTATCGGCACATATTTTTAAAATGCCAATCGGCAACTCTATCTGAAATGCCTATCGGCACCTATATCTGAAATGCCTATCGGCACCTATTTTTGAAATGCCTATCGGAAACTACATCTGAAATGCCTATCAGCACCTATATTTGAAATGCCTATCGGCAACCATATCTGAAATGCCTATCGACACCTATATTTGAAATACCTATCGGCTTCTATATCTGAAATGCCTATCGGCACCTATTTTTAAAATGCCAATCGGCCACTATATCTGAAATACCTATCAGCACCTATATCTGAAATGCCTATCGGCACCAATTTTTGAAATGCCTATCGTAAACTACATCTGAAATGCCTATCAGCACCTATATTAATTGAAATGCCTATCGGCAACCATATCTAGAATGCCTATCGGCACCTATATATGAAATGCCTATCGGCTTCTATATCTGAAATGCCTATCAACACCTATTTTTAAAATGCCAATTGGCAACTATATCTGAAATGCCTATCGGCACCTATATCTGAAATGCCTATCGGTACCTATTTTTGAAATGCCTAGCGGAAACTATATCTGAAATGCCTATCAGCACCTATATTTGAAATGCCTATCGGCAACCATATCAGGAATGCTTATCGGCACCTATATTTAAATGCCATCGGCTTCTATATCTGAAATGCCTATCGGCACCTATTTTTAAAATGCCAATCGGCAACTATATCTGAAATGCCCATCAGCACCTATATTTGAAATGCCTATCGGCAACCATATCTGGAATGCCTATCGGCACCTATATTTGAAATGTCTATCGGCTTCTATATCTGAAATGCCTATCGGCACCTATTTTTAAAATGCCAATCGGCAACTATATCTGAAATGCCTATCGGCACCTATATCTGAAATGCCTTTCGGCACCTATTTTTGAAATGTCTATCGGAAACTACATCTGAAATGCCTATCAGCACCTATATTTGAAATGCCTATCGGCAACCATATCTGGAATGCCTATCGGCACCTATATTTGAAATGCCTATCGGCTTCTATATCTGAAATGCCTATCGGCACCTATTTTTAAAATGCTAATCGGCAACTATATCTGTAATGCCTATCGGCACCTATATCTGAAATGCCTATCGGCACCTATTTTTGAAATGCCTATCGGAAACTACATCTGAAATGCCTATCAGCACCTGTATTTGATATGCCTATCGGCAACCATATCTGAAATGCCTATCGACACCTATATTTGAAATACCTATCAGCTTCTATATCTAAAATGCCTATCGGCACCTATTTTTAAAATGCCAATCGGTAACTATATCTGAAATGCTTATCGGCACCTATATCTGAAATGCCTGTCGGCACCAATTTTTGAAATGCCTATCGGAAACTACATCTGGAATGCCTATCAGCACTTATATTTGAAATGCCTATCGGCAACCATATCTGGAATGCCTATCGGCACCTATATTTGAAATGCCTATCGGCTTCTATATCTAAAATGCCTATCGACATCTATTTTTAAAATGCCAATCGGCAACTATATCTGAAATGCCTATCGGCACCTATATCTGAAATGCCTATCGACACCTATTTTTGAAATGCCTATCGGAAACTACATCTGAAATGCCTATCAGCACCTATATTTGAAATGCCTATCGGCAACCATATCTAAAATGCCTATCGACACCTATATCTGAAATACCTATCGGCTTCTATATCTGAAATGCCTATCGGCACCTATTTTTAAAATGCCAATCGGAAACTATATCTGAAATGCCTATCGGTACCTATATCTGAAATGCCTACCAGCACCAATTTTTGAAATGCCTATCGGAAACTACATCTGAAATGCCTATCAGCACCTATATTTGAAATGCCTATCGGCAACCATATCTGCAATGCCTATCGGCACCTATATTTGAAGTGCCTATCGGCTTCTATATCTGAAATGCCTATCGGCACCTATTTTTAAAATGCCAATCGGCAACTATATCTGAAGTGCCTATCGGCACTTATATCTGAAATGCCTATCGGCACCAATTTTTGAAATGCCTATCGGAAACTACATCTGAAATGCCTATCAGCACCTATATTTGAATTGCCTATCGGCAACCATATCTGGAATGCCTATCGGCACCTATATTTGAAATGCCTATCGGCTTCTATATCTGAAATGCCTATCGGCACCTATTTTTGAAATGCTAATCGGCAACTATATCTGAAATGCCTATTGGCACCTATATCTGAAATGCCTATCTGCACCTATTTTTGAAATGCCTATCCGAAACTACATCTGATATGCCTATCAGCACCTATATTTGAAATGCCTATCGGCAACCATATCTGAAATGCCTATCGACACCTATATTTGAAATACCTATCGGCTTCTATATCTGAAATGACTATCGGCACCTATTTTTAAAATGCCAATCGGCAACTATATCTGAAATGCCTATCGGCACCTATATCTGAAATGCCTATCAGTACCTATTTTTGAAATGCCTATCGGAAACTACATCTGAAATGCCTATCAGCACTTATATTTGAAACGCCTATCGGCAACCATATCTGGAATGCCTATCGGCACCTATATTTGAAATGCCTATCGGCTTCTATATCTGAAATGCCTATCGGCACCTATTTTTAAAATGCCTATCGGCAACCATATCTGGAATGCCTATCGGCACCTATATTTGAAATGCCTATCGGCTTCTATATCTGAAATGCCTATCGGCACCTATTTTTAAAATGCCCATCGGCAACTATATCTGAAATGCCTATCGGCACCTATATCTGAAATGCCTATCGGCATCAATTTTTGAAAGCCTATCGGAAACTACATTTAAAATGCCTATCGGCACCTATATCTGAAATGCCTATCGGCACCTATTTTTGAAATGCCTATCGGAAACTACATCTGAAATGCCTATCAGCACCTATATTTGAAATGCCTATCGGCAACCATATCTGAAATGCCTATCGACACCTATATTTGAAATACCTATCGGCTTCTATATCTGAAATGCCTATCGGCACCTATTTTTAAAATGCCAATCGGCCACTATATCTGAAATGCCTATCAGCACCTTTATCTGAAATGCCTATCGGCACCAATTTTTGAAATGCCTATTGGAAACTACATCTGAAATGCCTATCAGCACCTATATTTGAAATGCCTATCGGCAACCATATCTGGAATGCCTATCGGCACCTATATTTGAAATGCCTATCGGCTTCTATATCTGAAATGCCTATCGACACCTATTTTTAAAATGCCAATTGGCAACTATATATGAAATGCCTATTGGCACCTATATCTGAAATGCCTATCGGTACCTATTTTTGAAATGCCTATCGGAAACTACATCTGAATTGCCTATCAGCACCTATATTTGAAATGCCTATCGGCAACCATATCTGGAATGCCTATCGGCACCTATATTTGAAATGCCTATCGGCTTCTATATCTGAAATGCCTAGCGGCACCTATTTTTAAAATGCCAATCGGCAACTATATCTGAAGTGCCTATCGGCACCTATATCTGAAATGCCTATCGGCACCTATTTTTGAAATCCCTATCGAAAACTACATCTGAAATGCCTATCAGCACCTATATTTGAAATGTCTATTGGCAACAACCTCAGAAATGCCTATCGGCACCTATATCTGAAATGTCTTTCGGCATTTATATCTGAAATGCCTATCGGCACCTGTTTTTAAAATGCCCATCGGCAACTATATCTGAAATGCCTATCGGCACCTATATCTGAAATGCCTAACGGAATCAATTTTTGAAATGCCTATCGGAAACTACATCTAAAATGCCTATCAGCACCTATATTTGAGATGCCTATCGGCAACCATATCTGGAATGCCTATCGGCACCTATATTTGAAATGCCTATCGGCTTCTATATCTGAAATGCCTATCGGCACCTATTTTTAAAATGCCAATTGGCAACTATATCTGAAATGCCTATCGGCACCTATTTTTAAAATGCCTATCGGCTTCTATATCTGAAATGCCTATCGGCACCTATATTTGAAATGCCTATCGGCAACCATATCTGGAATGCCTATCGGCACCTATATTTGAAATTCCTATCGGCTTCTATATCTGCAATGCCTATCGGCACCTATTTTTAAAATGCCAATCGGCAACTATATCTGAAATGCCTATCGGCACCTATATCTAAAATGCCTATCGGCACCTATTTTTGAAATGCCTATCGGAAACTACATCTGAAATGCCTATAAGCACCTATATTTGAAATGCCTGTCGGCAACCATATCTGAAATGCCTATCGACACCTATATTTAAAATACCTATCGGCTTCTATATCTGAAATGCCTATCGGCACCTATTTTTAAAATGCCAATCGGTAACTATATCTGAAATGCCTATCGGCACCTATATCTGAAATGTCTATCGGCACCAATTTTTGAAATGCCTATCGGAAACTACATCTGGAATGCATATCAGCACCTATATTTGAAATGCCTATCGGCAACCATATCTCGAATGCCTATCGGCACCTATATTTGAAATGCCTATTGGCTTCTATATCTGAAATGCCTATCGACACCTATTTTTAAAATGCCAATCGGCAACTATATCTGAAATGCCTATCGGCACCTATATCTGAAATGCCTATCGGCACCTATATTTAAATGCCTATCGGCTTCTATATCTGAAATGCCTATCGGCACCTATTTTTAAAATGCCAATCGGCAAATATATCTGAAATGCCTATCGGCACCTATATCTGAAATGCCTATCGGCATTTATATCTGAAATGCCTATCGACACCTATATTTGAAATGCCTATCGGCACCTATATTTTAAATGCCTATCGGCAACTATATCTGATATGCCTATCGGCACCTATATCTGAAATGCCTATCGGCACCTATTTTTAAAATGCCTATCGGAAGCTACATCTAAAATGCCTATCGGCACCTATTTTTAAAATGCTAATCGGCAACACTATCTGAAATGCCTATCGGCACCTATATCTGAAATGCCTATCGGCACCTATTTTTGAAATGCCTATCGGAAACTACATCTGAAATGCCTATCAGCACCTATATTTGAAATGCCTATCGGCAACCATATCTGAAATGCCTATCGACACCTATATTTGAAATACCTATCGGCTTCTATATCTGAAATGCCTATCGGCACCTATTTTTAAAATGCCAATCGGCTACTATATCTGAAATGCCTATCAGCACCTATATCTGAAATGCCTATCGGCACCAATTTTTGAAATGCCTATCGGAAACTACATCTGAAATGCCTATCAGCACCTATATTTGAAATGCCTATCGGCAACCATATCTGGAATGCCTATCGACACCTATTTTTGAAATGCCTATCGGAAACTACATCTGAAATGCCTATCAGCACCTATATTTGAAATGCCTATCGGCAACCATATCTGAAATGCCTATCGACACCTATATCTGAAATACCTATCGGCTTCTATATCTGAAATGCCTATCGGCACCTATTTTTAAAATGCCAATCGGAAACTATATCTGAAATGCCTATCGGTACCTATATCTGAAATGCCTACCAGCACCAATTTTTGAAATGCCTATCGGAAACTACATCTGAAATGCCTATCAGCACCTATATTTGAAATGCCTATCGGCAACCATTTCTGGGTTGCTTATCGGCACTTATATTTGAAATGCCTATCGGCTTCTATATCTGAAATGCCTATCGGCACTTATTTTTAAAATGCCAATCGGCAACTATATCTGAAATGCCTATCGGCACCTATATCTGAAATGCCTATCAGGACCAATTTTTGAAATGCCTATCGGAAACTACATCTGAAATGCCTATCAGCACCTATATTTGAAATGCCTATCGGCAACCATATCTGGAATGCCTATCGGCACCTATATTTGAAGTGCCTATCGGCTTCTATATCTGAAATGCCTAGCGGCACCTATTTTTAAAATGCCAATCGGCAACTATATCTGAAGTGCCTATCGGCACCTATAACTGAAATGCCTATCGGCACCTATTTTTGAATTCCCTATCGAAAACTACATCTGAAATGCCTATCAGCACCTATATTTGAAATGTCTATTGGCAACAACCTCAGAAATGCCTATCGGCACCTATATCTTAAATGACTTTCGGCATTTATATCTGAAATGCCTATCGGCACCTGTTTTTAAAATGCCCATCGGCAACTATATCTGAAATGCCTATCGGCACCTATATCTGAAATGCCTAACGGAATCAATTTTTGAAATGCCTATCGGAAACTACATCTAAAATGCCTATCAGCACCTATATTTGAGATGCCTATCGGCAACCATATCTGGAATGCCTATCGGCACCTATATTTGTAATGCCTATCGGCTTCTATATCTGAAATGCCTATCGACACCTATTTTTAAAATGCCAATTGGCAACTATATCTGAAATGCCTATCGACACCTATATCTGAAATGCCTATCGGTACCTATTTTTTAGTGTTGGGCATAATCGATACATTTCAATAATCGAATGAATCGAAATAATCGGTTTTTATAATCGAATGATCATTCGAATTATCGATTATGAATGATTTGAATTATCGATTATGAATGCGGCCCGCAAAACCTGTGAATTCGGCCCGCGATATCGATAAGATATATTATATTTTTATTAAAAAATAAATAAGTAAATAGTAAAATAAATAATACATATTACAAATAAGATACAATAAAATATTTTAATATTTTTAAAAAATTCTTTCAGAACTTTAACCATACGCGTTTGTATGAATAAAATATTGTTTACTTTATATTTAAAAAATTATTGTAGTATGTCTAGTCTAGTTATTACGCATTGGTTTTGATTTTATTGCGTTCTTTTTTTTTTGGCCCGCCAAAAAAATCGGGAATATCAAATTGGCCCGCCTAAGAAAAACTTTGGGAGCCCCTGGTTTAAACAAACGAAAGCACCCCCACCTCCAGTGCAACAGACTTCCCAATGTGTGCAGATGCAGAACCGAATGATATATCATTCATAATCGACAATCGACATACATACATTTCATATCTCGCTAACCATAATCGAATCATGTGAATATCTCGCTAAGCATAATCGAATGATATCTCGCTAAGCATAATCGAATCATGTGAATGATATCTCGCTAAGCATAATCGAATGATATGATGATATCTCGGTTGCCATAATCGAATGATGTATGATAATTCATAATCGACAATCGACATAGTACTGTGTCGGGATTAATAGTTAATACAAAACACATTAATAATGGAATCGCTGGTATGATTCAATACAAAAATAAAACGAATTCTTTATTATTATAAATTAATTATAACTCATAGATTTGTATTTAAAAAAACAATATAATCTAAATTTTTGGGTGAGAGTCTGTTCCTCCTTGCATTAGTAATGACACCAGTTTTTGAAAATATCCTTTCGGAAGGCACGGAGGTAGCTGGCGCACAGAGAGATTTTTTATGAAGCTCGTATAATTCAGGAAACAAATTTTTGTTTTCTGATCAAAAAATAAGGGGATTAGAAGAGCGAGATATATCGGGCATTGACAAATATTGTTTTATGATTGCAACGGCTTTTGTAGTAATATAGTGACAGTGAATAAAAAGTAATAAGTTAATAACCGGTCACTATGAGAAATGTATGTACCGTATACACGTAATCTCAAAAGATACGCCGCCGCTCTAACTATAAGTAATGCAGTCAATGACTGGTCTACTGGAGTCTGGGAGACTGGAATGCCAAAACAGTACAACAAAGAACAAACGAAAGTACCCCCACTCTTCAGTGCACGCAAATGCAGAAACCGAATGATATAATATGATATATGTCGGGATTAATTCACATACATTTCATATCTCACAATCGATTGAAGCGAATGATATCTCGCTAACAATAATCGTTTCAAACGAATGATATCTCGGTTAACATAATCGAATGATCGATTATTTGGCCATAATCGAAATATTTCGATTATATCATTCATAATCGCCTAAGACTACTATTTTTGAAATGCCTATCGGAAACTACATCTGAAATGCCTATCAGCACTTATATTTGAAATGCCTATCGGCAACCATATCTGGAATGCCTATCGGCACCTATATTTGAAATGCCTATCGGCTTCTATATCTGAAATGCCTATCGGCACCTATTTTTAAAATGCCAATTGGCAACCATATCTGAAATGCCTATCGGCACCTATATCTGAAATGCCTATCGGCACCTATTTTTGAAATGCCTATCGGCTTCTATATCTGAAATGCCTATCGGCACCTATATTTGAAATGCCTATCGGCAACCATATCTGGAATGCCTATCGGCACCTATATTTGAAATGCCTATCGGCTTCTATATCTGAAATGCCTATCAGCACCTATTTTTAAAATGCCAATCGGCAACTATATCTGAAATGCCTATCGACACCTATATCTGAAATGCCTATCGGCACCTATTTTTGAAATGCCTATCGGAAACTACATCTGAAATGCCTATCAGCAACTATATTTGAAATGCCTATCGGCAAACATATCTGAAATGCCTATCGACACCTATATTTGAAATACCTATCGGCTTCTATATCTGAAATCCCTATCAACACCTATTTTTAAAATGCCAATCGGTAACTATATCTGAAATGCCTATCGGCACCTATATCTGAAATGCCTATCGGCACCAATTTTTGAAATGCCTATCGGAAACTACATCTGGAATGCCTATCAGCACCTATATTTAAAATGCCTATCGGCAACCATATCTGGAATGCCTATCGACACCTATATTTGAAATGCCTATCGGCTTCTATATCTGAAATGCCTATCGACACCTATTTTTAAAATGCCAATCGGCCACTATATCTGAAATGCCTATCGGCACCTATACCTGAAATGCCTATCGGCACCTATTTTTGAAATGCCTATCGGAAACAACATCTGAAATGCCTATCAGCACCTATATTTAAAATGCCTATCGGCAACCATATCTGAAATGCCTATCGACACCTATATTTGAAATACCTATCGGCTTCTATATCTGAAATGCCTATCGGCACCTATTTTTAAAATGCCAATCGGCAACTATATCTGAAATGCCTATCGGCACATATATCTGAAATGCCTATCGCCACCAATTTTTGAAATGCCTATCGGAAACTACATCTGAAATGCCTATCAGCACCTATATTTGAAATGCCTATCGGCAACCATATCTGGAATGCTTATCGGCACCTATATTTAAATGCCTATCGGCTTCTATATCTGAAATGCCTATCGGCACCTATTTTTAAAATGCCAATCGGCAACTATATCTGAAATGCCTATCGGCACCTATATCTGAAATGCCTTTCGGCACCTATTTTTGAAATGCCTATCGGAAACTACATCTGAAATGCCTATCAGCACCTATATTTGAAATGCCTATCGGCAACCATATCTGGAATGCCTATCGGCACCTATATTTGAAATGCCTATCGGCTTCTATATCTGAAATGCCTATCGGCAACTATTTTGAAAATGCTAATCGGCAACTATATCTGTAATGCCTATCGGCACCTATTTTTGAAATGCCTATCGGAAACTACATCTAAAATGCCTATCAGCACTTATATTTGAAATGCCTATCGGCAACCATATCTGAAATGCCTATCGACACCTATATTTGAAATACCTATCAGCTTCTATATCTGAAATGTCTATCGGCACCTATTTTTAAAATGCCAATCGGTAACTATATCTGAAATGCTTATCGGCACCTATATCTAAAATGCCTATCGGCACCAATTTTTTAAATGCCTATCGGAAACTACATCTGGAATGCCTATCAGCACCTATATTTAAAATGCCTATCGGCAACCATATCTGGAATGCCTATCGGCACCTATATTTGAAATGCCTATCGGCTTCTATATCTAAAATGCCTATCGGCTTCTATATCTAAAATGCCTATCGACATCTATTTTTAAAATGCCAATCGGCAACTATATCTGAAATACCTATCGGCTTCTATATCTGAAATGCCTATCGGCACCTATTTTTAAAATGCCAATCGGAAACTATATCTGAAATGCCTATCGGCACCTATATCTGAAATGCCTACCGGCACCAATTTTTGAAATGCCTATCGGAAACTACATCTGAAATGCCTATCAGCACCTATATTTGAAATGCCTATCGGCAACCATATCTGGGTTGCTTATCGGCACCTATATTTGAAATGCCTATCGGCTTCTATATCTGAAATGCCTATCGGCACCTATTTTTAAAATGCCAATCGGCAACTATATCTGAATTGCCTATCGGCACCTATATCTGAAATGCCTATCGGCACCAATTTTTGAAATGCCTATCGGAAACTACATCTGAAATGCCTATCAGGACCTATATTTGAAATGCCTATCGGCAACCATATCTGGAATGCCTATCAGCACCTATATTTGAAATGCCTATCGGCTTCTATATCTGAAATGCCTATCGCCACCAATTTTTGAAATGCTTATCGGAAACTACATCTGAAATGCCTATCAGCACCTATATTTGAAATGCCTATCGGCAACCATATCTGGAATGCTTATCGGCACCTATATTTAAATGCCTATCGGCTTCTATATCTGAAATGCCTATCGGCACCTATTTTTAAAATGCCAATCGGCAACTATATCTGAAATGCCTATCGGCACCTATATCTGAAATGCCTATCGGCATCTATTTTTGAAATGTCTATCGGAAACTACATCTGAAATGCCTATCAGCACCTATATTTGAAATGCCTATCGGCAACCATATCTGGAATGCCTATCGGCACCTATATTTGAAATGTCTATCGGCTTCTATATCTGAAATGCCTATCGGCACCTATTTTTAAAATGCCAATCGGCAACTATATCTGAAATGCCAATCGGCAACTATATCTGAAATGCCTATCGGCACCTATATCTGAAATGCCTTTCGGCACCTATTTTTGAAATGCCTATCGGAAACTACATCTGAAATGCCTATCAGCACCTATATTTGAAATGCCTATCGGCAACCATATCTGGAATGCCTATCGGCACCTATATTTGAAATGCCTATCGGCTTCTATATCTGAAATGCCTATCGGCAACTATTGTGAAAATGCTAATCGGCAACTATATCTGTAATGCCTATCGGCACCTATTTTTGAAATGCCTATCGGAAACTACATCTAAAATGCCTATAAGCACCTATATTTGAAATGCCTATCGGCAACCATATCTGAAATGCCTATCGACACCTATATTTGAAATACCTATCGGCTTCTATATCTGAAATGTCTATCGGCACCTATTTTTAAAATGCCAATCGGTAACTATATCTGAAATGCTTATCGGCACCTATATCTAAAATGCCTATCGGCACCAATTTTTGAAATGCCTATCGGAAACTACATCTGGAATGCCTATCAGCACCTATATTTAAAATGCCTATCGGCAACCATATCTGGAATGCCTATCGGCACCTATATTTGAAATGCCTATCGGCTTCTATATCTAAAATGCCTATCGACATCTATTTTTAAAATGCCAATCGGCAACTATATCTGAAATACCTATCGGCTTCTATATCTGAAATGCCTATCGGCACCTATTTTTAAAATGCCAATCGGAAACTATATCTGAAATGCCTATCGGCACCTATATCTGAAATGCCTACCGGCACCAATTTTTGAAATGCCTATCGGAAACTACATCTGAAATGCCTATCAGCACCTATATTTGAAATGCCTATCGGCAACCATATCTGGGTTGCTTATCGGCACCTATATTTAAAATGCCTATCGGCTTCTATATCTGAAATGCCTATCGGCACCTATTTTTAAAATGCCAATCGGCAACTATATCTGAAATGCCTATCGGCACCTATATCTGAAATGCCTATCGGCACCAATTTTTGAAATGCCTATCGGAAACTACATCTGAAATGCCTATCAGGACCTATATTTGAAACGCCTATCGGCAACCATATCTGGAATGCCTATCAGCACCTATATTTGAAATGCCTATCGGCTTCTATATCTGAAATGCCTATCGGCACCTATTTTTAAAATTCCAATCTGCAACTATATCTGAAATGCCTATCGGCACCTATATCTGAAATGCCTATCGGCACCTATTTTTGAAATGCCTATCGGAAACTACATCTGAAATGCCTATCAGCACCTATATTTGAAATGCCTATCGGCAACCATATCTGGAATGCCTATCGGCACCTATATTTGAAATGCCTATCGGCAACCACATCAGAAATGCCTATCGGCACCTATATCTGAAATGCCTTTCGGCATTTATATCTGAAATGCATATCGACACCTATATTTGAAATGCCTATCGGCACCTATATTTTTAATGCCTATCGGCAACTATATCTGATATGCCTATCGGCACCTATATCTGAAATGCCTATCGGCACCTATTTTCGAAATGCCTATCGGAAGCTACATCTAAAATGCTTATCGGCACCTATTTTTAAAATGCCAATCGGCAACTCTATCTGAAGTGCCTATCGGCACCTATATCTGAAATGCCTATCGGCACCTATTTTTTAAATGCCTATCGGAAACTACATCTGAAATGCCTATCAGCACCTATATTTGAAATGCCTATCGTCAACCATATCTGAAATGCCTATCGACACCTATATTTGAAATACCTATCGGCTTCTATATCTGAAATGCCTATCGGCACCTATTTTTAAATTGCCAATCGGCCACTATATCTGAAATGCCTATCAGCACCTATATCTGAAATGCCTATCGGCACCAATTTTTGAAATGCCTATCGGAAACTACATCTGAAATGCCTATCAGCACCTATATTTGAAATGCCTAACGGCAACCATATCTGGAATGCCTATCGGCACCTATATTTGAAATGCCTATCGGCTTCTATATCTGAAATGCCTATCGACACCTATTTTTAAAATGCCAATTGGCAACTATATCTGAAATGCCTATCGGCACCTATATCTGAAATGCCTATCGGTACCTATTTTTGAAATGCCTATCGGAAACTACATCTGAAATACCTATCAGCACTTATATTTGAAATGCCTATCGGCAGCCATATCTGGAATGCCTATCGGCACCTATATTTGAAATGCCTATCGGCTTCTATATCTGAAATGCCTATCGGCACCTATTTTTAAAATGCCAATCGGCAACTATATCTGAAATGCCTATCGGCACCTATATCTGAAATGCCTATCGGCACCTCTTTTTGAAATGCCTATCGGAAACTAAATCTGAAATGCCTATCAGCACCTATTTTTAAAATGCCAATCGGCAACTATATCTGAAATGCCTATCGGCACCTATATCTGAAATGCCTTTCGGCACCTATTTTTGAAATGCCTATCGGAAACTACATCTGAAATGCCTATCAGCACCTATATTTGAAATGCCTATCGGCAACCATATCTGGAATGCCTATCGGCACCTATATTTGAAATGCCTATCGGCTTCTATATCTGAAATGCCTATCGGCAACTATTTTGAAAATGCTAATCGGCAACTATATCTGTAATGCCTATCGGCACCTATTTTTGAAATGCCTATCGGAAACTACATCTAAAATGCCTATCAGCACTTATATTTGAAATGCCTATCGGCAACCATATCTGAAATGCCTATCGACACCTATATTTGAAATACCTATCAGCTTCTATATCTGAAATGTCTATCGGCACCTATTTTTAAAATGCCAATCGGTAACTATATCTGAAATGCTTATCGGCACCTATATCTAAAATGCCTATCGGCACCAATTTTTTAAATGCCTATCGGAAACTACATCTGGAATGCCTATCAGCACCTATATTTAAAATGCCTATCGGCAACCATATCTGGAATGCCTATCGGCAACCATATCTGGAATGCCTATCGGCACCTATATTTGAAATGCCTATCGGCTTCTATATCTAAAATGCCTATCGGCTTCTATATCTAAAATGCCTATCGACATCTATTTTTAAAATGCCAATCGGCAACTATATCTGAAATACCTATCGGCTTCTATATCTGAAATGCCTATCGGCACCTATATCTGAAATGCCTACCGGCACCAATTTTTGAAATGTCTATCGGAAACTACATCTGAAATGCCTATCAGCACCTATATTTGAAATGCCTATCGGCAACCATATCTGGGTTGCTTATCGGCACCTATATTTGAAATGCCTATCGGCTTCTATATCTGAAATGCCTATCGGCACCTATTTTTAAAATGCCAATCGGCAACTATATCTGAATTGCCTATCGGCACCTATATCTGAAATGCCTATCGGCACCAATTTTTGAAATGCCTATCGGAAACTACATCTGAAATGCCTATCAGGACCTATATTTGAAATGCCTATCGGCAACCATATCTGGAATGCCTATCAGCACCTATATTTGAAATGCCTATCGGCTTCTATATCTGAAATGTCTATCGCCACCAATTTTTGAAATGCTTATCGGAAACTACATCTGAAATGCCTATCAGCACATATATTTGAAATGCCTATCGGCAACCATATCTGGAATGCTTATCGGCACCTATATTTAAATGCCTATCGGCTTCTATATCTGAAATGCCTATCGGCACCTATTTTTAAAATGCCAATCGGCAACTATATCTGAAATGCCTATCGGCACCTATATCTGAAATGCCTATCGGCACCTATTTTTGAAATGTCTATCGGAAACTACATCTGAAATGCCTATCAGCACCTATATTTGAAATGCCTATCGGCAACCATATCTGGAATGCCTATCGGCACCTATATTTGAAATGTCTATCGGCTTCTATATCTGAAATGCCTATCGGCACCTATTTTTAAAATGCCAATCGGCAACTATATCTGAAATGCCAATCGGCAACTATATCTGTAATGCCTATCGGCACCTATATCTGAAATGCCTTTCGGCACCTATTTTTGAAATGCCTATCGGAAACTACATCTGAAATGCCTATCAGCACCTATATTTGAAATGCCTATCGGCAACCATATCTGGAATGCCTATCGGCACCTATATTTGAAATGCCTATCGGCTTCTATATCTGAAATGCCTATCGGCAACTATTGTGAAAATGCTAATCGGCAACTATATCTGTAATGCCTATCGGCACCTATTTTTGAAATGCCTATCGGAAACTACATCTAAAATGCCTATAAGCACCTATATTTGAAATGCCTATCGGCAACCATATCTGAAATGCCTATCGACACCTATATTTGAAATACCTATCGGCTTCTATATCTGAAATGTCTATCGGCACCTATTTTTAAAATGCCAATCGGTAACTATATCTGAAATGCTTATCGGCACCTATATCTAAAATGCCTATCGGCACCAATTTTTGAAATGCCTATCGGAAACTACATCTGGAATGCCTATCAGCACCTATATTTAAAATGCCTATCGGCAACCATATCTGGAATGCCTATCGGCACCTATATTTGAAATGCCTATCGGCTTCTATATCAAAAATGCCTATCGACATCTATTTTTAAAATGCCAATCGGCAACTATATCTGAAATACCTATCGGCTTCTATATCTGAAATGCCTATCGGCACCTATTTTTAAAATGCCAATCGGAAACTATATCTGAAATGCCTATCGGCACCTATATCTGAAATGCCTACCGGCACCAATTTTTGAAATGCCTATCGGAAACTACATCTGAAATGCCTATCAGCACCTATATTTGAAATGCCTATCGGCAACCATATCTGGGTTGCTTATCGGCACCTATATTTGAAATGCCTATCGGCTTCTATATCTGAAATGCCTATCGGCACCTATTTTTAAAATGCCAATCGGCAACTATATCTGAAATGCCTATCGGCACCTATATCTGAAATGCCTATCGGCACCTATTTTTGAAATGCCTATCGGAAACTACATCTGAAATGCCTATCAGCACCTATATTTGAAATGCCTATCGGCAACCATATCTGGAATGCCTATCGGCACCTATATTTGAAATGCCTATCGGCAACCACATCAGAAATGCCTATCGGCACCTATTTCTGAAATGCCTTTCGGCATTTATATCTGAAATGCATATCGACACCTATATTTGAAATGCCTATCGGCACCTATATTTTTTATGCCTATCGGCAACTATATCTGATATGCCTATCGGCACCTATATCTGAAATGCCTATCGGCACCTATTTTTGAAATGCCTATCGGAAGCTACATCTAAAATGCTTATCGGCACCTATTTTTAAAATGCCAATCGGCAACTCTATCTGAAGTGCCTATCGGCACCTATATCTGAAATGCCTATCGGCACCTATTTTTTAAATGCCTATCGGAAACTACATCTGAAATGCCTATCAGCACCTATATTTGAAATGCCTATCGTCAACCATATCTGAAATGCCTATCGACACCTATATTTGAAATACCTATCGGCTTCTATATCTGAAATGCCTATCGGCACCTATTTTTAAATTGCCAATCGGCCACTATATCTGAAATGCCTATCAGCACCTATATCTGAAATGCCTATCGGCACCAATTTTTGAAATGCCTATCGGAAACTACATCTGAAATGCCTATCAGCACCTATATTTGAAATGCCTAACGGCAACCATATCTGGAATGCCTATCGGCACCTATATTTGAAATGCCTATCGGCTTCTATATCTGAAATGCCTATCGACACCTATTTTTAAAATGCCAATTGGCAACTATATCTGAAATGCCTATCGGCACCTATATCTGAAATGCCTATCGGTACCTATTTTTGAAATGCCTATCGGAAACTACATCTGAAATACCTATCAGCACTTATATTTGAAATGCCTATCGGCAACCATATCTGGAATGCCTATCGGCACCTATATTTGAAATGCCTATCGGCTTCTATATCTGAAATGCCTATCGGCACCTATTTTTAAAATGCCAATCGGCAACTATATCTGAAATGCCTATCGGCACCTATATCTGAAATGCCTATCGGCACCTCTTTTTGAAATGCCTATCGGAAACTAAATCTGAAATGCCTATCAGCACCTATATTTGAAATGCCTATCGGCAATCATATCTGGAATGCCTATCGGCACCTATATTTGAAGTGCCTATCGGCTTCTATATCTGAAATGCCTATCGGCACCTTTTTTTAAAATGCCAATCGGCAACTATATCTGAAGTGCCTATCGGCACCTATATCTGAAATGCCTATCGGCACCTATTTTTGAAATGCCTATAGAAAACTAAATCTGAAATGCCTATCAGCACCTATATTTGAAATGCCTATCGGCAACTACATCAGAAATGCCTATCGGCACCTATATATGAAATGTCTTTCGGCAGTTATATCTGAAATGCCTATCGGCACCTGTTTTTAAAATGCCCATCGGCAACTAGATCTGAAATGCCTATCGGCACCTATATCTGAAATGCCTATCGGCATCAATTTTTGAAAGCCTATCGGAAACTACATCTAAAATGCCTATCGGCACCTATATCTGAAATGCCTTTCGGCATTTATATCTGAAATGCCTATCGACACCTATATTTGAAATGCCTATCGGAAACTACATCTGAAATGCCTATCAGCACCTATATTTGAAATGCCTATCGGCAACCATATCTGGAATGCCTATCGGCACCTATATTTGAAATGCCTATCGGCTTCTATATCTGAAATGCCTATCGGCACCTATTTTTAAAATGCCAATCGGCAACTATATCTGAAATGCCTATCGGCACCTATTTTTGAAATGCCTATCGGAAACTACATCTGAAATGCCTATCAGCAACTATATTTGAAATGCCTATCGGCAACCATATCTGAAATGCCTATCGACACCTATATTTGAAATACCTATCGGCTTCTATATCTGAAATGCCTATCGGCACCTATTTTTTAAATGCCAATCGGCAACTATATCTGAAGTGCCTATCGGCACCTATATCTGAAATGCCTATCCGGCACCTATTTTTGAAATGCCTATCGAAAACTACATCTGAAATGCCTATCAGCACCTATATTTGAAATGCCTATCGGCAACCACATCAGAAATGCCTATCGGCACCTATATCAGAAATGTCTTTCGGCATTTATATCTGAAATGCCTATCGGCACCTGTTTTTAAAATGCCCATCGGCAACTATATCTGAAATGCCTATCGGCACCTATATCTGAAATGCCTAACGGCAACAATTTTTGAAATGCCTATCGGAAACTACATCTAAAATGCCTATCAGCACCTATATTTGAGATGCCTATCGGCAACTATATCTGGAATGCCTATCGGCACTTATATATTTGAAATGCCTATCGGCTTCTATATCTGAAATGCCTATCGGCACCTATTTTTAAAATGCCAATTGGCAACTATATCTGAAATGCCTATTGGCACCTATATATGAAATGCCTATCGGCACCTATTTTTAAAATGCCTATCGGCTTCTATATCTGAAATGCCTATCGGCACCTATATTTGAAATGCCTATCGGCAACCATATCTGGAATGCCTATCGGCACCTATATTTGAAATTTCTATCGGCTTCTATATCTGAAATGCCTATCGGCACCTATTTTTAAAATGCCAATCGGCAACTATATCTGAAATGCCTATCGGCACCTATATCTAAAATGCCTATCGGCACCTATTTTTGAAATGCCTATCGAAAACTACATCTGAAATGCCTATCAGCACTTATATTTGAAATGCCTATCGGCAACCATATCTGGAATGCCTATCGGCACCTATATTTGAAATGCCTATCGGCTTCTATATCTGAAATGCCTATCGGCACCTATTTTTAAAATGCCAATTGGCAACCATATCTGAAATGCCTATCGGCACCTATATCTGAAATGCCTATCGGCACCTATTTTTGAAATGCCTATCGGCTTCTATATCTGAAATGCCTATCGGCACCTATATTTGAAATGCCTATCGGCAACCATATCTGGAATGCCTATCGGCACCTATATTTGAAATGCCTATCGGCTTCTATATCTGAAATGCCTATCAGCACCTATTTTTAAAATGCCAATCGGCAACTATATCTGAAATGCCTATCGACACCTATATCTGAAATGCCTATCGGCACCTATTTTTGAAATGCCTATCGGAAACTACATCTGAAATGCCTATCAGCACCTATATTTGAAATGCCTATCGGCAAACATATCTGAAATGCCTATCGACACCTATATTTGAAATACCTATCGGCTTCTATATCTGAAATCCCTATCGGCACCTATTTTTAAAATGCCAATCGGTAACTATATCTGAAATGCCTATCGGCACCTATATCTGAAATGCCTATCGGCACCAATTTTTGAAATGCTTATCGGAAACTACATCTGGAATGCCTATCAGCACCTATATTTTAAATGCCTATCGGCAACCATATCTGGAATGCCTATCGACACCTATATTTGAAATGCCTATCGGCTTCTATATCTGAAATGCCTATCGACACCTATTTTTAAAATGCCAATCGGCCACTATATCTGAAATGCCTATCGGCACCTATACCTGAAATGCCTATCGGCACCTATTTTTAAAATGCCTATCGGAAACTACATCTGAAATGCCTATCAGCACCTATATTTAAAATGCCTATCGGCAACCATATCTGAAATGCCTATCGACACCTATATTTGAAATACCTATCGGCTTCTATATCTGAAATGCCTATCGGCAACTATTTTTAAAATGCCAATCGGCAACTATATCTGAAATGCCTATCGGCACATATATCTGAAATGCCTATCGCCACCAATTTTTGAAATGCCTATCGGAAACTACATCTGAAATTCCTATCAGCACCTATATTTGAAATGCCTATCGGCAACCATATCTGGAATGCTTATCGGCACCTATATTTAAATGCCTATCGGCTTCTATATCTGAAATGCCTATCGGCACCTATTTTGAAAATGCCAATCGGCAACTATATCTGAAATGCCTATCGGCACCTATTTTTAAAATGCCAATCGGCAACTATATCTGAAATGCTTAACGGCACCTATATCTGAGATGCCTTTCGGCACCTATTTTTGAAATGCCTATCGGAAACTACATCTGAAATGCCTATCAGCACCTATATTTGAAATGCCTATATCGGCAACCATATCTGGAATGCCTATCGGCACCTATATTTGAAATGCCTATCGGCTTCTATATCTGAAATGCCTATCGGCAACTATTTTGAAAATGCTAATCGGCAACTATATCTGTAATGCCTATCGGCACCTATTTTTGAAATGCCTTAGGAAACTACATCTAAAATGCCTATCAGCACTTATATTTGAAATGCCTATCGGCAACCATATCTGAAATGCCTATCGACACCTATATTTGAAATACCTATCGGCTTCTATATCTGAAATGTCTATCGGCACCTATTTTTAAAATGCCAATCGGTAACTATATCTGAAATGCTTATCGGCACCTATATCTAAAATGCCTATCGGCACCAATTTTTGAAATGCCTATCGGAAACTACATCTGGAATGCCTATCAGCACCTATATTTAAAATGCCTATCGGCAACCATATCTGGAATGCCTATCGGCACCTATATTTGAAATGCCTATCGGCTTCTATATCTAAAATGCCTATCGACATCTATTTTTAAAATGCCAATCGGCAACTATATCTGAAATACCTATCGGCTTCTATATCTGAAATGCCTATCGGCACCTATTTTTAAAATGCCAATCGGAAACTATATCTGAAATGCCTATCGGCACCTATATCTGAAATGCCTACCGGCACCAATTTTTGAAATGCCTATCGGAAACTACATCTGAAATGCCTATCAGCACCTACATTTGAAATGCCTATCGGCAACCATATCTGGGTTGCTTATCGGCACCTATATTTGAAATGCCTATCGGCTTCTATATCTGAAATGCCTATCGGCACCTATTTTTAAAATGCCAATCGGCAACTATATCTGAAATGCCTATCGGCACCTATATCTGAAATGCCTATCGGCACCAATTTTTGAAATGCCTATCGGAAACTACATTTGAAATGCCTATCAGGACCTATATTTGAAATGCCTATCGGCAACCATATCTGGAATGCCTATCAGCACCTATATTTGAAATGCCTATCGGCTTCTATATCTGAAATGCCTATCGCCACCAATTTTTGAAATGCCTATCGGAAACTACATCTGAAATGCCTATCAGCACCTATATTTGAAATGCCTATCGGCAACCATATCTGGAATGCTTATCGGCACCTATATTTAAATGCCTATCGGCTTCTATATCTGAAATGCCTATCGGCACCTATTTTTAAAATGCCAATCGGCAACTATATCTGAAATGCCTATCGGCACCTATATCTGAAATGCCTATCGGCACCTATTTTTGAAATGTCTATCGGAAACTACATCTGAAATGCCTATCAGCACCTATATTTGAAATGCCTATCGGCAACCATATCTGGAATGCCTATCGGCACCTATATTTGAAATGTCTATCGGCTTCTATATCTGAAATGCCTATCGGCACCTATTTTTAAAATGCCAATCGGCAACTATATCTGAAATGCCAATCGGCAACTATATCTGAAATGCCTATCGGCACCTATATCTGAAATGCCTTTCGGCACCTATTTTTGAAATGCCTATCGGAAACTACATCTGAAATGCCTATCAGCACCTATATTTGAAATGCCTATCGGCAACCATATCTGGAATGCCTATCGGCACCTATATTTGAAATGCCTATCGGCTT
This sequence comes from Venustoraphidia nigricollis, assembly GCA_034508555.1. Classification (NCBI taxonomy): domain Eukaryota; kingdom Metazoa; phylum Arthropoda; class Insecta; order Raphidioptera; family Raphidiidae; genus Venustoraphidia; species Venustoraphidia nigricollis. The sequence goes on from JAVRKA010000169.1 coordinate 140,790, forward strand.
CTATATCTAAAATGCCTATCGGCAACTATTTTGAAAATGCTAATCGGCAACTATATCTGTAATGCCTATCGGCACCTATTTTTGAAATGCCTATCGGAAACTACATCTAAAATGCCTATCAGCACCTATATTTGAAATGCCTATCGGCAACCATATCTGAAATGCCTATCGACACCTATATTTGAAATACCTATCGGCTTCTATATCTGAAATGTCTATCGGCACCTATTTTTAAAATGCCAATCGGTAACTATATCTGAAATGCTTATCGGCACCTATATCTAAAATGCCTATCGGCACCAATTTTTGAAATGCCTATCGGAAACTACATCTGGAATGCCTATCAGCACCTATATTTAAAATGCCTATCGGCAACCATATCTGAAATGCCTATCGGCACCTATATTTGAAATGCCTATCGGCTTCTATATCTAAAATGCCAATCTACATCTATTTTTAAAATGCCAATCGGCAACTATATCTGAAATACCTATCGGCTTCTATATCTGAAATGCCTATCGGCACCTATTTTTAAAATGCCAATCGGAAACTATATCTGAAATGCCTATCGGAACCTATATCTGAAATGCCTACCGGCACCAATTTTTGAAATGCCTATCGGAAACTACATCTGAAATGCCTATCAGCACCTATATTTGAAATGCCTATCGGCAACCATATCTGGGTTGCTTATCGGCACCTATATTTGAAATGCCTATCGGCTTCTATATCTGAAATGCCTGTCGGCACCTATTTTTAAAATGCCAATCGGCAACTATATCTGAAATGCCTATCGGCACCTATATCTGAAATGCCTATCGGCACCAATTTTTGAAATGCCTATCGGAAACTACATCTGAAATGCCTATCAGCACCTATATTTGAAATGCCTATCGGCAACCATATCTGGAATGCCTATCAGCACCTATATTTGAAATGCCTATCGGCTTCTATATCTGAAATGCCTATCGCCACCAAATTTTGAAATGCCTATCGGAAACTACATCTGAAATGCCTATCAGCACCTATATTTGAAATGCCTATCGGCAACCATATCTGGAATGCTTATCGGCACCTATATTTAAATGCCTATCGGCTTCTATATCTGAAATGCCTATCGGCACCTATTTTTAAAATGCCAATCGGCAACTATATCTGAAATGCCTATCGGCACCTATATCTGAAATGCCTATCGGCACCTATTTTTGAAATGTCTATCGGAAACTACATCTGAAATGCCTATCAGCACCTATATTTGAAATGCCTATCGGCAACCATATCTGGAATGCCTATCGGCACCTATATTTGAAATGTCTATCGGCTTCTATATCTGAAATGCCTATCGGCACCTATTTTTAAAATGCCAATCGGCAACTATATCTGAAATGCCAATCGGCAACTATATCTGAAATGCCTATCGGCACCTATATCTGAAATGCCTTTCGGCACCTATTTTTGAAATGCCTATCGGAAACTACATCTGAAATGCCTATCAGCACCTATATTTGAAATTCCTATCGGCAACCATATCTGGAATGCCTATCGGCACCTATATTTGAAATGCCTATCGGCTTCTATATCTAAAATGCCTATCGGCAACTATTTTGAAAATGCTAATCGGCAACTATATCTGTAATGTTTATCGGCACCTATTTTTGAAATGCCTATCGGAAACTACATCTAAAATGCCTATCAGCACCTATATTTGAAATGCCTATCGGCAACCATATCTGAAATGCCTATCGACACCTATATTTGAAATACCTATCGGCTTCTATATCTGAAATGTCTATCGGCACCTATTTTTAAAATGCCAATCGGTAACTATATCTGAAATGCTTATCGGCACCTATATCTAAAATGCCTATCGGCACCAATTTTTGAAATGCCTATCGGAAACTACATCTGGAATGCCTATCAGCACCTATATTTAAAATGCCTATCGGCAACCATATCTGAAATGCCTATCGGCACCTATATTTGAAATGCCTATCGGCTTCTATATCTAAAATGCCAATCTACATCTATTTTTAAAATGCCAATCGGCAACTATATCTGAAATACCTATCGGCTTCTATATCTGAAATGCCTATCGGCACCTATTTTTAAAATGCCAATCGGAAACTATATCTGAAATGCCTATCGGAACCTATATCTGAAATGCCTACCGGCACCAATTTTTGAAATGCCTATCGGAAACTACATCTGAAATGCCTATCAGCACCTATATTTGAAATGCCTATCGGCAACCATATCTGGGTTGCTTATCGGCACCTATATTTGAAATGCCTATCGGCTTCTATATCTGAAATGCCTGTCGGCACCTATTTTTAAAATGCCAATCGGCAACTATATCTGAAATGCCTATCGGCACCTATATCTGAAATGCCTATCGGCACCAATTTTTGAAATGCCTATCGGAAACTACATCTGAAATGCCTATCAGCACCTATATTTGAAATGCCTATCGGCAACCATATCTGGAATGCCTATCAGCACCTATATTTGAAATGCCTATCGGCTTCTATATCTGAAATGCCTATCGGCACCTATTTTTGAAATGCCTATCGGCAACCACATCAGAAATGCCTATCGGCACCTATATCTGAAATGCCTTTCGGCATTTATATCTGAAATGCATAGCGACACCTATATTTGAAATGCCTATCGGCACCTATATTTTAAATGCCTATCGGCAACTATATCTGATATGCCTATCGGCACCTATATCTGAAATGCCTATCGGCACCTATTTTTGAAATGCCTATCGGAAGCTACATCTAAAATGCCTATCGGCACCTATTTTTATAATGCCAATCGGCAACTCTATCTGAAGTGCCTATCGGCACCTATATCTGAAATGCCTATCGGCACCTATTTTTGAAATGCCTATCGGAAACTACATCTGAAATGCCTATCAGCACCTATATTTGAAATGCCTATCGGCAACCATATCTGAAATGCCTATCGACACCTATATTTGAAATACCTATCGGCTTCTATATCTGAAATGCCTATCGGCACCTATTTTTAAAATGCTAATCGGCCACTATATCTGAAATGCCTATCAGCACCTATATCTGAAATGCCTATCGGCACCAATTTTTGAAATGCCTATCGGAAACTACATCTGAAATGCCTATCAGCACCTATATTTGAAATGCCTATCGGCAACCATATCTGGAATGCCTATCGGCACCTATATTTGAAGTGCCTATCGGATTCTATATCTGAAATGCCTATCGGCACCTATTTTTAAAATGCCAATCGGCAACTATATCTGAAGTGCCTATCGGCACCTATATCTGAAATGCCTATCGGCACCTTTTTTTGAAATGCCTATAGAAAACTACATCTGAAATGCCTATCAGCACCTATATTTGAAATGCCTATCGGCAACCACATCAGAAATGCCTATCGGCACCTATATATGAAATGTCTTTCGGCATTTATATCTGAAATGCCTATCGGCACCTATATCTGAAATGCCTATCGGCATCAATTTTTGAAAGCCTATCGGAAACTACATCTAAAATGCCTATCGGCACCTATATCTGAAATTCCTTTCGGCATTTATATCTGAAATGCCTATCGACACCTATATTTGAAATGCCTATCGGCACCTATATTTTAAATGCCTATCGGCAACTATATCTAAAATGCCTATCGGCACCTATATCTGAAATGCCTATCGGCACCTATTTTTGAAATGCCTATCGGAAACTACATCTGAAATGCCTATCAGCACCTATATTTGATATGCCTATCGGCAACCATATCTGAAATGCCTATCGACACCTATATTTGAAATACCTATCGGCTTCTATATCTGAAATGCCTATCGGCACCTATTTTTAAAATGCCAATCGGCCACTATATCTGAAATGCCTATAAGCACCTATATCTGAAATGCCTATCGGCACCTATTTTTAAAATGCCAATCGGTAACTCTATCTGAAATGCCTATCGGCACATATATCTTAAATGCCTATCGGCACCAATTTTTGAAATTCCTTTCGGAAACTACATCTAGAATGCCTATCGGCACCTATATTTGAAATGCCTATCGGCAACCATATCTGAAATGCCTATCGGCACCTATATTTGGAATGCCTATCGGCTTCTATATCTGAAATGCCTATCGACACCTATTTTTAAAATGCCAATCGGCAACTATATCTGAAATGCCCATCGGCACCTATATCTGAAATGCCTATCGGCACCTATTTTTGAAATGCCTATCGGAAACTACATCTGAAATGCCTATCAGCACGGTCTATATTTGAAATGCCTATCGGCAACCATATCTGAAATGCCTATCGACACCTATATTTGAAATACCTATCGGCTTCTATATCTGAAATGCCTATCGGCAACTATTTTTAAAATGGCAATCGGCAACTATATCTGAAATGCCCATCGGCACCTATATCTGAAATGCCTATCGGCACCTATTTTTGAAATGCCTATCGGAAACAACATCTGAAATGCCTATCAGCACCTATATTTGAAATGCCTATCGGCAACCATATCTGGAATGCCTATCGGCACCTATATTTGAAATGCCTATCGGCTTCTATATCTGAAATGCCTATCGGCACCTATTTTTAAAATGCCAATCGGCAACTATATCTGTAATGCCTATCGGCACCTATATTTGAAATGCCTATCGGCACCTATTTTTGAAATGCCTATCGGAAACTACATCTGAAATGCCTATCAGCACCAATATTTGAAATGCCTATCGGCAACCATATCTGAAATGCCTATCACCACCTATATTTGAAATGCCTATCGGCAACCATATCTGGAATGCCTATCTTCACCTATATTTGAAATTCCTATCGGCTTCTATATCTGAAATGCCTATCGGCACCTATTTTTAAAATGCCAATCGGCAACTATATCTGAAATGCCTATCGGCACCTATATCTGAAATGCCCATCGGCACCTATTTTTGAAATGCCTATCGGAAACTACATCTGAAATGCCTATCAGCACCTATATTTGAAATGCCTATCGGCAACCATATCTGGAATGCCTATCGGCACCTATATTTGAAATGCCTATCGGCTTCTATATCTGAAATGCCTATCGAAACCTATTTTTAAAATGCTAATTGGCAACTATATCTGAAATGCCTATCGGCACCTATATCTGAAATGCCTATCGGTACCTATTTTTGAAATGCCTATCGGAAACTACATCTGAAATGCCTATCAGCACTTATATTTGAAATGCCTATCGGCAACCATATCTGGAATGCCTATCGGCACCTATATTTGAAATGCCTATCGGCTTCTATATCTGAAATGCCTATCGGCACCTATTTTTAAAATGCCAATCGGCAACTATATCTGAAATGCCTATCGGCACCTATATCTGAAATGCCTATCGGCACCTATTTTTGAAATGCCTATCGGAAACTAAATCTGAAATGCCTATCAGCATCTATATTTGAAATGCCTATCGGCAACCATATCCGGAATGCCTATCGGCACCTATATTTGAAGTGCCTATCGGCTTCTATATCTGAAATGCCTATCGGCACCTATTTTTAAAATGCCAATCGGCAACTATATCTGAAATGCCTATCGGCACCTATAACTGAAATGCCTATCGGCACCTATTTTTGAAATGCCTATCGGAAACTACATCGGAAATGCCTTACAGCACCCATATCTGAAATGCCTATCGGCACCTATTTTTAAATGCCAATCGGCAACTATATCTGAAATGCCCATCGGCACCTATATCTGAAATGCCTATCGGCACCTATTTTTGAAATGCCTATCGGAAACTACATCTGAAATGCCTATCAGCACGGTCTATATTTGAAATGCCTATCGGCAACCATATCTGAAATGCCTATCGACACCTATATTTGAAATACCTATCGGCTTCTATATCTGAAATGCCTATCGGCAACTATTTTTAAAATGGCAATCGGCAACTATATCTGAAATGCCCATCGGCACCTATATCTGAAATGCCTATCGGCACCTATTTTTGAAATGCCTATCGGAAACAACATCTGAAATGCCTATCAGCACCTATATTTGAAATGCCTATCGGCAACCATATCTGGAATGCCTATCGGCACCTATATTTGAAATGCCTATCGGCTTCTATATCTGAAATGCCTATCGGCACCTATTTTTAAAATGCCAATCGGCAACTATATCTGTAATGCCTATCGGCACCTATATTTGAAATGCCTATCGGCACCTATTTTTGAAATGCCTATCGGAAACTACATCTGAAATGCCTATCAGCACCAATATTTGAAATGCCTATCGGCAACCATATCTGAAATGCCTATCACCACCTATATTTGAAATGCCTATCGGCAACCATATCTGGAATGCCTATCTTCACCTATATTTGAAATTCCTATCGGCTTCTATATCTGAAATGCCTATCGGCACCTATTTTTAAAATGCCAATCGGCAACTATATCTGAAATGCCTATCGGCACCTATATCTGAAATGCCCATCGGCACCTATTTTTGAAATGCCTATCGGAAACTACATCTGAAATGCCTATCAGCACCTATATTTGAAATGCCTATCGGCAACCATATCTGGAATGCCTATCGGCACCTATATTTGAAATGCCTATCGGCTTCTATATCTGAAATGCCTATCGAAACCTATTTTTAAAATGCTAATTGGCAACTATATCTGAAATGCCTATCGGCACCTATATCTGAAATGCCTATCGGTACCTATTTTTGAAATGCCTATCGGAAACTACATCTGAAATGCCTATCAGCACTTATATTTGAAATGCCTATCGGCAACCATATCTGGAATGCCTATCGGCACCTATATTTGAAATGCCTATCGGCTTCTATATCTGAAATGCCTATCGGCACCTATTTTTAAAATGCCAATCGGCAACTATATCTGAAATGCCTATCGGCACCTATATCTGAAATGCCTATCGGCACCTATTTTTGAAATGCCTATCGGAAACTAAATCTGAAATGCCTATCAGCATCTATATTTGAAATGCCTATCGGCAACCATATCCGGAATGCCTATCGGCACCTATATTTGAAGTGCCTATCGGCTTCTATATCTGAAATGCCTATCGGCACCTATTTTTAAAATGCCAATCGGCAACTATATCTGAAATGCCTATCGGCACCTATAACTGAAATGCCTATCGGCACCTATTTTTGAAATGCCTATCGGAAACTACATCGGAAATGCCTTACAGCACCCATATCTGAAATGCCTATCGGCACCTATTTTTAAATGCCAATCGGCAACTATATCTGTAATGCCTATCGCCACCTATATCTGAAATGCCTATCGGCACCTATTTTTGAAATGCGTATCGGAAACTACATCTGAAATGCCTATCAGCAATAATATTTGAAATGCCTATCGGCAACCATATCTGAAATGCCTATCGACACCTATATTTGAAATACCTATCGGCTTCTATATCTGAAATGCCTATCGGCACCTTTTTTTAAAATGCCAATCGGCAACTATATCTGAAATGCCTATCGGCACCTTGTCACGGGTCAAATTGCTTGTTAAAATAAAAAAATTTTTTTTTTATTATAATGGCAACTCGTATGCAGATCCAGTTGCTTTGCATATAGTTTGTGACGTCAAATATTTTTATTAATAATTAAAAACACCTGACGAGTAGCCATGATTCCCGGGCTTTGATGAGTAAACAAAAAAAGAAAAACGCAGCTCGAATTTTATTGGAAGAAAAATTGATATAATAAAACCTTAGCGGATTAGACCGGATTGTTTTGGACATATGTTGAAGAAGAATTATCGTTGTATATAGTTACATGTATTTGTCGTCATGTTCACTTTGCTGCGATTGTATCATTATTTACCCTAACAAGGGTCCACCTATAGGGTCCAATTTGGAATTTAAAATAAGCGATTCAATTTGGTTTCTACCGACTGCCGTATCCCTCGGCTTTGGCGCACGGTTGTATGGATTATGCGTATGTGGATAATTGTGTTAGTATCGAGGGAGTTGGTTTTGGTTTGTTGGAATCGAACCTCCAATGAGGTTTGCGTCAATTCAAGTGGTTCGACAGATTTCGTATAGTGTTTTTTTTTATGATTAAGATTCGAACTGACTTATGTATAATTATTTATAGTGTATAAAGCGTATATGCTGAACCGGTTCACCATTTAATAATTTGATGATTATCAATTATTAATTATTTTTGATATTTTGTAAACTCTGTTAATGGTATCTATTCCTTGTATATATATATTGCGTACATATGATATTAAATAGTAATAAATTATATTTAATTATAACGGCATTGCTACCTCGTTAGTTTCGACCCCCCCCCCTTATTTTCAACTGCTCGCCCTGGACCGTGGTCAGCGATCCTAAATTGGTTGCGCAAGAACTGACCTGGCGCCCAACTTCAAAATATTGAACTCCTCGTTGTGCGACTTCCCACTTCATATTTGACACCGGCGTGCAACCAAGCGAGATAATTAATCGATAAAAATAATTCGGGTAAGTTTTACCCACCCCTAACTCCACTGAAGCGGCCGGCGTAGCCATATTGCGCGATCTGGCCCGAAGATCGTGGCAACCTGTATCTGAAATGCCTATCGGCACCAATTTTTGAAATGCCTATCGGAAACTACATCTGAAATGCCTATCAGCACCTATATTTGAAATGCCTATCGGCAACCATATCTGGAATGCCTATCGGCACCTATATTTGAAATGCCTATCGGCTTCTATATCTGAAATGCCTATCGGCACCTATTTTTAAAATGCCAATCGGCAACTATATCTGAAATGCCTATCGGCACCTATATCAGAAATGCCTATCGGCACCTATTTTTCAAATGCCTATCGGAAACTACATCTGAAATGACTATCAGCACCTATATTTGAAATGCCTATCGGCAACCATATCTGGAATGCCTATCAGCACCTATATTTGAAATGCCTATCGGCTTCTATATCTGAAATGCCTATCGGCACCTGTAACATAATGCATTTTTTTTCATTCTGTTCATATTTTGGTTTTATTCTTAGTTTTAATACATTTTTTTTAAACTGTTATTTTAATTGCCTGTAAGTCGGCAACCTGCATTTTACCTTTCTTTTTAAAATCTGTTATTTTTGTAGCTTATGTAATATTCTCTATTGCTTTTAACCTTCTATTGGCTTATGTTACGTCCGCTCTAGCAGCAAAAATTCCTTTAAATAAATTTTTTGTAAGACAGTCAAGCGGAGAAATAGCTGGCGTCCGGAGCCTGAAAAGAAAAAAAATAACCACAAAATTGTGGAAATATCTTCCACTAAAAATTTTGTTGGTATAATTTATCATTTTATTCTGTTCGTTATTTTTTTCTCCAGTTTATTGGTTATATTGTTTTTATCGGGTAATGTTTATATTTTAATTTTCTTTTATTCCGTTTCTGTTATTTATTAAATTAGTAATATACGCATGTTATAACGTTATCTTTTATTTAATTATTGTATTTGGGTGCTGTAAAATTTATCTTTTCTTTTGAACGTCGGTCTTAATTATTAAACTTTTAAATCTATTTTCTGGCCTTTTATTGTCTATTTCTTACTTACCTTTGATTAAATTTATCTTTAAAAATTTTGGCTTGATTAACATTTAAAGTGTACTTACCCTTCATCCATATCCAGTCATATTTTTTTTTTTTACATAACTTAGTTAATCGCTTCCACTGCACTCTTTTTCTCCGGCTGGATTCGCGCATTGAAGTGTATGTTACATAAATGGTAGCAGAGCATGGTTAATCAAGTAATCCGTTATCTAATTACTTTTATTACGGCACCCTGAATAGCTTTAAAAAATTTGTCTTGTCCATATCTGATAAGAAAAATTTACATATTCTTTTTGTCTTATTTATTATATTTGAAAAATGGCTGAGTCCTCAAACGCTAACATCAATGCCCGCACAAGAAGGGAAACAAAAAAACGCACTGAGCTTCAAGTTGGTTCTCCACCTTTTGAAGATGCAATTTCTGAAGCTTCCAATACGGCAATACCAACAATTGTTGCTGCTTCAGCGCGTGCGAATACAGCTTCTACAGCTCAAGGCAATGCTTTAATGGAGCCCACCACTCCAATATCTGGTCAGGATCAACCGTCGCCGTTGATTCGAGCAACAGCCACCCACATGCAGATGACGGCGCAATTGATGGACAGAGTCGAGCAATTGAACCAAACTACGACCGAATGATCAACTAAAATCATTCCATCAATCTGCGACTTCAAAATTGAATCTAAGGAAATTACGTCGAATATTCCAGGCTGTTCGGGTGACGATCCTCGGCAATTGATTCATTTTATTGAAGAAATTCAATCTGTCGTTGACCTTCAATTGGCAAGAGATTCTACACTGCTGAGATCTTTACTGAATAAAGTGCAAGGTGATTTAAGAACTTGGTGGGCAGCGGCCGTTCTTCGTTTTGAATCGTGGGACGCGCTGAAGACATCGCTATTAAATGAATTTATCTCGCCAGTCATGAAGAATCAATTGATAAATCAACTTGTTCGCAGACCACAAAAACAAGATGAATCGTTCAAAAATTTTATTAAAGATATCTTGTCAAAATCGAAAGCTCTTGCTGTGAATATGGCTAAAGAAGATTTGGTATTACAAATTTGGTCGAATGTGAATTATAACACATTATTAAATTTAAAAGACTCACCGTTGCCCGACTCCATTGAAGACCTTAAAAAAATTGCACGTGGACTTGAAAATTTTGAAAAACGTTTGGAAGAAGCCAAGCTACGTGAAGAATCATCTGCACAGTTGGCAATATCTAAACCTCCGCCAAATCATACACCTGTAAATTCAAACCTTAAGAATTCAAAAAACTGGAAAGCTTAAGGAGGAACAAATTATTGATTCCTCCTGAACACCGTTCATATTTTCTTATTGCCAAACAAAATAATACCAATAATAACAAAACGTTGCCGTTCATAGAAGTTTTCATTGATAACTTCAAACTGGAATGTCTCCTTGACACCGGCGCCACTGCAAATTATATCAATAGTTCGGTATTTCGACAAGTTCAGCAAGCAAAGAAGATCCAAATTTCAAAGATATTTTCCTTGGCAACCTTAGCCAATGGTCAAACGGTTCCTATAAGAAAATCAGTCATTAGTATAATCAAAATCGGTTCGCTAACTTGGAAAATTCAATTTCTGGTGGTACCAAACCTGTCTGTTCCCATGATTATTGGCAATTCCTCCTTACATAAAATGAACGCAATAATTGATTTCAACGAATCTTTTTTATGCTTCCCCGTTCCTCAGGTTAAAGTTCCTTTTTACCTTCCTCCTGGTCAAGATGTTCATCGTCTGACGCTTTTGGTGGAATGTCCTCTTCAACTTACGCCGGATCAACACCAGCACCTGAAAGAAATAAAAGAGCAATTTAATGATGTTCTCACAGAAGAGATTGGCCATACGGACGAGTTTACTATGAGTATACGACTTAAAGATAACTTACCTGTTCGAAGAGCGCCGTATCCTCTTACTCCTGAAAAGGCCATCACTATGCAAGAGCACATCGAGAAACTTTCCGTCAGTGGTGTTGTCGAAAGATGTAATTCACCATATGCGTCTCCAGCATTTCTTATAAGCAAGAAGGATGGTTCTCACCGGTTATGTGTAGACTACAGGCTTCTGAATAAAAAGGTTATCTTTGACGCCTTTCCAATACCTCGCATGGAAGACATGTTTATGACGCTAAACGGGTCTACAATATTCACGTCCTTAGATTTGACCAGCGCATTCTATCAAATACCATTAACTGAGAAGTCACGCGACATAACAGCCTTTGTCACTCCACACGACCAATACAGATTTACGCACTGCCCGTTTGGCTTGGCTATTTCTCCAAGTGCGTTGAACAGAGTCATCGTCAATATGTTTGGTGACTTGCGTTATAAATTTGTCGTACCGTATTTTGATGACATTCTGATACATAGCACTAATTTTGAAGAACATGTCAAACATCTATCCATCGTATTGCGCAGGCTAAGAAGAGCAGGATTGACGGTCAATCCAACAAAATCGCAATTTGCCATGGCTCGACTTCGTTTCTTGAGCCACATTATAAGTCAACACGGCATACATGTGGATCCTGAAAAGATTCAAGCTATTCAGCAAATCGATCCGCCACGCAATTTGAAACAGCTTAGATCCTTCTTGGGAATGACCGGTTTTTTCGCAAAATTTATTCCTGACTACTCTGCTATCGCTGCTCCGCTAAACCATTTAAAGAAAAAGGACATTAAATTCAAATTTGAGCAAGATCAACATGAAGCTTTCAACCTGTTAAAGGACAAGTTAACAACCGCTCCAGTCCTCAAGTATCCAGACTTTGAGACAAAATTCATTCTACGAACTGATGCTAGTAACATCGCGATTGGCGCCGTCCTCCTGCAAGAACATCCTGACGGTCTGCACGCTATCCAGTATGCAAGTCGCAAACTGCTACCGTCTGAAACTCGCTACACAACTTATCAGCGTGAGTGTCTTGCAATGGTGTTCGGTCTGCGAAAATTTCAAGATTATTTATTGGGCCGCAAGTTCCTACTTCAGACCGACAACGGTGCTTTATCCTGGTTGGCTAGTCATAAAAGTCAACTTAATGTCGTTGGTCGTTGGCTTCTTGAAGTCTCAAGATTTGATTTTGAAATTGCTCATATACCTGGAAGCGTCAACAACGTAGCTGATGGTCTGTCTCGTCTGTTTGCTGAGACTGATGATGACTTCGAAAATATTCCTGATTATGACAACATAAAATTTAATCCACCAAACAACTCACTTAATGTGTTAACCAACGTGCCACAGTCTTTTGTATCGATAAAAGATCATCAAGCGTCTGATCCATTCTGTCAAGGCATTCGCCAGCGTCTTCAAGCTGGAGAGAATGTAGAAAACTTTGATGTGAAGGACGGAGTTTTGATTCGACGTGTCGGTAAAAATAGGCTGTGTCGTATCATGGTACCGCTAGCAATAAGAAAAATGATTGTCTTTTATTTTCACGATGTTAATTTTAGCGCACATCCCGGAATTACAAAAACTTATAGAGACCTGGCAAGACGCTTCTGGTGGCCTGGTCTTTACCAAGATGTCAAGGAGTACGTACGTTCCTGTGAACTATGTCAAAAATGCAAAGCGTCAAATCAACCTCGCGGCGCACCAATGCAGGCTGATGTACCTCTCGCCATCTGGGACAAAGTTTATATCGATCATGTGGGTCCACTCACCATGTCCAATCGCAATCGCTATATCTTGGTGCTTGTTGACGCCTACAGCAAGTGGGTAGAGATTTTTCCGCTCACTAGAGGAACTTCGGAAGCTACCATCAAGGTTCTGGAAGATCTCTGGTGTCGGTACGGTCCGCCGAAGAAAATTGTCAGCGATAATGCGCGGAGTTTTACAAGCAACGCCTTCAGAGGCCATTGTCTAAGGTTTGGCATTCGTCAAATCTTTACTTCGCCATACCATCCTGCGGCTAATGCGTCAGAGAGGGTCAACCGCAACATTGTCGCCAGTTTGTCTATCCTGCTCAAGCAGTGTGCAGAACGCCACCAGAAATGGGACAGTCTCATCCAGTGGATCCGTTTCTCTTACAACAATGCCGTCAGCGAAGCAACGCAGTCATCTCCGGCGTTGATTTTTCTAGGTCGCCATCTAAATCGTCTTTTAGACAATTTGTGGGACATCTCTACGCTTGTCTCTGGTAACAGAGTTCCGACAGTTGAAGAGGTTTCCCAGGCCTTGAATACAAGTCTAGCGCGTCGCAAAAAGTACTATGACCAGCGCCGTCCTCCAGGTCATAACTTTCAAGTCGGACAGCTAGTACTTCAGCGCATCTTAATTCCTTCTAAGCCTGGTGATCCCAGCAAGAAACTCGTCAACCGATGGGCTGGGCCGAGAAAAATAGTCAGGTTCACATCTCCCGTTTCTGTTCACCTTCGCGATGAACGCACTCGACGGACGTACAGGACCCAAATAGAACATCTGCGGCCTTATCACACTCGTGATGCCCGGGATGACGAACCTCCAGATTAGATGGCTTCCTTGCCGTCTGCAAGCCAATACGCTAAAATTTTCTTAAAAAAAAAAAATATATATATTTTTGTATTTTTTTTTTTTTTGTGTAGTGTGGGTGGATGTAACATAATGCATTTTTTTCATTCTGTTCATATTTTGGTTTTATTCTTAGTTTTAATACATTTTTTTTAAACTGTTATTTTAATTGCCTGTAAGTCGGCAACCTGCATTTTACCTTTCTTTTTAAAATCTGTTATTTTTGTAGCTTATGTAATATTCTCTATTGCTTTTAACCTTCTATTGGCTTATGTTACGTCCGCTCTAGCAGCAAAAATTCCTTTAAATAAATTTTTTGTAAGACAGTCAAGCGGAGAAATAGCTGGCGTCCGGAGCCTCAAAAGAAAAAAAAATAACCACAAAATTGTGGAAATATCTTCCACTAAAAATTTTGTTGGTATAATTTATCATTTTATTCTGTTTGTTATTTTTTTCTCCAGTTTATTGGTTATATTGTTTTTATCGGGTAATGTTTATATTTTAATTTTCTTTTATTCCGTTTCTGTTATTTGTTAAATTAGTAATATGCGCATGTTATGACGTTATCTTTTATTTAATTATTGTATTTGGGTGCTGTAAAATTTATCTTTTCTTTTGAACGTCGGTCTTAATTATTAAACTTTTAAATCTATTTTCTGGCCTTTTATTGTCTATTTCTTACTTACCTTTGATTAAATTTATCTTTAAAAATTTTGGCTTGATTAACATTTAAAGTGTACTTACCCTTCATCCATATCCAGTCATATTTTTTTTTTACATAACTTAGTTAATCGCTTCCACTGCACTCTTTTTCTCCGGCTGGAATCGCGCATATTACTAATTTAACAAATAACAGAAACGGAATAAAAGAAAATTAAAATATAAACATTACCCGATAAAAACAATATAACCAATAAACTGGAGAAAAAAATAACAAACAGAATAAAATGATAAATTATACCAACAAAATTTTTAGAGTAAGATATTTCCACAATTTTGTGGTTATTTTTTTTTCTTTTCAGGCTCCAAGCGCCAGCTATTTCTCCGCTTGACTGTCTTACAAAAAATTTATTTAAAGGAATTTTTGCTGCTAGAGCGGACGTAACATAAGCCAATAGAAGGTTAAAAGCAATAGAGAATATTACATAAGCTACAAAAATAACAGATTTTAAAAAGAAAGGTAAAATGCAGGTTGCCGACTTACAGGCAATTAAAATAACAGTTTAAAAAAAATGTATTAAAACTAAGAATAAAACCAAAATATGAACAGAATCGGCAACTATATCTGAAGTGCCAATCGGCAACTATATCTGAAGTGCCTATCGGCACCTATATCTGAAATGCCTATCGGCACCTATTTTTGAAATGCCTATCGAAAACTACATCTGAAATGCCTATCAGCACCTATATTTGAAATGCCTATCGGCAACCACATCAGAAATGCCTATTGGCACCTATATCTGAAATGCCTTTCGGCATTTATATCTGAAATGCCGATCGACACCTATATTTGAAATGCCTATCGGCAACCATATCTGAAATGCCTATCCACACCTATATTTGAAATACCTATCGTCTTCTATATCTGAAATGCCTATCGGCACCAATTTTTAAAATGCCAATCGGCAACTATATCTGAAATGCCTATCGGCACCTATATCTGAAATGCCTATCGGCACCAATTTTTGAAATGCCTATCGGAAACTACATCTGAAATGCCTATCAGCACCTATATTTGAAATGCCTATCGGCAACCATATCTGGAATGCCTATCGGCACCTATATTTGAAATGCCTATCGGCTTCTATATCGGAAATGCCTATCGGCACATATTTTTAAAATGTTAATCGGCAACTATATCTGAAATGCCTATCGGCACCTATATCTGAAATGCCTATCATCACCTATTTTTGAAATGCCTATCGAAAACTACATCTGAAATGCCTATCAGCACCTATATTTGAAATGCATATCGGCAACCATATCTGGAATGCCTATCGGCACCTATACTTAAAATGCCTATCGGCTTCTATATCTGAAATGCCTATCGACACGTATTTTTAAAATGCCAATTGGCAACTATATCTGAAATGCCTATCGGCACCTATATCTGAAATGCCTATCGGTACCTAATTTTAAAATGCCTATCGGAAACTACATCTGAAATGCCTATCAGCACTTATATTTGAAATGCCTCTCGGCAACCATATCTGGAATGCCTATCGGCACCTATATTTGAAATGCCTATCGGCTTCTATATCTGAAATGCCTATCGGCACCTATTTTTAAAATGCCAATCGGCAACTATATCTGAAATGCCTATCGGCACCTATATCTGAAATGCCTATCGGCACCTATTTTTGAAATGCCTTTCGGAAACTGCATCTGAAATGCCTATCTGCTCCTATATTTGAAATGCCTATCGGCAACCATATCTGAAATGCCTATCGACACCTATATTTGAAATACCTATCGGCTTCTATATCTGAAATGCCTATCGGCACCTGTTTTTAAAATGCCAATCGGCAACTATATCTGAAATGCCTATCGGCACCTATATCTGAAATGCATATCGGCATCAATTTTTGAAATGCCTATCGGAAACTACATCTAAAATGCCTATCAGCACCTATATTTGAAATGCCTTTAGGCAACCATATCTGGAATGCCTATCGGCACCTATATTTGAAATGCCTTACGGCTTCTATATCTGAAATGCCTATCGGCACCTATTTTTAAAATGCCAATCGGCAACTATATCTGAAATGCCTATCGGCACCTATATCTGAAATGCCTATCATCACCTATTTTTGAAATGCCTATCGAAAACTACATCTGAAATGCCTATCAGCACTTATATTTGAAATGCCTCTCGGCAACCATATCTGGAATGCCTATCGGCACCTATATTTGAAATGCCTATCGGCTTCTATATCTGAAATGCCTATCGGCACCTATTTTTAAAATGCCAATCGGCAACTATATCTGAAATGCCTATCGGCACCTATATCTGAAATGCCTATCGGCACCTATTTCTGAAATGATTATCGGAAACTACATCTGAAATGCTATCAGCACCTATATTTGAAATGCCTATCGGCAACAATATCTGGAATGCCTATCGGCACCTATATTTGAAATGCCTATCGGCTTCTATATCTGAAATGCCTATCAGCACCTATTTTTAAAATGCCAATCGGCAACTATATCTGAAATGCCTATCGGCACCTATATCTGAAATGCCTATCGGCACCTATTTTTGAAATGCCTATCGGAAACTACATCTGAAATGCCTTACAGCACCCATATTTAAAATGCCTATCGGCAACCATATCTGGAATGCCTATCGGCACCTATATTTGAAATGCCTATCGGCTTCTATATCTGAAATGCCTATCGGCACCTATTTTTAAATGCCAATCGGCAACTATATCTGTAATGCCTATCGGCACCTATATCTGAAATGCCTATCGGCACCTATTTTTGAAATGCCTATCGGAAACTACATCTGAAATGCCTATCAGCAATAATATTTGAAATGCCTATCGGCAACCATATCTGAAATGCCTATCGACACCTATATTTGAAATACCTATCGGCTTCTGTATCTGAAATGCCTATCGGCACCTATTTTTAAAATGCTAATCGGCAACTATATCTGAAATGCCTATCGGCACCTATATCCAAAATGCCTATCGGCACCTATATTTGAAATGCCTATCGGTAACCATATCTGAAATGCCTATCGACACCTATATTTGAAATACCTATCGGCTTCTATATCTGAAATGCCTATCGGCACCTATTTTTAAAATGCCAATCGGTAACTATATCTGAAATGCCTATCGGCACCTATATCTGAAATGCCTATCGGCACCAATTTTTGAAATGCCTATCAGAAACTACATCTGGAATGCCTATCAGCACCTATATTAGAAATGCCTATCGGCAACCATATCTGGAATGCCTATCGGCACCTATATTTTAAATGCCTATCGGCAACTATATCTGATATGCCTATCAGCACCTATTTTTAATTGCCAATCGGCAACTGTATCTGTAATGCCTATCGGCACCTATATCTGAAATGCCTATCGGCACCGATTTTTGAAATGCCTATCGGAAACTACATCTGAAATGCCTATCAGCAATAATATTTGAAATGCCTATCGGCAACCATATCTGAAATGCCTATCGACACCTATATTTGAAATACCTATCGGCTTCTATATCTAAAATGCCTATCGGCATCTATATTTGAAATGCCTATCGGTAACCATATCTGAAATGCCTATCGACACCTATATTTGAAATGCCTATCGGCTTCTATATCTGAAATGCCTATCGGCACCTATTTTTAAAATGTCAATCGGCAACTATATCTGAAATGCCTATCGGCACCTCTATCTGAAATGCCTATCATCACCTATTTTGAAATGCCTATCGAAAACTACATCTGAAATGCCTATCAGCACCTATATTTGAAATGCATATCGGCAACCATATCTGGAATGCCTATCGGCACCTATACTTGAAATGCCTATCGGCTTCTATATCTGAAATGCCTATCGACACCTATTTTTAAAATGCCAATTGGCAACTATATCTGAAATGCCTATCGGCACCTATATCTGAAATGTCTATCGGTACCTATTTTTAAAATGCCTATCGGAAACTACATCTGAAATGCCTATCAGCACTTATATTTGAAATGCCTCTCGGCAACCATATCTGGAATGCCTATCGGCACATATATTTGAAATGCCTATCGGCTTCAATATCGGAAATGCCTATCGGCACCTATTTTTAAAATGCCAATCGGCAACTATATCTGAAATGCCTATCGGCACCTATATCTGAAATGCCTATCGGCACCTATTTTTGAAATGCCTTTCGGAAACTGCATCTGAAATGCCTATCTGCTCCTATATTTGAAATGCCTATCGGCAACCATTTCTGAAATGCCTATCGCCACCTATATTTGAAATACCTATCGGCTTCTATATCTGAAATGCCTATCGGCACCTGTTTTTAAAATGCCAATCGGCAACTATATCTAAAATGCCTATCGGCACCTATATCTGAAATGATTATCGGCATCAATTTTTTAAATGCCTATCGGAAACTACATCTAAAATGCCTATCAGCACCTATATTTGAAATGCCTATCGGCAACCATATCTGGAATGCCTATCGGCACCTATATTTGAAATGCCTATTGGCTTCTATATCTGAAATGCCTATCGGCACCTATTTTTAAAATGCCAATTGGCAACTATATCTGAAATGTCTATCGGCACCTATATCTGAAATGCCTATCAGCACCTATTTTTGAAATGCCTATCGGAAACTACATCTTAAAAGCCTATCAGCACCTATATTTGAAATGCCTATCGGCTACCATATCTGGAAAGCCTATCGGCACCTATATTTGAAATGCCTATCGGCTTCTATATCTGAAATGCCTATCGGCACCTATTTTTAAAATGCCAATCGGCAACTATATCTGAAATGACTATCGGCACCTATATCTGAAATGCCTATCGGCACCAATTTTTGATTTGCCTATCGGAAACTACATCTGAAATGCCTATCAGCACCTATATTTAAATTGCCTATCGGCAACCATATCTGGAATGCTTATCGGCACCTATATTTGAAATGCCTATCGGCTTCTATATCTGAAATGCCTTTGGGCACCTATTTTTAAAATGCCAATCGGCAACTATATCTGAAATGCCTATCGGCACCTATATCTGAAATGCCTATCGGCACCTATTTTTGAAATGCCTATCGGAAACTACATCTTAAATGCCTATCAGCACCTATATTTGAAATGCCTATCGGCAACCATATCTGGAATGCCTATCGGCACCTATATTTGAAATGCCTATCGGCTTCTATATCTAAAATGCCTATCGGCACCTATTTTTAAAATGCCAATCGGCAACTATATCTGAAATGCCTATCGGCGCCTATATCTGAAATGCCTATCGGCACCTATTTTTGAAATGCCTATCGGAAACTACATCTGAAATGCCTTACAGCACCCATATTTGAAATGCCTATCGGCAACCATATCTGGAATGCCTATCGGCACCTATATTTGAAATGCCTATCGGCTTCTATATCTGAAATGCCTATCGGCACCTATTTTTAAATGCCAATCGGCAACTATATCTGTAATGCCTATCGGCACCTATATCTGAAATGCCTATCGGCACCTATTTTTGAAATGCCTATCGGAAACTACATCTGAAATGCCTATCAGCAATAATATTTGAAATGCCTATCGGCAAACATATCTGAAATGCCTATCGACACCTATATTTGAAATACCTATCGGCTTCTATATCTGAAATGACTATCGGCACCTATTTTTAAAATGCTAATCGGCAACTATATCTGAAATGCCTATCGGCACCTATATCTAAAATGCCTATCGGCACCTATATTTGAAATGCCTATCGGTAACCATATCTGAAATGCCTATCGACACCTATATTTGAAATACCTATCGGCTTCTTTATCTGAAATGCCTATCGGCACCTATTTTTAAAATGCCAATCGGTAACTATATCTGAAATGCCTATCGGCACCTATATCTAAAATGCCTATCGGCACCTATATTTGAAATGCCTATCGGTAACCATATCTGAAATGCCTATCGACACCTATATTTGAAATACCTATCGGCTTCTATATCTGAAATGCCTATCGGCACCTATTTTTAAAATGTCAATCGGTAAGTATATCTGAAATGCCTATCGGCACCTATATCTGAAATGCATATCGGAACCTATTTTTGAAACGCCTATCGGAAACTACATCTGAAATGCCTATCAGCACCAATATTTGAAATGCCTATCGGCAACCATATCTGAAATGCCTATCCACACCTATATTTGAAATACCTATCGTCTTCTATATCTGAAATGGCAATCGGCACCTATTTTTAAAATGCCAATCGGCAACTATATCTGAAATGCCTATCGGCACCTATATCTGAAATGCCTATCGGCACCAATTTTTGAAATGCCTATCGGAAACTACATCTGAAATGCCTATCAGCACCTATATTTGAAATGCCTATCGGAACCATATCTGGAATGCCTATCGGCACCTATATTTGAAATGCCTATCGGCTTCTATATCTGAAATGCCTATCGGCACCTATTTTTAAAATGCCAATCGGCAACTATATCTGAAATGCCTATCGGCACCTATATCTGAAATGCCTATCATCACCTATTTTTGAAATGCCTATCGAAAACTACATCTGAAATGCCTATCAGCACCTATATTTGAAATGCATATCGCCAACCATATCTGGAATGCCTATCGGCACCTATACTTGAAATGTTATCGGCTTCTATATCTGAAATGCCTATCGACACCTATTTTTAAAATGCCAATTGGCAACTATATCTGAAATGCCTATCGGCACCTATATCTGAAATGCCTATCGGTACCTAATTTTAAAATGCCTATCGGAAAATACATCTGAAATGCCTATCAGCACTTATATTTGAAATGCCTCTCGGCAACCATATCTGGAATGCCTATCGGCACCTATATTTGAAATGCCTATCGGCTTCTATATCTGAAATGCCTATCGGCACCTATTTTTAAAATGCCAATCGGCAACTATATCTGAAATGCCTATCGGCACCTATATCTGAAATGCCTATCGGCACCTATTTTTGAAATGCCTTTCGGAAACTGCATCTGAAATGCCTATCTGCTCCTATATTTGAAATGCCTATCGGCAACCATATCTGTAATGCCTATCGACACCTATATTTGAAATACCTATCGGCTTCTATATCTGAAATGCCTATCGGCACCTGTTTTTAAAATGCCAATCGGCAACTATATCTAAAATGCCTATCGGCACCTATATCTGAAATGCCTATCGGCGTCAATTTTTGAAATGCCTATCGGAAACTACATCTAAAATGCCTATCAGCACCTATATTTGAAATGCCTATTGGCAACCATATCTGGAATGCCTATCGGCACCTATATTTGAAATGCCTATCGGCGTCTATATCTGAAATGCCTATCGGCACCTATTTTTAAAATGCCAATTGGCAACTAAATCTGAAATGTCTATCGGCACCTATATCTGAAATGCCTATCGGCACCTATTTTTGAAATGCCTATCGGAAACTACATCTTAAATGCCTATCAGCACCTATATTTGAAATGCCTATCGGCAACCATATCTGGAATGCCTATCGGCACCTATATTTGAAATGCCTATCGGCTTCTATATCTGAAATGCCTATCGGCACCTATTTTTAAAATGCCAATCGGCAACTATATCTGAAATGACTATCGGCACCTATATCTGAAATGCCTATCGGCACCTATTTTTGAAATGCCTATCGGAAACTACATCTGAAATGCCTATCAGCACCTATATTTAAAATGCCTATCGGCAACCATATCTAAAATGCTTATCGGCACCTATATATGAAATGCCTATCGGCTTCTATATCTGAAATGCCTATCGGCACCTATTTTTAAAATGCCAATCGGCAACTATATCTGAAATGCCTATCGGCATCTATATCTGAAATGCCTATCGGCACCTATTTTTGAAATGCCTATCGGAAACTACATCTGAAATGCCTATCAGCACCTATATTAGAAATGCCTATCGGCAACAATATCTGGAATGCCTATCGGCACCTATATTTGAAATGCCTATCGGCTTCTATATCTGAAATGCCTATCGGCACCTATTTTTAAAATGCCAATCGGCAACTATATCTGAAATGCCTATCGGCACCTATATCTGAAATGCCTATCGGCACCTATTTTTGAAATGCCTATCGGAAACTACATCTGAAATGCCTTACAGCACCCATATTTGAAATGCCTATTGGCAACCATATCTGGAATGCCTATCGGCACCTATATTTGAAATGCCTATCGGCTTCTATATCTGAAATGCCTATCGGCACCTATTTTTAAATGCCAATCGGCAACTATATCTGTAATGCCTATCGGCACCTATATCTGAAATGCCTATCGGCACCTATTTTTGAAATGCCTATCGGAAACTACATCTCAAATGCCTATCAGCAATAATATTTGAAATGCCTATCGGCAACCATATCTGATATGCCTATCGACACCTATATTTGAAATACCTATCGGCTTCTGTATCTGAAATGCCTATCGGCACCTATTTTTAAAATGCTAATCGGCAACTATATCTGAAATGCCTATCGGCACCTATATCTAAAATGCCTTTCGGCACCTATATTTGAAATGCCTATCGGTAACCATATCTGAAATGCCTATCGACACCTATATTTGAAATACCTATCGGCTTCTATATCTGAAATGCCTATCGGCACCTATTTTTAAAATGCCAATCGGTAACTATATCTGAAATGCCTATCGGCACCTATATCTGAAATGCCTATCGGCACCAATTTTTGAAATGCCTATCAGAAACTACATCTGGAATGCCTATCAGCACCTATATTAGAAATGCCTATCGGCAACCATATCTGGAATGCCTATCGGCACCTATATTTGAAATGCCTATCGGCTTCTATATCTGAAATGCCTATCGACACCTATTTTTAAAATGCCAATCGGCAACTATATCTAAAATGCCTATTGGCACCTATATCTGAAATGCCTATCGGCACCTATTCTTGAAATGCCTATCGAAAACTACATCTGAAATGCCTATCAGCACCTATATTTGAAATGCCTATCGGCAACCACATCAGAAATGCCTATCGGCACCTATATCTGAAATGCCTTTCGGCATTTATATCTGAAATGCCGATCGACACCTATATTTGAAATGCCTATCGGCACCTATATTTTAAATGCCTATCGGCAACTATATCTGAAATGCCTATCGGCATCTATATTTGAAATGCCTATCGGCACCTATTTTTTAAATGCCTATCGGAAACTACATCTAAAATGCCTATCGGCACCTATTTTTAAATGCCAATCGGCAACTATATCTGTAATGCCTATCGGCACCTATATCTGAAATGCCTATCGGCACCGATTTTTGAAATGCCTATCGGAAACTACATCTGAAATGCCTATCAGCAATAATATTTGAAATGCCTATCGGCAACCATATCTGAAATGCCTATCGACACCTATATTTGAAATACCTATCGGCTTCTATATCAAAAATGCCTATCGGCACCTATATTTTAAATGCCTATCGGTAACCATATCTGAAATGCCTATCGACACCTATATTTGAAATGCCTATCGGCTTCTATATCTGAAATGCCTATCGGCACCTATTTTTAAAATGCCAATCGGCAACTATATCTGAAATGCCTATCGGCACCTATATCTGAAATGCCCATCATCACCTATTTTTGAAATGCCTATCGAAAACTACATCTAAAATGCCTATCAGCACCTATATTTGAAATGCATATCGGCAACCATATCTGGAATGCCTATCGGCACCTATACTTGAAATGCCTATCGGCTTCTATATCTGAAATGCCTATCGACACCTATTTTTAAAATGCCAATTGGCAACTATATCTGAAATGCCTATCGGCACCTATATCTGAAATGCCTATCGGTACCTAATTTTAAAATGCCTATCAGCACTTATATTTGAAATGCCTCTCGGCAACCATATCTGGAAAGCCTATCGGCACCTATATTTGAAATGCCTATCGGCTTCTATATCTGAAATGACTATCGGCACCTATTTTTAAAATGCCAATCGGCAACTATATCTGAAATGCCTATCGGCACCTATATCTGAAATGCCTATCGGCACCTATTTTTGAAATGCCTTTCGGAAACTGCATCTGAAATGCCTATCTGCTCCTATATTTGAAATGCCTATCGGCAACCATATCTGAAATGCCTATCGCCACCTATATTTGAAATACCTATCGGCTTCTATATCTGAAATGCCTATCGACACCTGTTTTTAAAATGCCAATCGGCAACTATATCTAAAATGTCTATCGGCACCTATATCTGAAATGCCTATCGGCATCAATTTTTGAAATGCCTATCGGAAACTACATCTAAAATGCCTATCAGCACCTATATTTGAAATGCCTATCGGCAACCATATCTGGAATGCCTATCGGCACCTATATTTAAAATGCCTGTCGGCTTCTATATCTGAAATGCCTATCGGCACCTATTTTTAAAATGCCAATTGGCAACTATATCTGAAATGTCTATCGGCACCTATATCGGAAATGCCTATCGGCACCTATTTTTGAAATGCCTATCGGAAACTACATCTTAAATGCCTATCAGCACCTATATTTGAAATGCCTATCGGCAACCATATCTGGGATGCCTATCGGCACCTATATTTGAAATGCCTATCGGCTTCTATATCTGAAATGCCTATCGGCACCTATTTTTAAAATGCCAATCGGCAACTATATCTGAAATGACTATCGGCACCTATATCTGAAATGCCTATCGGCACCAATTTTTGAAATGCCTATCGGAAACTACATCTGAAATGCCTATCAGCACCTATATTTGAAATGCCTATCGGCAACAATATCTGGAATGCCTATCGGCACCTACATTTGAAATGCCTATCGGCTTCTATATCTGAAATGCCTATCGGCACCTATTTTTAAAATGCCAATCGGCAACTATATCTGAAATGCCTATCGGCACCTATATCTGAAATGCCTATCGGCACCTATTTTTGAAATGCCTATCGGAAACTACATCTGAAATGCCTTACAGCACCCATATTTGAAATGCCTATCGGCAACCATATCTGGAATGCCTATCGGCACCTATATTTGAAATGCCTATCGGCTTCTATATCTGAAATGCCTATCGGCACCTATTTTTAAATGCCAATCGGCAACTATATCTGTAATGCCTATCGGCACCTATATCTGAAATGCCTATCGGCACCTATTTTTGAAATGCCTATCGGAAACTACATCTGAAATGCCTATCAGCAATAATATTTGAAATGCCTATCGGCAACCATATCTGGAATGCCTATCGGCACCTATATTTGAAATGCCTATCGGCTTCTATATCTGAAATGCCTATCGGCACCTATTTTTAAATGCTAATCGGCAACTATATCTGAAATGCCTATCGGCACCTATATCTAAAATGCCTATCGGCACCTATATTTGAAATGCCTATCGGTAACCATATCTGAAATGCCTATCGACACCTATATTTGAAATACCTATCGGTTTCATTATCTGAAATGCCTATCGGCACCTATTTTTAAAATGCCAATCGGTAACTATATCTGAAATGCCTATCGGCACCTATATTTGAAATGCCTATCGGCACCAATTTTTGAAATGCCTATCAGAAACTACATCTGGAATGCCTATCAGCACCTATATTAGAAATGCCTATCGGCAACCATATCTGGAATGCCTATCGGCACCTATATTTGAAATGCCTATCGGCTTCTATATCTGAAATGCCTATCGACACCTATTTTTAAAATGCCAATCGGCAACTATATCTAAAATGCCTATCGGCTCCTATATCTGAAATGTCTATCGGCACCTATTTTTTAAATGCCTATCGGAACATACATCTAAAATGCCTATCGGCACCTATTTAAAAATGCCAATCGGTAAGTATATCTGAAATGCCTATCGGCACCTATATCTGAAATGCCTATCGGAACCTATTTTTGAAACGCCTATCGGAAACTACATCTGAAATGCCTATCAGCACCAATATTTGAAATGCCTATCGGCAACCATATCTGAAATGCCTATCCACACCTATATTTGAAATACCTATCGTCTTCTATATCTGAAATGCCTATCGGCACCTATTTTTTAAATGCCAATCGCCAACTATATCTGAAATGCCTATCGGCACCTATATCTGAAATGCCTATCGGCACCAATTTTTGAAATGCCTATCGGAAACTACATCTGAAATGCCTATCAGCACCTATATTTAAAATGCCTATCGGCAACCATATCTGGAATGCCTAACGGCACCTATATTTGAAATGCCTATCGGCTTCTATATCTGAAATGCATATCGGCACTTATTTTTAAAATGCCAATCGGCAACTATATCTGAAATGCCTATCGGCACCTATATCTGAAATGCCTATCATCACCTATTTTTGAAATGCCTATCGAAAACTACATCTGAAATGCCTATCAGCACCTATATTTGAAATGCATATCGGCAACCATATCTGGAATGCCTATCGGCACCTATACTTGAAATGCCTATCGGCTTCTATATCTGAAATGCCTATCGACACCTATTTTTAAAATGCCAATTGGCAACTATATCTGAAATGCCTATCAGCACCTATATCTGAAATGCCTATCGGTACCTAATTTTAAAATGCCTATCGGAAACTACATCTGAAATGCCTATCAGCACTTATATTTGAAATGCCTCTCGGCAACCATATCTGGAATGCCTATCGGCACCTATATTTGAAATGCCTATCGGCTTCAATATCTGAAATGCCTATCGGCACCTATTTTTAAAATGCCAATCGGCAACTATATCTGAAATGCCTATCGGCACCTATATCTGAAATGCCTATCGGCACCTATTTTTGAAATGCCTTTCGGAAACTGCATCTGAAATGCCTAACTGCTCCTATATTTGAAATGCCTATCGGCAACCATATCTGAAATGCCTATCGACACCTATATTTGAAATACCTATCGGCTTCTATATCTGAAATGCCTATCGGCACCTGTTTTTAAAATGCCAATCGGCAACTATATCTGAAATGCCTATCAACAGCTATATCTGAAATGCCTATCGGCACCAATTTTTGAAATGCCTATCGGAAACTACATCTGAAATGCCTATCAGCACCTATATTTGAAATGCCTATCGGCAACCATAATTGGAATGCCTATCGGCACCTATATTTGAAATGCCTATCGGCTTCTATATCTGAAATGCCTATCGGCACCTATTTTTAAAATGCCAATCGGCAACTATGTCTGAAATGCCTATCGGCACCTATATCTGAAATGCCTATCGGCACCTATTTTTGAAATGCCTATCGGAAACTCCATCTGAAATGCCTATCAGCACCTATATTTGAAATGCCTATCGGCAACAATATCTCGAATGCCTATCGGCACCTATATTTGAAATGCCTATCGGCTTCTATATCTGAAATGCCTATCGGCACCTATTTTTAAAATGCCAATCGGCAACTATATCTGAAATGCCTATCGGCACCTATATCTGAAATGCCTATCGGCACCTATTTTTGAAATGCCTATCGGAAACTACATCTGAAATGCCTTACAGCATCCATATTTGAAATGCCTATCGGCAACCATATCTGGAATGCCTATCGGCACCTATATTTGAAATGCCTATCGGCTTCTATATCTGAAATGCCTATCGGCACCTATTTTTAAATGCCAATCGGCAACTATATCTGTAATGCCTATCGGCACCTATATCTGAAATACCTATCGGCACCAATTTTTGAAATGCCTATCAGAAACTACATCTGAAATGCCTATCTGCTCCTATATTTGAAATGCCTATCGGCAACCATATCTGAAATGCCTATCGACACCTATATTTGAAATACCTATCGGCTTCTATATCTGAAATGCCTATCGGCACCTATTTTTAAAATGCCAATCGGAAACTATATCTGTAATGCCTATCGGCACCTATATCTGAAATGCCTATCGGCACCTATTTTTGAAACGCCTATCGGAAACTACATCTGAAATGCCTATCAGCACCAATATTTGAAATGCCTATCGGCAACCATATCTGAAATGCCTATCGGCACCTATTTTTAAAATGCAATTCGGCAACTATATTTGAAATGCCTATCGGCACCTATATCTGGAATGCCTATCGGCACTTTTTTTTGAAATGCCTGTCGGAAACTACATCTGAAATGTCTATCAGCACCTATATTTGAATTGCCTATCGGCAACCATATCTGGAATGCCTATCGGCACCTATATTTGAAATGCCTATCGGCTTCTATATCTGAAATGCCTATCGGCACCTATATCTAAAATGCCTATCGGCATTTTTTTTTGAAATGCCTATCGGAAACTACATCTGAAATGCCTATCAGCAACTATATTTGAAATGCCTATCGGCAACCATATCTGGAATGCTTATCAGCACCTATATTTGAAATGCCTATCGGCTTCTATATCTGAAATGCATATCGGCACCTATTTTTAAAATGCCAATCGGCAACTATATCTGAAATGCCTATCGGCACCTATATCTGAAATGCCTATCGGCACCTATTTTTGAAATGCCTATCGGAAACTACATCTGAAATGCCTATCAGCACCTATATTTGAAATGCCTATCGGCAACCATATCTGGAATGCTTATCGGCACCTATATTTGAAATGCCTATCGGCTTCTATATCTGAAATGCCTATAGGCACCTATTTTTAAAATGCTAATCGGCAACTATATCTGAAATGCCTTTTGGCACCTATATCTGAAATGCCTATCGGCACCTATTTTTGAAATGCCTATCGGAAACTACATCTGAAATGCCTATCAGCACCTATATTTGAAATGCCTATCGGCAACCATATCTGAAATGCCTATCGACACCTATATTTGAAATACTTATCGGCTTCTATATCTGAAATACCTATCGGCACCTATTTTTAAAATGCCAATCGGCAACTATATCTGAAATGCCTATCGGCACCTATTTTTGAAATGCCTATCGGAAACTACATCTGAAATGCCTATCAGCACCAATATTAGAAATGCCTATCTGCAACCATATCAGAAATGCCTATCGGCACCTATATCTGAAATGCCTTTCGGCATTTATATCTGAAATGCCTATCGACACCTATATTTGAAATGCCTATCGGCACCTATATTTTAAATGCCTATCGGCAACTATATCTGATATGCCTATCGGCACCTATATCTGAAATGCCTATCTACACCTATTTTTGAAATGCCTATCGAAAACTACATCTAAAATGCCTATCGGCACCTATTTTTAAAATGCCAATCGGCAACTATATCTGAAATGCCTATCGGCACCTATATCTGAAATGCCTATCGGCACCTATTTTTGAAATGCCTATCGGAAACTACATCTGAAATGCCTATCAGCACCTATATTTGAAATGCCTATCGGCAACCATATCTGAAATGCCTAGCGACACCTATATTTGAAATACCTATCGGCTTCTATATCTGAAATGCCTATCGGCACCTGTTTTTAAAATGCCAATCGGCAAATATATCTGAAATGCCTATCGGCACCTATATCTAAAATGCCTATCGGCACCTATTTTTGAAATGCCTATCGGAAACTACATCAAAAATGCCTATCAGCACCTATATTTGAAATGCCTATCGGCAACCATATCTGGAATGCCTATCGGCACCTATTTTTAAAATGCCAATCGGCAACTATATCTGTAATGCCTATCGGCACCTATATCTGAAATGCCTATCGGCACCTATTTTTGAAATGCCTATCGGAAACCACATCTGAAATGCCTATCAGCACCAATATTTGAAATGCCTATCGGCAACCATATCAGAAATGCCTATCGGCACCTATATCTGAAATGCCTTTCGGCATTTATATCTGAAATGCCTATCGACACCTATATTTGAAATGCCTATCGGCACCTATATTTTAAATGCCTATCGGCAACTATATCTGATATGCCTATCGGCACCTATATCTGAAATGCCTATCTACACCTATTTTTGAAATGCCTATCGAAAACTACATCTAAAATGCCTATCGGCACCTATTTTTAAAATGCCAATCGGCAACTATATCTGAAATGCCTATCGGCACCTATATCTGAAATGCCTATCGGCACCTATTTTTGAAATGCCTATCGGAAACTACATCTGAAATGCCTATCTGCTCCTATATTTGAAATGCCTATCAGCAACAATATTTGAAATGCCTATCGACACCTATATTTGAAATACCTATCGGCTTCTATATCTGAAATGCCTATCGGCACCTGTTTTTAAAATGCCAATCGGCAACTATATTTGAAATGCCTATCGGCACCTATATCTGAAATGCTTATCGGCATCAATTTTTGAAATGCCTATCGGAAACTACATCTAAAATGCCTATCAGCACCTATATTTGAAATGCCTATCGGCAACCATATCTGGAATGCCTATCGGCACCTATATTTGAAATGCCTATCGGCTTCTATATCTGAAATGCCTATCGGCACCTATTTTTAAAATGCCAATCGGCAACTATATCTGAAATGCCTATCGGCACCTATATCTGAAATGCCTATCGGCACCTATTTTTGAAATGCCTATCGGAAACTACATCTGAAATGCCTATCTGCTCCTATATTTGAAATGCCTATCGGCAACCATATCTGAAATGCCTATTGACACCTATATTTGAAATACCTATCGGCTTCTATATCTGAAATGCCTATCGGCACCTATTTTTAAAATGCCAATCGGCAACTATATCTGAAATGCCTATCGGCACCTATATCTGAAATGCCTATCGGCACCAATTTTTGATATGCCTATCGGAAACTGCATCTGAAATGCCTATCAGCACTTATATTTGAAATGCCTAACGGCAACCATATCTGGAATGCCAATCGGCACCTATATTTGAAATGCCTATCGGCTTCAAAATCTGAAATGCATACCGGCACCTATTTTTAAAATGCCAATCGGCAACTATATCTGAAATGCCTATCGGCACCTATGTCTGAAATGCCTATCGGCACCTATTTATGAAATGCCTATCGGAAACTACATCTGAAATGCCTATCAGCACCTATATCTGAAATGCCTATCGGCACCTATTTTTAAAATGCCAATCGGCAACTATATCTGAAATGCCTATCGGCACCTATATCTGAAATGCCTATCGGCACCAATTTTTGAAATGCCTAAAGGAAACTACATCTGAAATGCCTATCAGCACCTATATTTGAAATGCCTATCGGCAACCATATCTGGAATGCCTATCGGCACCTATATTTGTAATGCCTATCGACTTCTATATCTGAAATGGCTATCGGCACCTATTTTTAAAATGCTAATCGGCAACTATATCTGAAATGCCTATCGGCGCCTATATCTGAAATTTCTATCGGCACCTATTTTTGAAATGCCTATCGGAAACTACATCTGAAATGCCTATCAGCACCTATATTTGAAATGCCTATCGGCAACCATATCTGGAATGCCTATGGGCACCTATATTTGAAATGCCTATCGGCTTCTATATCTGAAATGCCTATGGGCACCTATTTTTAAAATGCCAATCGGCAACTATATCTGAAGTGCCTATCGGCACCTATATCTGTAATGCATATCGGCACCTATTTTTGAAATGCGTATCGAAAACTACATCTGAAATGCCTATCAGCACCTATATTTGAAATGCCTATCGGCAACCACATCAGAAATGCCTATCGGCACCTATATCTGAAATGCCTTTCGGCATTTATATCTGAAATGCCTATCGACACCTATATTTGAAATGCCTATCGGCACCTATAATATAAATGCCTATCGGCAACTATATCTGATATGCCTATCGGCACCTATATCTAAAATGCCTATCGGCACCTATTTTTAAAATGCCTATCGGAAACTACATCTAAAATGCCTATCGGCACCTATTTTTAAAATGCCAATCGGCAACTATATCTGAAATGCCTATCGGCACTTATATCTGAAATGCCTATCGGCA
Source organism: Venustoraphidia nigricollis (assembly GCA_034508555.1). Classification (NCBI taxonomy): domain Eukaryota; kingdom Metazoa; phylum Arthropoda; class Insecta; order Raphidioptera; family Raphidiidae; genus Venustoraphidia; species Venustoraphidia nigricollis. The sequence continues at coordinate 173,610 of JAVRKA010000169.1, forward strand.
CCTATATTTGAAATGCCTATCGGAAACTACATCTGAAATGCCTATCAGCACCTATATTTGAAATGCTTATCGACAACTATATCTGAAATGCCTATCGACACCAATTTTTGAAATGCCTATCGGAAACTACATCTGAAATGCCTATCAGCACCTATATTTGAAATGCCTATCGGCAACCATATCTGGAATGCCTATCGGCACCTATATTTGAAATGCCTATCGGCTTCTATATCTGAAATGCCTATCGACACCTATTTTTAAAATGCCAATTGGCAACTATATCTAAAATGCCTATCGGCACCTATTTTTAAAATGCCTATCGGAAACTACATCTAAAATGCCTATCGGCACCTATTTTTAAAATGCCAATCGGCAACTATATCTGAAATGCCTATCGGCACCTATATCTAAAATGCCTATCAGCACCTATTTTTAAAATGCCTATCGGAAACTACATCTAAAATGCCTATCGGCACCTATTTTTAAAATGCCAATCGGCAACTATATCTGAAATGCCTATCGGCACTTATATCTGAAATGCCTATCGGCACCTATATTTGAAATGCCTATCGGAAACTACATCTGAGATGCCTATCAGCACCTATATTTGAAATGCTTATCGACAACTATATCTGAAATGCCTATCGACACCAATTTTTGAAATGCCTATCGGAAACTACATCTGAAATGCCTATCAGCACCTATATTTGAAATGCCTATCGGCAACCATATCTGAAATGCCTATCGGCACCTATTTTTTAAATGCCAATCGGCAACTATATCTGAAATGCCTATCGGCACATATTTTTAAAATGCCAATCGGCAACTATATCTGAAATGCCTATCGGCACCTATATCTGAAATGCCTATCGGCACCTATATTTGAAATGCCTATCGGCTTCTATATCTGAAATGCCTATCGGCACCTATTTTTAAAATGCCAATCGGCAACTATATCTGAAATGCCTATCGGCACCTATATCTAAAATGCCTATCGGCACCTATTTTTGAAATACCTATCGGAAACTACATCTAAAATGCCTATCAGCACTTATAATTGAACAGCCTATCGGCAACCATATTTGAAATACCTATCGGCACCTATATTTGAAATGCCTATCGGCTTCTATATCTGAAATGCCTATCGGCACCTATTTTTTAAATGCCAATCGGCAACTATATCTGAAATGCCTATCGGCACCTATGTCTGAAATGCCTATCGGCACCTATTTTTGAAATGCCTATCGGCACTAATTTTTGAAATGCCTATCGGAAACCGCATCTGGAATGCCTATCAGCACCTATATTTGAAATGCCTATCGGCAACCATATCTGGAATGCCTATCGGCAGCTATATTTGGAGTGCCTAACGGCTTCTATATCTGAAATGCCTATCTGCACATTTTTTTAAAATGCCAATCGGCAACTATATCTGAAATGCCTATCGGCACCTATATCTGAAATGCCTATCGGCACCTATTTTTGAAATGCCTATCGGAAACTACATCTGAAATGCCTATCAGCACCTATATTTGAAATGCCTATCGGCAACAATATCTGGAATGCCTATCGGCACCAATATTTGAAATGTCTATCGGCTTCTATATCTGAAATGCCTATCGGCACCTATTTTTAAAATGCCAATTGGCAACTATATCTGAAATGCCTATCGGCACCTATATCTGAAATACCTATCGGCACCTATTTTTGAAATGCTTATCGGAAACTACATCTGAAATGCCTTTCAACACCTATATTTGAAATGCCTATCGGCGACCATATCTAGAATGCCTATCGGCACCTATATTTGAAATGCCTATCGGCTTTTATATCTGAAATGCCTATCGGCACCTATTTTTAAAATGCCATTCGGCACCTATATCTGAAATGCCTATTGGCACCTATTTTTGAAATGCCTATCGGAAACTACATCTGAAATGCCTATCAGCACCTATATTTGAAATGCCTATCGGCAACCATATCTGAAATGCCTATCGACACCTATATTTGAAATACCTATCGGCTTCTATATCTGAAATGCCTATCGGCACCTATTTTTAAAATGCCAATCGGTAACTTTATCTGAAATGCCCATCGGCACCTATATCTGAAATGCCTATCGGCACCAATTTTTGATATGCCTATCGGAAACTACATCTGGGGTGCCTATCAGCACCTATATTTAATATGCCTATCGACAACCATATCTGGCATGCCTATCGGTACCTATTTTTGAAATGCCTATCGGAAACTACATCTGAAATGCCTATCAGCACTTATATTTGAAATGCCTATCGGCAACCATATCTAGAATGCCAATTGGCACCTATATCTGAAATGCCTATCGGCACCTATTTTTTAAATGCCTATCGGAAACTACATCTGAAATGCCTATTAGCACCTATATTTGAAATGCCTATCGGCAACCATATCTGGAATGCCTATCGGCACCTATATTTGAAATGCCTATCGGCTTCTATATCTGAAATGCCTATCGATACCTATTTTTAAAATGCCAATTGGCAACTCTATCTGAAATGCCTATCGGCACCTATATCTGAAATGCCTATCGGTACCTATTTTTGAAATGCCTATCGGAAACTACATCTGAAATGCCTATCAACACTTATATTTGAAATGCCTATCGGCAACCTTATCTGGAATTCCTATCGGCACCTATATCTGAAATGCCTATCGGCATCAATTTTTGAAATGCCTATCGGAAACTATATCTAAAATGCCTATCAGCACCTATATTTGAAATGCCTGTCGGCAACCATATCTGGAATGCCTATCGGCACCTATATTTGAAATGCCTATCGGCTTCTATATCTGAAATGCCTATCGGCACCTATTTTTAAAATGCCAATCGGCAACTATATCTGAAATGGCTATCGGCACCTATATCTAAATTGCCTATCGGCACCAATATGAGAAATGCCTATCGGAAACTACATCTGAAATGCCTATCAGCACCTATATTTGAAATGCCTATCGGCAACCATATCTGGAATGCTTATCGGCACCTATATTTGAAATGCCTGTCGGCTTTTATATCTAAAATGCCTATCGGCACCTATTTTTAAAATGCCAATCGGCAACTATATCTGAAATGCCTATCGGCACCTATTTTATAAATGCCTATCGGAAACTACATCTGAAATGCCTATCAGCACCTATATTTGAAATGCCTATCGGCAACCATAACTGGAATGCCTATCGGCACCTATATTTGAAATGCCTATCGGCTTCTATATCTGAAATGCTTATCGGCACCTATTTTTAAAAAGCTAATCGGCAACTATATCTGAAGTGCCTATCGGCACTTATATCTGAAATGCCTATCGGCACCTATTTTTGAAATGCCTATCAAAAACTACATCTGAAATGCCTATCAGCACCTATATTTGAAATGCCTATCGGCAACCACATCAGAAATGCCTGTCGGCACCTATATCTGAAATGCCTTTCGGCATTTATATCTGAAATGCCTATCGACACCTATATTTGAAATGCCTCTCGGCACCTATATTTTAAATGCCTATTGGCAACTATATCTGATATGCCTATCGGCACCTATATCTGAAATGCCTATCGGCCCCTATTTTTGAAATGCCTATCGGAAACTACATCTAAAATGCCTATCGGCACCTATTTTTAAAATGCCAATCGGCAACTATATCTGAAATGCCTATCGGCACCTATATCTGAAATGCCTATCGGCACCTATTTTTTAAATGCCTATCGGAAACTACATCTGAAATGCCTATTAGCACCTATATTTGAAATGCCTATCGGCAACCATATCTGGAATGCCTATCGGCACCTATATTTGAAATGCCTATCGGCTTCTATATCTGAAATGCCCATCGGCACCTATTTTTAAAATGCCAATCGGGTAACTATATCTGAAATGCCTATCGGCACCTATATCAGAAATGCCTATCGGCACCAATTTTTGAAATGCCTATCGGAAACTACATCTGGAATGCCTATCAGCACCTATATTTGAAATGCCTATCGGCAACCATATCTGGAATGCCTATCGGCACCTATATTTGAAATGCCTATCGGCTTCTATATCTGAAATGATTATCGACACCTATTTTTAAAATGCCAATCGGTAACTATATCTGAAATGCCCATCGGCACCTATATCTGAAATGCCTATCGGCACCTATTTTTTAAATGCCTATCGGAAACTACATCTGAAATGCCTATCAGCACCTATATTTTAAATGCCTATCGGCAAACATATCTGGAATGCCTATCGGCACCTATATTTGAAATGCCTATCGGCTTCTATATCTGAAATGCCTATCGGCACCTATTTTTAAAATGCCAATCGGCAACTATATCTGAAATGCCTATCGGCACCTATATCTGAAATGCCTATCGGCACCAATTTTTTAAATGCCTATCGGAAACTACATCTGAAATGCCTATCAGCACCTATATTTTAAATGCCTATCGGCAAACATATCTGGAATGCCTATTGGCACCTATATTTGAAATGCCTATCGGCTTCTATATCTGAAATGCCTATCGGCACCTATTTTTAAAATTCCAATCGGCAACTATATCTGAAATGCCTATCGGCACCTATATCTGAAATGCCTATCGGCACCTATTTTTTAAAAGCCTATCGGAAACTACATCTGAAATGCCTATCAGCACCTCTATTTGAAATGCCTTTCGGCAACCATATCTAGAATGCCTATCGGCACCTATATTTGAAATGCCTATCGGCTTCTATATCTGAAATGCCTATCGGCAACTATTTTTAAAATGCCAATCGGCAACTATATCTGAAGTGCCTATCGGCACCTATATCTAAAATGCCTATCGGCACCTATTTTTGAAATGTCTATCGGAAACTACATCTAAAATGCCTAATGGCACCTATTTTTAAAATGCCAATCGGCAAATATATCTGAAATGCCTATCGACACCTATATCTGAAATGCCTATCGGCACCTATATCTGAAATGCCTATCGGCACCTATTTTTTAAAAGCCTATCGGAAACTACATCTGAAATGCCTATCAGCACCTCTATTTGAAATGCCTATCGGCAACCATATCTAGAATGCCTATCGGCACCTATATTTGAAATGCCTATCGGCTTCTATATCTGAAATGCCTATCAGCACCTATATTTGAAATGCGTATCGGCAACCACATCAGAAATGCCTATCGGCACCTATATCTGAAATGCTTATAGGCACCTATTTTTGAAATGTCTATCGGAAACTACATCTAAAATGCCTAATGGCACCTATTTTAAAAATGCCAATCGGCAACTATATCTGAAATGCCTATCGGCACTTATATCTAAAATGCCTATCGGCACTAATTTTTGAAATGCCTATCGGAAACTACATCTGAAATGCCTATCAGCACCTATATTTGAAATGCCTATCGGCAACCATATCTGGAATGCTTATCGGCACCTATATTTGAAATGCCTATCGGCTTCTATATCTGAAATGCCTATCGGCACCTATTTTTAAAATGCCAATCGGCAACTATATCTGAAATGCCTATCGGCACCTATATCTGAAATGCCTATCGGCACCTATATCTGAAATGCCTATCGGCACCTATTTTTGAAATGCCTATCGGAAACTACATCTGAAATGCCTATCAGCACCTATATTTGAAATGCCTATCCGTAACCATATCTGGAATGCCTATCGGCACCTATATTTGAAATGCCTATCGGCTTCTATATCTGAAATGCCTATAGGTACCTATTTTTAAAATGCTAATCGGCAACTATATCTGAAATGCCTATCGGCACCTATATCTGAAATGCCTATCGGCACCTATTTTTGAAATGCCTATCGGAAACTACATCTGAAATGCCTATCTGCTCCTATATTTGAAATGCCTATCGGCAACCATATCTGAAATGCCTATCGACACCTATATTTGAAATACCTATCGGCTTCTATATCTGAAATGCCTATCAGCACCTATTTTTAAAATGCCAATCGGTTACTATATCTAATAATGCCTATCGGCACCTATTTTTAAAATGCCAATCGGTAACTATATCTGAAATGCCTATCGGCACCAATATCTGAATTGCCTATCGGCACCAATTTTTAAGATGCCTATCGGAAAATACATCTGGAATGCCTATCAGCACCTATTTTTGAAATGCCTATCGGCAACCATATCTGGAATGCCTATCGGCACCTATATTTAAAATGCCTATCGGCTTCTATATCTGAAATGCCTATCGACACCTTTTTTTTGAAAATGCCATTCGGCAACTATATCTGAAATGCCCATCGGCACCTATATCTGAAATGCCTATCGGCACCTATTTTTGAAATGCCTATCGGAAACTACAAATGAAATGCCTATCAGCACCTATATTTGAAATGCCTATCGGCAACCATATCTGAAATGCCTATCGACACCTATATTTGAAATACCTATCGGCTTCTATATCTGAAATGCCTATCGGTACCTGTTTTTAAAATGTCAATCGGCAACTATATCTGAAATGCCTATCGGCACCTATATCTAAAATGCCTATCGGCACCAATTTTTGAAATGCCTATCGGAAACAACATCTGAGATGCCTATCAGCACCTATATTTGAAATGCCTATCGGCAACCATATCTGGAATGCTTATCGGCACCTATATTTGAAATGCCTATCGGCGTCTATATCTGAAATGCCTATCGGCACCTATTTTTAAAATGCCAATCGGCAACTTTATCTAAAATGCCTATCGGCACCTATATCTGAAATGCCTTTCGGCACCTATTTTTGAAATGCCTATCGGAAAGTACATCTGAAATGCCTATCAGCACCTATATTTGAAATGCCTATCGGCAACTATATCTGAAATGCCTATCGGCACCTATATTTGAAATGCCAATCGGTAACTATATCTGAAATGCCTATCGGCACCTATATCTGAAATGCCTATCGGCATCTATTTTTGAACTGCCTATCGGAAAATACATCTGAAATGCCTATCAGCACCTATATTTGAAATGCCTATCGGCAACCATATCTGGAATGCCTATCGGCACCTATATTTGAAATGCCTATCGGCTTCTATATCTGAAATGCCTATCGGCACCTATTTTTAAAATGCCAATCGGCAACTATATCTGTAATGCCTATCGGCACCTATATCTGAAATGCCTATCGGCACCTATTTTTGAAATGCGTATCGGAAACTACATCTGAAATGCCTATCAGCACCAATATTTGAAATGCCTATCAGCAACCATATCAGAAATGCCTATCGGCACCTATATCTGAAATGCCTTTCGGCATTTATATCTGAAATGCCTATCGACACCTATACTTGAAATGCCTATCGGCACCTATATTTTAAATGCCTATCGGCAACTATATCTGATATGCCTATCGGCACCTATATCTGAAATGCCTATCTACACCTATTTTTGAAATGCCTATCGAAAACTACATCTAAAATGCCTATCGGCACCTATTTTTAAAATGCCAATCGGCAACTATATCTGAAATGTCTATCGGCACCTATATCTGAAATGCCTATCGGCACCTATTTTTGAAATGCCTATCGGAAACTACATCTGAAATGCCTATCAGCACCTATATTTGAAATGCCTATCGGCAACTACATCTGAAATGCCTGTCAGCACCTATATTTGAAATGCCTATCGGCTTCTATATCTGAAATGCCTATCAGCACCTATTTTCAAAATGCCAATCGGCAACTATATCTGTAATGCCTATCGGCACCTATATCTGAAATGCCTATCGGCACCTATTTTTGAAATGCCTATCGGAAACTACATCTGAAATGCCTATCTGCTCCTATATTTGAAATGCCTATCGGCAACCATATCTGAAATGCCTATTGACACCTATATTTGAAATACCTATCGGCTTCTATATCTGAAATGCCTATCGGCACCTATTTTTAAAATGCCAATCGGCAACTATATCTGAAATGCCTATCGGCACCTATAACTGAAATGCCTATCGGCACCAATTTTTGATATGCCTATCGGAAACTACATCTGAAATGCCTATCAGCACTTATATTTGAAATGCCTAACGGCAACCATATCTGGAATGCCTATCGGCACCTATATTTGAAATGCCTATCGGCTTCTATATCTGAAATGCCTACCGGCACCTATTTTTAAAATGCCAATCGGCAACTATATCTGAAATGCCTATCGGCACCTATATCTGAAATGCCTATCGGCACCTATTTTTGAAATGCGTATCGGAAACTACATCTGAAATGCCTATCAGCACCTATATTTGAAATGCCTATCGGCAACCATATCTGGAATGCCTATCGGCACCTATATTTGAAATGCCCATCGGCTTCTATATCTGAAATGCCTATCGGTACCTATTTTTAAAATGCCAATTGGCAACTATATCTGAAATGCCTATCGGCACCTATATCTGAAATGCCTATCGGCACCTATATTTGAAATGCCTATCGGCTTCTATATCTGAAATGCCTATCGGCACCTATTTTAAAAATGCCGATCGGCAACTATATCTGAAGTGCCTATCGGCACCTATATCAGAAATGCCTATCGGCACCTATTTTTGAAATGCCTATCGAAAACTACATCTGAAATCCTATCAGCACCTATATTTGAAATGCCTATCGACAACCTTATCAGAAATGCCTATCGGCACCTATATCTGAAATGCTTATCGGCACCTATTTTTGAAATGTCTATCGAAAACTACATTTAAATGCCTATCGGCACCTATTTTTAAAATGCCAATCGGCAAATATATCTGAAATGCCTATCGACACCTATATCTGAAATGCCTATCGGCACCAATTTTTGAAATGCCTATCGGAAACTACATGTGAAATGCCTATCAGCACCTATTTTTGAAATGCCTATCGGCAACCATATCTGAAATGCCTATCGACAGCTCTATTTGAAATACCTATCGGCTTCTATATTTGAAATGCCTATCGGCACCTATTTTTAAAATGCCAATCGGCAACTATATCTGAAATGCCTATCGGCACCTATAACTGAAATTCCTATCGCCACCAATTTTTGAAATGCCTATCGGAAACTACATCTGAAATGCCTATCAGCACCTATATTTGAAATGCCTATCGGCAACCATATCTGGAATGCCTAACGGCACCTATATTTGAAATGCCTATCGGCTTCTATATCTGAAATGCCTATCGACACCTATTTTCAAAATGCCAATTGGCAACTATATCTAAAATGCCTATCGGCACCTATATCTGAAAAGCCTATCGGTACCTATTTTTTAAATGCCTATCGGAAACTGCATCTGAAATGCCTACTAGCACTTATATTTGAAATGCCTATCGGCAACCATATCTGAAATGCCTATCGGCATCTGTTTTTAAAATGCCAATCGGCAACTATATCTGAAATGCCTATCGGCACCTATATCTGAAATGCCTATCGGAATCAATTTTTGAAATGCCTATCGGAAACTACATCTAAAATGCCTATCAGCACCTATATTTGAAATGCCTATCGGCAACCATATCTGGAATGCCTATCGGCACCTATATTTGAAATGCCCATCGGCTTCTATATCTGAAATGCCTATCGGTACCTATTTTTAAAATGCCAATTGGCAACTATATCTGAAATGCCTATCGGCACCTATATCTGAAATGCCTATCGGCACCTATTTTTGAAATGCCTATCGGAAACTACATCTGAAATGCCTATCAGCACCTATATTTGAAATGCCTATCGGCAACCATATCTGAAATGCTCATCGACACCTATATTTGAAATACCTATCGGCTTCTACGTCTGAAATGCCTATCGGCACCTATTTTTAAAATGCCAATCGGCAACTATATCTGAAATGCCTATCGGCACCTATATCTGAAATGCCTATCGGCACCAATTTTTGAAATGCCTATCGGAAACTATATCTGAAATGCCTATCAGCACCTATATTTGAAATGCCTATCGGCAACCATATCTGGAATGCTTATCGGCACCGATATTTGAAATGCCTATCGGCTTTTATATCTAAAATGCCTATCGGCACCTATTTTTAAAATGCCAATCGGCAACTATATCTGAAATGCCTATCGGCACCTATATCTGAAATGCCTATCGGCATCTATTTTTGAAATGCCTATCGGAAACTACATCTGAAATGCCTATCAGCACCTATATTTAAAATGCCTATCGGCAACCATATCCGGAATGCCTATCGGCACCTATATTTGAAATGCCTATCTGCTTCTATATCTGAAATGCCTATCGGCACCTATTTTTAAAATGCCAATCGGCAACTATATCTGAAGTGCCTATCGGCACCTATATCTGAAATGCCTATCGGCACCTATTTTTGAAATGCCTATCGAAAACTACATCTGAAATGCCTATCAGCACCTATATTTGAAATGCCTATCGGCAATCACATCAAAAATGCCTATCGGCACCTATATCTGAAATGCCTTTCGGCATTTATATCTGAAATGCCTATCGACACCTATATTTGAAATGCCTATCGGCACCTATATTTTAAATGCCTATCGGCAACTATATCTGATATGCCTATCGGCACCTATATCTGAAATGCCTATCAGCACCTATATTTGAAATGCCTATCGGCAACCATATCTGAAATGCTCATCGACACCTATATTTGAAATACCTATCGGCTTCTACGTCTGAAATGCCTATCGGCACCTATTTTTAAAATGCCAATCGGCAACTATATCTGAAATGCCTATCGGCACCTATATCTGAAATGCCTATCGGCACCAATTTTTGAAATGCCTATCGGAAACTATATCTGAAATGCCTATCAGCACCTATATTTGAAATGCCTATCGGCAACCATATCTGGAATGCTTATCGGCACCGATATTTGAAATGCCTATCGGCTTTTATATCTAAAATGCCTATCGGCACCTATTTTTAAAATGCCAATCGGCAACTATATCTGAAATGCCTATCGGCACCTATATCTGAAATGCCTATCGGCACCTATTTTTTAAATGCCTATCGGAAACTATATCTGAAATTTCTATCAGCACCTATATTTGAAATGCCTATCGGCAACCATATACGGAATGCCTATCGGCACCTATATTTGAAATGCCTATCGGCTTTTATATCTGAAATGCCTATCGACACCTATTTTTAAAATGCCTATCGGCAACCATATCTGGAATGCCTATCGGCACCTATATTTGAAATGCCTATCGGCTTCTATATCTGAAATGCCTATCGGCACCTATTTTTAAAATGCCAATCGGCAACTATATCTGAAGTGCCTATCGGCACATATATCTGAAATGCCTATCGGCACCTATTTTTGAAATGCCTATCGAAAACTACATCTGAAATGCCTATCGGCAACTATTTTTAAAATGCCAATCGGCAACTATATCTGAAATGCCTATCGGCACCTATATCTGAAATGCCTATCGGCACCTATTTTTGAAATGCCTATCGGAAACTACATCTGAAATGCCTATCAGCACCTATATTTGAAATGCCTATCGGCAACCATATCTGAAATGCCTATCGACACCTATATTTGAAATACCTATCGGCTTCTATATCTGAAATGCCTATCGGCACCTGTTTTTAAAATGCCAATCGGTAAATATATCTGAAATGCCTATCGGCACCTATATCTAAAATGCCTATCGGCATCAATTTTTGAAATGCCTATCGGAATCTACATCTGAAATGCCTGTCAGCACCTATATTTGAAATGACTATCGGCAACCACATCAGAAATGCTTATCGGCACCTATATCTGAAATGCCTTTCGGTATTTATATCTGAAATGCCTATCGACACCTATATTTGAAATGCCTATCGGCACCTATATTTTAAATGCCTATCGGCTTCTATATCTGAAATGCCTATCGACACCTATTTTTAAAATGCCAATCGGCAACTATATCTGAAATGCCTATCGGCACCTATATCTGAAATGCCTATCGGCACCTATATCTGAAATGCCTATCGGCACCTATTTTTGAAATGCCTTTCGGAAACTACATCTGAAATGCCTATCTGCTCCTATATTTGAAATGCCTATCGACAACAATATTTGAAATGCCTATCGACACCTATATTTGAAATACCTATCGGCTTCTATATCTGAAATGCCTATCGGCACCTGTTTTTAAAATGCAAATCGGCAACTATATCTGAAATGCCTATCGGCACCTATATCTGAAATGCTTATCGGCATCAATTTTTGAAATGCCTATCGGAAACTACATCTAAAATGCCTATCAGCACCTATATTTGAAATGCCTATCGGCAACCATATCTGGAATGCCTATCGGCACCTATATTTGAAATGCCTATCGGCTTCTATATCTGAAATGCCTATCGGCACCTATTTTTAAAATGCCAATCGGCAACTATATCTGAAGTGCCTATCGGCACCTATATCTGAAATGCCTATCGGCACCTATTTTTGAAATGCCTATCGGAAACTACATCTAAAATGCCTACAGCACCTATATTTGAAATGCCTATCGGCAACCATATCTGGAATGCCTATCGGCACCTATATTTGAAATGCCTATCGGCTTCTATATCTGAAATGCCTGTCAGCACCTATTTTCAAAATGCTAATCGGCAACTATATCTGTAATGCCTATCGGCACCTATATCTGAAATGCCTATCGGCACCTATTTTTGAAATGCCTATCGAAAACTACATCTGAAATGCCTATAATAACCAATATTTGAAATGCCTATCGGCAACCATATCTGAAATGCCTATTGACACCTATATTTGAAATGCCTATCGGCTTCTATATCTGAAATGCCTACCGGCACCTATTTTTAAAATGCCAATCGGCAACTATATCTGAAATGCCTATCGGCACCTATATCTGAAATGCCTATCGGCACCTATTTTTGAAATGCGTATCGGAAACTACATCTGAAATGCCTATCAGCACCTATATTTGAAATGCCTATCGGCAACCATATCTGGAATGCCTATCGGCACCTTAATTTGAAATGCTTATCGGCTTCTATATCTGAAATGCCTATCGGCACCCATTTTAAAAATGCGAATCGGCAACTATATCTGAAGTGCCTATCGGCACCTATATCTGAAATGCCTATCGGCACCTATTTTTGAAATACCTATCGAAAACTACATCTGAAATCCTATCAGCACCTATATTTGAAATGCCTATCGGCAACCTTATCAGAAATGCCTATCGGCACCTATATCTGAAATGCCTTTCGGCATTTATATCTGAAATGCCTATTGACACCTATATTTGAAATGCCTATCGGCACCTATATTTTAAATACCTATCGGCAACTATATCTGATATGCTTATCGGCACCTATATCTGAAATGCTTATCGGCACCTATTTTTGAAATGTCTATCGAAAACTACATCTAAAATGCCTATCGGCACCTACTTTTAAAATGCCAATCGGCAACTATATCTGAAATGCCTATCGGCACCTATATCTGAAATGCCTATCGGCACCTATTTTGAAATGCCTATCGGAAACTACATCTAAAATGCCTACAGCACCTATATTTGAAATGCCTATCGGCAACCATATCTGGAATGCCTATCGGCACCTATATTTGAAATGCCTATCGGCTTCTATATCTGAAATGCCTATCAGCACCTATTTTCAAAATGCCAATCGGCAACTATATCTGTAATGCCTATCGACACCTATATCTGAAATGCCTATCGGCACCTATTTTTGAAATGCCTATCGGAAACTACATCTGAAATGCCTATCAGCACCAATATTTGAAATGCCTATCGGCAACTATATCTGAAATGCCTATCGGCACCTATATCTGAAATGCCTATCGGCACCTATTTTTGAAATGCGTATCGGAAACTACATCTGAAATGCCTATCAGCACCTATATTTGAAATGCCTATCGGCAACCATATCTGGAATGCCTATCGGCACCTTAATTTGAAATGCTTATCGGCTTCTATATCTGAAATGCCTATCGGCACCTATTTTAAAAATGCCAATCGGCAACTATATCTGAAGTGCCTATCGGCACCTATATCTGAAATGCCTATCGGCACCTATTTTTGAAATACCTATCGAAAACTACATCTGAAATCCTATCAGCACCTATATTTGAAATGCCTATCGGCAACCTTATCAGAAATGCCTATCGGCACCTATATCTGAAATGCCTTTCGGCATTTATATCTGAAATGCCTATTGACACCTATATTTGAAATGCCTATCGGCTCCTATATTTTAAATACCTATCGGCAACTATATCTGATATGCTTATCGGCACCTATATCTGAAATGCTTATCGGCACCTATTTTTGAAATGTCTATCGAAAACTACATCTAAAATGCCTATCGGCACCTACTTTTAAAATGCCAATCGGCAACTATATCTGAAATGCCTATCGGCACCTATATCTGAAATGCCTATCGGCACCTATTTTTGAAATGCCTATCGGAAACTACATCTAAAATGCCTACAGCACCTATATTTGAAATGCCTATCGGCAACCATATCTGGAATGCCTATCGGCACCTATATTTGAAATGCCTATCGGCTTCTATATCTGAAATGCCTATCAGCACCTATTTTCAAAATGCCAATCGGCAACTATATCTGTAATGCCTATCGGCACCTATATCTGAAATGCCTATCGGCACCTATTTTTGAAATGCCTATCGGAAACTACATCTGAAATGCCTATCAGCACCAATATTTGAAATGCCTATCGGCAACCATATCTGAAATGCCTATCGACACCTATATTTGAAATACCTATCGGCTTCTATATCTGAAATGCCTATCGGCACCTATTTTTAAAATGCCAATCGGCTTCTATATCTGAAATGCCTATCGGCACGTATATCTGAAATGCCTATCGGCACCAATTTTTAAAATGCCTATCGGAAACTACATCTGAAATGCCTATCAGCACCTATATTTGAAATGCCTATTGGCAACCATATCTGGAATGCCTATCGGCACCTATATTTGAAATGCCTATCGGCTTCTATATCTGAAATGCCTATCGACACCTATTTTTAAAATGCCAATTGACAACCATATCTGGAATGCCTATCTGCACCTATATCTGAAATGCCTATCGGTACCTATTTTTGAAATGCCTATCGGAAACTACATCTGAAATGCCTATCAGCACCTATATTTGAAATGCCTATCGACACCTATATTTGAAATGCCTATCGGCACCTATATTTGAAATGCCTATCGGCTTCTATATCTGATATGCCTATCGACACCTATTTTTAAAATGCCAATCGGCAACTATATCTGAAATGCCTATCGGCACCTATATCTGAAATGACTATCGGCACCTATTTTTGAAATGCCTTTCGGAAACTACATCTGAAATGCCTATCTGCTCCTAAATTTGAAATGCCTATCGGCAACAATATTTGAAATGCCTATCGACACCTATATTTGAAATACCTATCGGCTTCTATATCTGAAATGCCTATCGGCACCTGTTTTTAAAATGCCAATCGGCAACTATATCTGAAATGCCTATCGGCACCTATATCTGAAATGCTTATCGGCATCAATTTTTGAAATGCCTATCGGAAACTACATCTAAAATGCATATCAGCACCTATATTTGAAATGCCTATCGGCAACCATATCTGGAATGCCTATCGGCACCTATATTTGAAATGCCTATCGGCTTCTATATCTGAAATGCCTATCGGCACCTTTTTTTAAAATGCCAATCGGCAACTATATCTGAAATGCCTATCGGCACCTATATCTGAAATGCCTATCGGCACCTATTTTTGAAATGCCTATCGGAAACTACATCTGAAATGCCTATCAGCACCTATATTTGAAATGCCTATCGGCAACCATATCTGGAATGCCTATCGGCACCTATATTTGAAATGCCTATCGGCTTCTATATCTGAAATGCCTATCGGCACCTTTTTTTAAAATGCCAATCGGCAACTATATCTGAAATGCCTATCGGCACCTATATCTGAAATGCCTATCGGCACCTATTTTTGAAATGCCTATCGGAAACTACATCTAAAATGCCTATCAGCACCTATATTTGAAATGCCTATCGGCAACCATATCTGGAATGCCTATCGGCACCTATATTTGAAATGCCTATCTGCTTCTATATCTGAAATGCCTATCGGCACCTATATCTGAAATGCCTATCGGCACCTATTTTTGAAATGCCTATCGAAAACTACATCTGAAATGCCTATCAGCACCTATATTTAAAATGCCTATCGGCAATCACATCAAAAATGCCTATCGGCACCTATATCTGAAATGCCTTTCGGCATTTATATCTGAAATGCCTATCGACACCTATATTTGAAATGCCAATCGGCACCTATATTTTAAATGCCTATCGGTAACTATATCTGATATGCCTATCGGCATCTATATCTGAAATGCCTATCGGCACCCATTTTTGAAATGCCTATCGGAAACTACATCTAAAATGCCTATCGGCACTTATTTTTAAAATGCCAATCGGCAACTATATCTGAAATGCCTATCGGTACCTATATCTGAAATGCCTATCGGCACCTATTTTTTAAATGCCTATCGGAAACTACATCAGAAATGCCTATCAGCACCTATATTTGAAATGCCTATCGGCAATCATATACGGAATGCCTATCGGCACCTATATTTGAAATGCCTATCGGCTTTTATATCTGAAATGCCTATCGACACCTATTTTTAAAATGCCTATCGGCAACCATATCTGGAATGCCTATCGGCACCTATATTTGAAATGCCTATCGGCTTCTATATCTGAAATGCCTATCGGCACCTATTTTTAAAATGCCAATCGGCAACTATATCTGAAGTGCCTATCGGCACCTATATCTGAAATGCCTTTCGGCACCTATTTTTGAAATGCCTATCGAAAACTACATCTGAAATGCCTATCAGCACCTATATTTGAAATGCCTATCGGCAACCACATCAGAAATGCCTATCGGCACCTATATCTGAAATGCTTTTCGGCATTTATATCTGAAATGCCTATTGACACCTATATTTGAAATGCCTATCGGCACCTATATTTTAAATGCCTATCGGCAAACATATCTTGAATGCCTATCGGCACTCATATTTAAAATGCCCATCGGCTTCTATATCTGAAATGCCTATCGGCAGCTATTTTTAAAATGCCAATCGGCAACTATATCTGAAGTGCCTATCGGCACCTATATCTGAAATGCCTATCGGCACCTATTTTTGAAATGCCTATCGAAAACTACATCTTGAATTCCTATCAGCACCTATATTTGAAATGCCTATCGGCAACCACATCAGAAATGCCTATCGGCACCTGTATCTGAAATGCCTTTCGGCATTTATATCTGAAATGCCTATTGTCACCTATATTTGAAATGCCTATCGGCACCTATAATATATAAATGCCTATCGGCAACTATATCTGATATGCCTATCGGCACCTATATCTGAAATGCTTATCGGCACCTATTTTTGAAATGTCTATCGGAAACTACATCTAAAATGCCTATCGGCACCTATTTTTAAAATGCCAATCGGCAAATATATCTGAAATGCCTATCGACACCTATATCTGAAATGCCTATCGGCAACCATATCTGGAATGCCTATCGGCACCTATATTTGAAATGCCTATCGGCTTCTATATCTGAAATGCCTATCGACACCTATTTTTAAAATGCCAATTGGCAACTATATCTGAAATGCCTATCGACACCTATATCTGAAATGCCTATCGGCAACCATATCTGGAATGCCTATCGGCACCTATATCTGAAATGCCTATCGGCACCAATTTTTGAAATGCCTATCGAAAACTACATCTGAAATGCCTATCAGCACCTATATTTGAAATACCTATCGGCAACCATATCTGGAATGCCTATCGGCACCTATATTTGAAATGCCTATCGGCTTCTATATCTGAAATGCCTATCGGCACCTATTTTTAAAATGCCAATCGGCAACTTTATCTATAGTGCCTATCGGCACCTATATCTGAAATGCAAATCGGCACCTATTTTTAAAATGCCTATCGAAAACTACATCTGAAATGCCTATCAGCACCTATATTTGAAATGCCTATCGGCAACCACATCAGAAATGCCTATCGGCACCTATATCTGAAATGCCTTTCGGCATTTATATCTGAAATGCCTATCGACACCTATATTTGAAATGCCTATCGGCACCTATATTTTTAATGCCTATCGGCAACTATATCTGATATGCCTACCGGCACCTAAATCTGAAATGCCTATCGGAACCTATTTTATAAATGCCTATCGGAAACTACATCTAAAATGCCTATCGGCACCTATTTTTAAAATGCCAATCGGCAACTATATCTGAAATGCCTATCGGCACCTATATCTGAAATGCCTATCGGCACCTATTTTTGAAATGCTTTTCGGAACCTACATCTGAAATGCCTATCTGCTCCTATATTTGAAATGCCTATCGGCAACCATATCTGAAATGCCTATCGACACCTATATTTGGAATACCTATACGCTTCTATATCTGAAATGCCTATCGGCACCTGTTTTTAAAATGCCAATCGGCAACTATATCTGAAATGCCTATCGGCACCTATATCTGAAATGCCTATCGGCATCAATTTTTGAAATGCCGATCAGAAACTACATCTAAAATGCCTATCAGCACCTATATTTGAAATGCCTATCGGCATCAATATCTGGAATGCCTATCGGCACCTATATTTGAAATGCCTATCGGCTTTTATATCTGAAATGCCTATCGGCACCTATTTTTAAAATGCCAATTGGCAACTATATCTGAAATGCCTATCGGCACCTATATCTGAAATGCCTATCGGCACCTAT
The DNA here is from genome assembly GCA_034508555.1 of Venustoraphidia nigricollis. Lineage (NCBI taxonomy): Eukaryota > Metazoa > Arthropoda > Insecta > Raphidioptera > Raphidiidae > Venustoraphidia > Venustoraphidia nigricollis. The sequence continues at coordinate 192,488 of JAVRKA010000169.1, forward strand.
TTTTGAAATGCCTATCGGAAACTACATCTGAAATGCCTATCAGCACCTATATTTGAAATGCCTATCGGCAACCATATCTGGAATGTCTATCGGCACCTATATTTGAAATGCCTATCGGCTTCTATATCTGAAATGCCTATCGGCACCTATTTTTAAAATGCCAATCGGCAACTATATCTGAAATGCCTATCGGCACCTATATCTGAAATGCCTATCGGCACCTATTTTTGAAATGCCTATCGGAAACTACATCTGAAATGCCTATCAGCACCTATATTTGAAATGCCTATCGGCAACCATATCTGAAATGCCTATCGACACCTATATTTGAAATACCTATCGGCACCTATTTTTAAAATGCCAATCGGTAACTATATCTGAAATGCCTATCGGCACCTATATCTGAAATGCCTATCGGCACCAATTTTTGAAATGCCTATCGGAAACTACATTTGGAATGCCTATCAGTACCTATATTTGAAATGCCTATCGGCAACCATATCTGGAATGCCTATCGGCACCTATATTTGAAATGCCTATCGGCTTCTATATCTGAAATACCTATCGACACCTATTTTTAAAATGCCAATCGGCAACTATATCTGAAATGCCTATCGGCACCTATAATTGAAATACCTATCGGCTTCTATATCTGAATTGCCTATCGGCACCTATTTTTAAAATGCCAATTGGCAACTATATCTGAAATGTCTATCGGCACCTATATCTAAAATGCCTATCGGCACCTATTTTTGAAATGCCTATCGGAAACTACATCTGAAATGCCTATCAGCACCTATATTTGAAATGCCTAACGGCAACCATATCTGGAATGTCTATCGGCACCTATATTTGAAATTCCTATCGGCTTCTATATCTGAAATGCCTATCGGCACCTATTTTTAAAATGCCAATCGGCAACTATATCTGAAATGCCTATCGGCACCTATATCTGAAATGCCTATCGGCACCTATTTTTGAAATGCCTATCGGAAACTACATCTAAAATGCCTATCAGCACCTATATTTGAAATGCCTATCGGCAACCATATCTGGAATGCCTATCGGCACCTATATTTGAAATGCCTATCGGCTTCTATATCTGAAATGCCTATCAGCACCTATTTTTAAAATGCTAATCGGCAACTATATCTGAAATGCCTATCAGCACCTATATTTGAAATGCCTATCGGCAACCATATCTGAAATGCCTATCGACACCTATATTTGAAATACCTATCAGCTTCTATATCTAAAATGCCTATCGGCACCAATTTTTGAAATGCCTATCGGAAACTACATCTGAAATACCTATTAGCACCTATATTTGAAATGCCTATCGGCAACCATATCTGGAATGCCTATGTGCACCTATATTTGAAATGCCTATCGGCTTCTGTATCTGAAATACCTATCGACACCTATTTTTAAAATGCCAATTGGCAACTATATCTGAAATGCCTATCGGCACCTATTTCTAAAATGCCTATCGGCACCTATTTTTAAAATGCCAATCGGCAACTATATCTGAAATGCCTATCGGCACCTATATCTGAAATGCCTATCGGCATCAATTTTTGAAATGCCTATTGGAAACTACATCTAAAATGCCTATCAGCACCTATTTTTGAAATGCCTATCGGCAACCATATTTGGAATGCCTATCGGCACCTATATTTGAAATGCCTATCGGCTTCTATATCTGAATTGCCTATCGGCACCTATTTTTAAAATGCCAATCGGCAACTATATCTGAAATGCCTATCGGCACCTATATCTGAAATGCCTATCGGCACCTATTTTTGAAATGCCTATCGGAAACTACATCTGAAATGCCTATCAGCACCTATATTTGAAATGCCTATCGGCAACCATATCTGAAATGCCTATCGACACCTATTTTTGAAATACCTATCGGCTTGTATATCTGAAATGCCTACCGGCACCTATTTTTAAAATGCCAATCGGTAACTATATCTGAAATGCCTATCGGCACCTATATCTGAAATGCCTATAGACACCAATTTTTGAAATGCCTAACGGAGACTACATCTGGAATGCCTATCAGCACCTATATTTGAAATGCCTATCGGCAACCATATCTGGAATGCCTAACGGCACCTATATTTGAAATGCCTATAGGCTTTTATATCTGAAATGCCTATCGACACCTATTTTTAAAATGCCAATCGACAACTATATCTGAAATGCCTATCGGCACCTATATCTGAAATGCCTATCGGCACCTATTTTTGAAATGCCTATTGGATACTACATCTGAAATGCCTCTCAGCACCTATATTTGAAATGCCTATCGGCAACCATTACTGAAATGCCTATCGACACCTATATTTGAAATACCTATCGGCTTCTATACCTGAAATGCCTATCGGCACCTATTTTTAAAATGCCAATCAGCAACTATATCTGAAATGCATATCGGCGCCTATATCTGAAATGCCTATCGGCACGAATTTTTGAAATGCCTATCGGAAACTACATCTGAAATGCCTATCAGCACCTATATTTGAAATGCCTATCGGCAACCACATCAGAAATGCCTATCGGCACCTATATCTGGAATGCCTTTCGGCATTTGTATCTGAAATGCCTATCGACACATATATTTGAAATGCCTTTCGGCACCTATATTTTAAATGCCTATCGGCAACTATATCTGATATGCCTATCGGCACCTATATCTGAAATGCCTATCGGCACCTATATCTGGAATGCCTTTCGGCATTTATATCTGAAATGCCTATCGACACATATATTTGAAATGGCTATCGGCACCTATATTTTAAATGCCTATCGGCAACTATATCTGATATGCCTATCGGCACCTATATCTGAAATGCCTATCGGCACCTATTTTTGAAATGCCTATCGGAAACTACATCTAAAATGCCTATCGGCACCTATTTTTAAAATGCCAATCGGCAACTATAACTGAAATGCCTATCGGCACCTATATCTGAAATGCCTATCGGCACCTATTTTTGAAATGCCTATCGGAAACTACATCTGAAATGCCTATCAGCACCTATATTTGAAATGCCTATCGGCAACCATATCTGAAATGCCTATCGACACCTATATTTGAAATACCTATCGGCTTCTATACCTGAAATGCCTATCGGCACCTATTTTTAAAATGCCAATCGGCAACTATATTTGAAATGCCTATCGGCACCTATATCTGAAATGCCTATCGGCACCAATTTTTGAAATGCCTATCGGAAACTACATCTCAAATGCCTATCAGCACCTATATTTGAAATGCCTATCGGCAACCATATCTGGAATGCCTATCGGCACCTATATTTGAAATGCCTATCGGCTTCTATACCTGAAATGCCTATCGGCACCTATTTTTAAAATGCCAATCGGCAACTATATTTGAAATGCCTATCGGCACCTATATCTGAAATGCCTAACGGCACCAATTTTTGAAATGCCTATCGGAAACTACATCTCAAATGCCTATCAGCACCTATATTTGAAATGCCTATTGGCAAACATATCTAAAATGCCTATCGGCACCTATATTTGAAATGCCTATCGGCTTCTAGATATAGTTGCCGATAGCCATTTTAAAAATAGGTGCCGATAGGCATTTCAGATATAGAAGCCGATAGGCATTTCAAATATAGGTGCCGATAGGCATTCCAGATATGGTTGCCGATAGGCATTTCAAATATAGGTGCTGATAGGCATTTCAGATGTAGTTTCCGATAGGTATTTCAAAAATAGGTGCCGATAGGCATTTCAGATATAGGTGCCGATAGGCATTTCAGATATAGTTGCCGATTGGCATTTTAAAAATATGCGCCGATAGGCATTTCAGATATAGAAGCCGATAGGCATTTCAAATATAGGTGCCGATAAGCATTTCAGATATGTTTGCCGATAGGCATTTCAAATATAGGTGCTGATAGGCATTTCAGATGTAGTTTCCGATAAGCATTTCAAAAATAGGTGCCGATAGGCATTTCAGAGATAGGTGCCGATAGGCATTTCTGATGTGGTTGCCGATAGGCATTTCAAATATAGGTGCTGATAGGCATTTCAGATGAAGTTTTCGATAGGCATTCCAAAAATAGGTGCCGATAGGCATTTTAGATATAGGTGCCGATAGGCACTTCAGATATAGTTGCCGATTGGCATTTTAAAAATAGGTGCCGCTAGGCATTTCAGATATAGAAGCCGATAGGCATTTCAAATATAGGTGCCGATAGGCATTCCAAATATGGTTGCCGATAGGCATTTCAAATATAGGTGCTGATAGGCATTTCAGTTGTATTTTCCGATAGGCATTTCAAAAATAGGTGCCGATAGGCATTTCAGATATAGGTGCCGATAGGCATTTCAGATATAGTTGCCGATTGGCATTTTAAAAATAGGTGCCGATAGGCATATCAGATATAGAAGCCGATAGGCATTTCAAATATAGGTGCTGATAGGCATTTCAGATGTAGTTTCCGATAGGCATTTCAAAAATAGGTGCCGATAGGCATTTCAGATATAGGTGCCTATAGGCATTTCAGATATAGTTGCCGATTGGCATTTTAAAAATAGGTGTTGATAGGCATTTCGGATATAGAAGCCGATAGGTATTTCAAATATAAGTGTCGATATGCATTTCAGATATGGTTGCTGATAGGCATTTCAAATATAGGTGCTGATAGGCATTTCAGATGTAGTTTCCGATAGGCATTAAAAAATAGGTGCCGATCGGCATTTCAGATATAGGTGCCGATAGGCATTTCAGATATAGTTGCCGATTGGCATTTTAAAAACACGTGCCGATAGGCATTTCAGATATAGAAGCCGATAGGTATTTCAAATATAGGTGTCGATAGGCATTTCAGATATGGTTGCCGATAGGCATTTCAAATATAGGTGCTGATAGGCATTTCAGATGTAGTTTCTGATAGGCATTTCAAAAATAGGTGCCGATTGGCATTTCAGATATAGGTGCCGATAGGCATTACAGATATAGTTGCCGATTGGCATCTTAAAAATAGGTGACGAAAGGCATTTCAGATATAGAAGCCGATAGGTATTTCAAATATAGGTGTCGATAGGCATTTCAGATATGGTTGCCGATAGGCATTTCAAATATAGGTGCTGATAGGCAATTCAGATGTAGTTTCCGATAGGCATTTCAAATATAGGTACCGATAGGCATTTCAGATATAGGTGCCGTTAGGCATTTCAGATATAGTTGCCAATTGGCATTTTAAAAACAGGTGTCGATAGGCATTTCAGATATAGAAGCCGATAGGCATTTTAAATATAGGTGCCGATAGGCATTCCAGATATGGTTGCCGATAGGCATTTCAATTATAGGTGCTGATAGGCATTTCAGATGTAGTTTCCGATAGGCATTTCAAAAATTGGTGCCGATTGGCATTTCAGATATAGGTGCCGATAGGCATTACAGATATAGTTGCCGATTGGCATTTTAAAAATAGGTGACGAAAGGCATTTCAGATATAGAAGCCGATAGGTATTTCAAATATAGGTGTCGATAGGCATTTCAGATATGGTTGCCGATAGGCATTTCAAATATAGGTGCTGATAGGCATTTCAGATGTAGTTTCCGATAGGCATTTCAAAAATAGGTGCCGATAGGCATTTCAGATATAGGTGCCGATAGGCATTTCAGATATAGTTGCCGATTGGCATTTCAGATATAGTTGCCAATTGGCATTTTAAAAATAGGTGTCGATAGGCATTTCAGATATAGAAGCCGATAAACATTTCAAATATAGGTGCCGATAGGCATTCCAGATATAGTTGCCGATAGGCATTTCAAATATAGGTGCTGATAGGCATTTTAGATGTAGTTTCCGATAGGCATTTCAAAAATTGATGCCGATAGGCATTTGAGATATAGGTGCCGATAGGCATTTCAGATATAGTTGCCGACTGGCATTTTAAAAACAGGTGCCGATAGGCATTTCAGATATAGAAGCTGATAGGTATTTTAAATATAGGTGTCGATAGGCATTTCAGATATAAATGCCGAAAGGCATTTCAGATATAGGTGCCGATAGGCATTTCTGATGTGGTTGCCGATAGGCATTTCAAATAAAGGTGCTGATAGGCATTTCAGATGTAGTTTTCGATAGGAATTTCAAAAATAGGTGCCGATAGGCATTTCAGATATAGGTGCCGATAGGCACTTCAGATATAGATGTCCGATTGGCATTTTAAAAATAATTGCCGCTAGGCATTTCAGATATAGAAGCCGATAGGCATTTCAAATATAGGTGCCGATAGGCATTCCAGATATGGTTGCCGATAGGCATTTCAAATATAGGTGCTGATAGGCACTTCAGATGTAGTTTCCGATAGGCATTTCAAAAATTGGTGCCGATTGGCATTTCAGATATAGTTGCCGATAGGCATTTCAGATATAGTTGCCGATTGGCATTTTAAAAATAGGTGACGAAAGGCATTTCAGATATAGAAGCCGATAGGTATTTCAAATATAGGTGTCGATAGGCATTTCAGATATGGTTGCCGATAGGTGTTTCAAATATAGGTGCTGATAGGCATTTCAGATGTAGTTTCCGATAGGCATTTCAAAAATAGGTGCCGATAGGCATTTCAGATATAGGTGCCGATAGGCATTTCAGATATAGTTGCCGATTGGCATTTTAAAAATAGGTGCCGATAGGCATTTTAGATGTAGTTTCCGATAGGCATTTCAAAAATAGGTGCCGATAGGCATTTCAGATATAGGTGCCGATAGGCATATCAGATATAGTTGCCGATAGGCATTTAAAATATAGGTGCCGATAGGCATTTCAAATATAGGTGTCGATAGGCATTTCAGATATAAATGCCGAAATTCATTTCAGATATAGGTGCTGATAGGCATATCTGATGTGGTTGCCGATAGGCATTTCAAATATAGGTGCTGATAGGCATTTCAGATGTAGTTTTCGGTAGGCAATTCAAAAATAGGTGCCGATAGGCATTTAAGATATAGGTGCCGATAGGCACTTCAGATATAGTTGCCGATTGGCATTTTAAAAATAGGTGCCGATAGGCATTTCAGATATAGGTGCCGATAGGCATATCAGATATAGTTGCCGATAGGCATTTAAAATGTAGGTGCCGATAGGCATTTTAAATATAGGTGTCGATAGGCATTTCAGATATAAATGCCGAAAGGCATTTCAGATATAGGTGCCGATAGGCATATCTGATGTGGTTGCCGATAGGCATTTCAAATATAGGTGCTGATAGGCATTTCAAATATAGGTGCTGATAGGCATTTCAGATGTAGTTTTCGATAGGCATTTCAAAAATAGGTGCCGATAGGCATTTCAGATATAGGTGCCGATAGGCATTTCAGATATAGTTGCCAATTGGCATTTTAAAAATAGGTGTCGATAGGCATTTCAAATATAGAAGCCGATAGGCATTTCAAATATAGGTGCCGATAGGCATTCCAGATATGGTTGCCGATAGGCATTTCAAATATAGGAGCTGATAGGCATTTCAGATGTAGTTTCCGATAGGCATTTCAAAAATTGGTGCCGATTGGCATTTTAGATATAGGTGCCGATAGGTATTTCAAATATAAGTGTCGATAGGCACTTCAGATATAGTTGCTGATTGGCATTTTATAAATAGGTGCCGCTAGGCATTGCAGATATAGAAGCCGATAGGCATTTCAAATATAGGTGCCGATAGGCATTCCAAATATGGTTGCAGATAGGCATTTCAAATATAGGTGTTGATAGGCATTTAAGTTGTAGTTTCCGATAGGCATTTCAAAAATATGAGCCGATAGGCATTTCAGATATAGGTGCCGATAGGCATTTCAGATATAGTTGCCGATAGCCATTGTAAAAATAAGTGCCGATAGGCATTTCAGATATAGAAGCCGATAGGCATTTCAAATATAGGTGCCGATAGGCATTCCAGATATGGTTGCCGATAGGCATTTCAAATATAGGTGCTGATAGGCATTTCAGATGTAGTTTCCGATAGGCATTTTAAAAATAGGTGCCGAAGGCATTTCAGATATAGAAGCCGATAGGCATTTCAAATATAGGTGCCGATAGGCAATCCAGATATGGTTGCCGATAGGCATTTCAAATATAGGTGCTGATAGGCATTTCAGATGTAGTTTCCGATAGGCATTTCAAAAATAGGTGCTGATAGGTATTTCAGATATAGGTGCCGATAGGCATTTCAGATATAGTTGCCGATTGGCATTTTAAAAATAGGTGCCGATAGGCATTTCAGATATAGAAACCGATAGGCATTTCAAATATAGGTGCCGATAAGCATTTCAGATATAGTTGCCGATAGGCATTTCAAATATAGGTGCTGATAGGCATTTCAGATGTAGTTTCCGATAGGGATTTTAAAAATTGGTGCCGATAGGCATTTCAGATATAGGTGCCGATAGGCATTTCAGATATAGTTGCCGTTTGGCATTTTAAAAATTGGTGCCGATAGGCATTTCAGATATAGAAGCCGAAAGGTATTTCAAATATAGGTGTCGATAGGCATTTTAGATATGGTTGACGATAGGCATTTCAAATATAGGTGCTGAAAGGCATTTCAGATGTAGTTTCCGATAGGCATTTCAATAATAGGTGCCGATAGGCATTTCAGATATAGGTGCCGATAGGCATTTCAGATATAGTTGCCAATTGGCATTTTAAAAATAGGTGCCGATAGGCATTTCAGATATAGAAGCCGATAGGCATTTCAAATATAGGTGTTAATAGGCATTCCAGATATGGTTGCCGATAGGCATTTCAAATATAGGTGCTGATAGGCATTTCAGATGTAGTTTTCAATAGGCATTTCAAAAATAGGTGCCGATAGGCATTTTAGATATAATTGCCGATAGCTATTTAAAAAATAGGTGCCGATAGGCATTTCAGATATAAAAGCCGATAGTTATTTCAAATATAGGTGCCGATAGGCATTCCAGATATAGTTGCCGATAGGCATTTCAAATATAGGTGCTGATAGGCATTTCAGATGTAATTTCCGATAAGCATTTCAAAAATAGGTGCTGATAGACATTTCAGATATAGGTGCCGATAGGCATTTCAGATATAGTTGCCGATTGGCATTTTAAAAATAGGTGCCGATAGGCATTTCAGATATAGAAACCGATAGGCATTTCAAATATAGGTGCCGATAAGCATTCCAGATATAGTTGCCGATAGGCATTTCAAATATAGATGCTGATAGGCATTTCAGATGTAGTTTCCGATAGGCATTTTAAAAATTGGTGCTGATAGGCATTTCAGATATAGGTGCCGATAGGCATTTCAGATATAGTTGCCGTTTGGCATTTTAAAAATAGGTGCCGATAGGCATTTCAGATATAGAAGCCGATAGGTATTTCAAATATAGGTGTCGATAGGCATTTCAGATATGGTTGACGATAGGCATTTCAAATATAGGTGCTGATAGGCATTTCAGATGTTGTTTCCGATAGGCATTTCAAAAATAGGTGCCGATAGGCATTTTAGATATAGGTGCCGATAGGCATTTCAGATATAGTTGCCAATTGGCATTTTAAAAATAGGTGCCGATAGGCATTTCAGATATAGTTGCCGATTGGCATTTTAAAAATAGGTGCCGATAGGCATTTCAGATATAGAAACCGATAGGCATTTCAAATATAGGTGCCGATAAGCATTCCAGATATAGTTGCCGATAGGCATTTCAAATATAGATGCTGATAGGCATTTCAGATGTAGTTTCCGATAGGCATTTTAAAAATTGGTGCCGATAGGCATTTCAGATAAAGGTGCCGATAGGCATTTCAGATATAGTTGCCGTTTGGCATTTTAAAAATAGGTGCCGATAGGCATTTCAGATATAGAAGCCGATAGGTATTTCAAATATAGGTGTCGATAGGCATTTCAGATATGGTTGACGATAGGCATTTCAAATATAGGTGCTGATAGGCATTTCAGATGTAGTTTCCGATAGGCATTTCAAAAATAGGTGCCGATAGGCATTTTAGATATAGGTGCCGATAGGCATTTCAGATATAGTTGCCAATTGGCATTTTAAAAATAGGTGCCGATAGGCATTTCAGATATAGAAGCCGATAAGCATTTCAAATATAGGTGCCAATAGACATTCCAGATATGGTTGCCGATAGGCATTTCAAATATAGGTGCTGATAGGCATTTTAGATGTAGTTTCCGATAGGCATTTCAAAAATAGGTGCCGATAGGCATTTCAGATATAGGTGCCGATAGGCATTTCAGATATATTTGCCAATTGGCATTTCAAAAATTGGTGCCGATAGGCATTTCAGATATAGAAGCCGATAGGCATTTCAAATATAGGTGCCGATAAGCATTTCAGATATAATTGCCGGTAGGCATTTCAAATATAGGTTCTGATAGGCATTTTAGATGTAGTTTCCGATAGGCATTTCAAAAATTGATGCCGATAGGCATTTGAGATATATGTGCCGATAGGCATTTCAGATATAGAAGCCGATAAACATTTCAAATATAGGTGCCGATAGGCATTCCAGATATGGTTGCCGATAGGCTTTTCAAACATAGGTGCTGATAGGCATTTTAGAGGTAGTTTCCGATAGGCATTTCAAAAATTGATGCCGATAGGCATTTGAGATATAGGTGCCAATAGGCATTTCAGATATAGTTGCCGATTAGCATTTTAAAAACAGGTGCCGTTAGGCATTTCAGATATAGAAGCCGATAGGTATTTCAAATATAGGTGTCGATAGGCATTTCAGATATGGTTGCCGATAGGCATTTCAAATATAGGAACAGATAGGCATTTCGGATGTAGTTTCCGAAAGGCATTTTAAAAATAGGTGCCGATAGGCATTTCAGATATAGGTGCCGATAGGCATTTTAGATATAGAAGCCGATAGGCATTTCAAATATAGGTGCCGATAGGCATTCCAGATATGGTTGCCGATAGGCATTTCAAATATAGGTGCTGATAAGCATTTCAGATGTAGTTTCCGATAGGCATTTCAAAAATTGGTGCCGATTGGCATTTCAGATATAAGTGCCGATAAGCATTTCAGATATAGTTGCCGATTGGCATTTTAAAAATAGGTGCCGATAGGCATTTCAGATATAGAAGCCGATAGGTATTTCAAATATAGGTGTCGATAGGCATTTCAGATATGGTTGCCGATAGGCATTTCAAATATAGGTGCTGATAGGCATTTCAGATGTAGTTTCCGATAGGCATTTCAAAAATAGGTGCCGATAGGCATATCAGATATAGGTGCCGATAGGTATTTCAGATATAGTTGCCTAATGGAATTTTAAAAATAGGTGCCGATAGGCATTTTAGATGTAGTTTCCGATAAGCATTTCGAAAATAGGTGCCGATAGGCACTTCAGATTTAGGTGCCGATAGGCATATCAGATATAGTTGCCGATAGGCATTTAAAATATAGGTGCCGATAGGCATTTCAAATATAGGTGTCGATAGGCATTTTAGATATAAATGCCGAAAGGCATTTCAGATATAGGTGCCGATAGGCATTTCTGATGTGGTTGCCGATAGGCATTTCAAATAAAGGTGCTGATAGGCATTTCAGATGTAGTTTTCGATAGGCATTTCAAAAATAGGTGCCGATAGGCATTTTAGACATAGGTGCCTATAGGCATTTCAGATATAGTTGCCGATTGGCATTTTAAAAATAGGTGTTGATAGGCATTTCAGATATAGAAGCCGATAGGTATTTCAAATATAGGTGTCGATAGGCATTTCAGATATGGTTGCCGATAGGCATTTCAAATGTAGGTGCTGATAGGCATTTTAGATGTAGTTTCCGATAGGCATTTCAAAAATAGGTGCCGATAGGCATTTCAGATATAGGTGCCGATAGGCATTTCAGATATAGTTGCCAATTGGCATTTTAAAAATAGGTGCCGATAGGCATTTCAGATATAGAAGCCGATAGGCATTGTTAAGCAGGTCAACTTAATGCGCAATATGACCACATCAAATAGGAAGCGACAAACACAAATAAAGCTAAACGAAGAATGATTTCGCTCTTTCATAAAGTTTATTTTTTCAAACTATTGCTGCACCGCCGAACACCAAACTTAAATTACGCCTAATAAATAAACGACTAATTATTTACAAAACTTTGCTACACATTAATTTTGATGGTGCTAATTCTTTGAAATTCTAATCACGCCGCCCGCACACGCGTTACACAAAATTTAGAGCAAAGAGGAAGGGACACCTAGATATAAATATGAAAAAATCTTAAAGGGAAGACACACGCAGTCGGGAATTTCATCAAGTCAGTCGGGAAGGGCATAACGGGGGGGGGATGGGGTGGGGTCGGGGAACACGTACAACACAAAAAGGGCTTAAAATACGTGGGTTACCTTTGGGAAGAAACAGTTTAAATTAGTATTTTATTTTTACTCAAAAGTGTTTGTTGTGTGTCGATATATTGCGAGTAAAAAGGGTAAGTCAAACAACTAAGTATATTATTTAAGTTAAGATTAACAATTATTAATATTGTTAGGTTTAAGAGTTCTTGATTCAATTTGACTACTGTTTTTTTTTATTTCATTTTTATTTTTTCTACTCTTATTTGTAACTTTTTTGTTGTTTAATAAATATTTAATAATTAGATATTTTAAATTTAATCAATCATCAATGCCTGGGCCTACCCACACCGTCATCTAACAGATCCCAAAAAGAACCCTAACGGTGTCAGTGATAAGTCACTGGCGGCCCGTTAACATTTGGTGGCAGCAGTGGTGGGATCTGAATTTGAAAAAATTACAATTTTGACTGAGGTGGGTTACGGCTTTGGTTTTGATTTTGGTTTTTGGGATTGGTGTTGTGTTTTTATGAGGTGAACAGAAGCATTGGGCTTGTAAGGCTTTTAAGTAATTGGATCCTTGAGCCGAAGGATCAGTTCATTGCTTCTGGAGTAACTAAGCGGATGCACTGTCTGCGAATGGTTGGATGAGCGTTACAAATCGTAACGTGTAAGTCAGCTAATATCGTTGGGAGTGTAGTCGAGATAAGCACAGCACTAGTAAATAAGTCGCGGGGAGGTTAATATTAGTGATATTAGCGGGAACAATTTTTTTTTTTGAGAAGAGATTTAATTATCTATCGAGTACTAACCATATATTATTAACAATATTCCGGTTGTTGAGTGATCTTTATTATTTTCAAGAAGTAACAAAATGACTGATAACGACAATAGCAGGCTTGGGTACATTTGCAAATTCTGTAGATACATTTGCTGGTAAAGAGAATGTTAAGGAATTTTTTCAAAGAATAGAACAGCGTGCAGAGTTAGACGGTATTTCAAATAATCAAATCCACCGGGAAATTTAAACGGGAAAAGCACCTCGAAGACAACGCCTCGCTTCGGGGGAAGTCAAAATTAAATGTAGTAACGTTAGTAACTAACAAAGCCGCTGGGGGTGTGCCTTATATCTTGAGTGGACGGGCGGGACAAAAAACTCTATATTTTATGATAGATACGGGATCGGCAGTTTCTATTATTAAAGATTCAGCCATACGGGGAATTAAATATTATGGGACAGAAGATCAACAGGCTTTAGTTAGTGTAACGGGACATGAAATTTATAATAAAGGGGCTACACACTTACGGGTAAATATAGAAAATCGTAATTTCCTTATTAACTTTATTATTTGCAGTGATTTGCCACTGCGGGTTGATGGTCTTTTGGGGCGTGATTTTTTGCAACAATATAAAGTCGTTATAGACTATAATATAAATATTGTAAAAATCCAGGGATTACCAGTACATTTGGTTACTGAAGCGGAATTAACCGAAATTAATAATGATATAATGGGAAATATTCATAAACGGGAAAATAATTACAGAGATACAAAAAGTATTAAGAAAGGGACTACAATTTCGAAACTAAGTTATGGGGACGATAGTTATAAAACTATAAATAAACAAACAAAGGGAAATATGAAATCAACTAGGGTCGATCAAAAATTCGGGAAATTAAATGCGGTGAGTTTACCTCTCGTTTCGGATGCGAATCAGCGTGTCATTAGTAGGAGTACTTCGTTGTCTTCACTGCAGCCACAGTTGAAGCACAAGAACGAGCAAGTGGATGGCTGTCTACCTGTTACGTTAAGGGAGGAAGTTATAATTCCTGCAAGACATGAGTGCGTCTGTTCCGCAAATCTGAAAAATGGACAACTTAACAAAACCGTAATAATTGAACCGGAGACGATCCTTGTTCGAGGGGTTATGTCGGCTCGTGTTTTAACTAAGGTGCACGGCGACAATTTGGTGAACGTACGTCTGATCAACGTTACAGAAACACCATTGAAGATAAATGCAAAAACTATCGTAGAGTACGCCGAGGTCTTTAATAATCAAGACGTAATGGGTGAAAATAAACAGGTGTGTTTAACAAACACATTGCCAAATGGGAAAAATAATGGGAAAAACTACGAAGAACAAAGTAGAAAGGATCTACGGGAGTATATAAAGATAGACCATCTAAATAGGGAAACAGGGAAATTATTAATGAATTTTATCAATGAATATTATGATATATTCTTAAAAAAGGGATATAAGTAAAACAACGGAATGCTATTCAAGCCTGCATGTTGTTAGTAAGTTTGCGTAAAGAGTTAGGGCGTTATATATATATATATAATAATAATAATAAAAAAAAAACACAATATAAGGGGGAGACATCCATTTTATTAATTAAAAATAATAAGGAAAAATGTTTGTACTAAACTGATAATGTTGTAGAGCCTACAGGACGGACAACAATCACTGTAACAAGGGATACAGGGATGCCGCTGTGTCGATTCCAGCAGCAGCTAAAGTACACAAGTCAAGTACACGAGAGTCAAGGCGTTTAATCTATTTTTTTTTTCAGAATTTATTTTCTTCTTTTATTATGTTAATGGGCATACGCTCCGATCGTTGAATGAGAATATAGCCACTTGAGAATGATAAATATTGCAGTAACATAAAATCTAAACAAACCAGTAAAGTAAACATTGTTACTAATTTTAACATATGACCTAATCAACATAGTGATTTAAGTTCACTGTGTTAGTAGTTAATAAATAAACAAGTATAACTGAAATACACGCAATTAAATTATACAGGGACTGAACAATTAAGTACATAATTCAGAAAATGTGTAATTTAAAAGTTTTACTGTGTGTTCTGATGGTTTTGGTAAAGCTGTATGTAACCACGGCATTAGTCGCGTTTGATTGTAATCAAGGGCGACCTAACATAACGACCGTCTCGTTGTTAGAAATTGAAGAATGTAAACAAAATATAAAGACGTTGCGAGAAACTGAAGAATATATTCAACTCGTTCAAACAGCTGATTACGCCGGGGAACATGTATACCAATGCAAGATCTCAATACAAAGACACGTCACTCATTGCGGTATGCATTCACATGCATCGGAGGTCAGAGGGGGTCACGGAGCTTATATCCTGGAAATCGGAGGTCAGGCATGTATGGATTTACACAAATATCGAAAGTTTCAATTTCAACATAATATTTTAATTGATGGTATTAAACACAACGATACCATACAGCGATCAAGTGTTATTGCGGGGTCAATCAGTTATGACGGATCCTGCTCGGGCAGCGATTACTCAGATCAGTTTGGAAGTTGGGCAAATGTGGTGGTGCAAGCGATAATTTCCATCACCCTGGCTGATTATGAAGCATCTACAAACCTAAAACAGAACATAATACGCCTAAGATAGGGTACAGTATGCCCTTATTTGGAATATAAATGTATAGACGCAGAAGGGGGCGAGACTTATTGGAACCAGAATACCATCTCGCAATGCGATGTACGTAAATATACAGTGCTATATGAGGGACTAGCCACATCTGTAACTGCAGGGGGTGAAAATCGAACAATTTATACAGTAACAACTCAGGACACAACTTTCGCCTTATCCGTGTTGAGCGACACTTTCGTATGCAGTCATCAAGCTTTTCAGACGGAACATCCAAAACTAATAATTATCGTCGGTACCAAGGGACGATTTGTGCTGAGCAAGACATCAATTATTCCTTTAAACATGGATATATTTACGTACGTGAACTCAAAATTCGTGTATGTGGAGAAGCATGTTTCTCGAGAGATGACATCATTATATATAGCCGTTCAAAATCAAAGATGCGAACTGGAGCGCCAAGTGTTAAGAAATTTATTAAATTTGGCCATTATAGCTCCTGAACAATTCGCCTATAATTTCAAACAGGGACCAGGGTTCACAGCAGTGTCAATGGGAGAAGTCGTGCACATAATACAATGTGTACCTGTGGACGTACAAGTACGTAAAACTGTCGAGTGCTATAACGAATTACCTGTCACTTACCTGAACAAATCCGTTTTTGTAACTCCTCGCAGTCGTATCCTGCAATCCCACGGAACTCAAGTGGACTGTAATCCATTAACCGCCCCAATATACCAACTATATGGGTCTTGGTATCAATTGAATCCTGACATTCTTGAAACAACCAATCCTAATACGTTAACTCCTTCTAAAACGCCTGACTGGTCCTACAGAAATGCCGGACAACTTGCTATAAGTGGAATCTATTCTTTGTCAGAGCTAGCTAAGCTAGCTGAACAAATTATGTTCCCTTCCGAACGGCAAGCCATTACAAATACCATCGCTAGAAGTATCACGGGAAAGTCTACAAATTTACAAGGGCTGAATTTGCATCACGCGTTCACCGAAGAAACCATGAATCGTATTGTTACCAATTACGCTAAAAAAATATGGGGATGGTTTTATTTTCTGGGAAATCTTACTTCCGGATTCATTGGGATATGGATAGGAATCAAAATCGTGAAATTCTCTATCGACACAGTAATACACGGTTGGTCGCTCTATCGTATGTTTGGATTTGGAATCCATCTTCTGGGATCATTTTGGGGAACGATTACAAACGTACTACTTCACGTGTTAAAACCAAAAGGTGAAGACAAGACAAACGCGACGGTGAATAAATCTACAACGTACACTTCCGAGGGAGAAGCCAGCAAAAATCCGAGGGAGGAACAGACAACTGCATCAGCGACTGAAGGACCTTACAACAATGTGGTTATACAGTTAAAAGCCATACCATCAGATGACAATAAATAATCATTAGTGGAAGTGAAAAAAAAATGGGCACTATAGTGAAAAGTAAAATGACTTATAATAAACACTTAAAGTAATGTTTTAGAAGTAGAGCAGAAGAATATGTAAAGAAGAATGAGACGAACGATGGGATATAAACGTCAAAATAAAAAGAAACAATAATAATAATGTGTGTAAACAATATCGTCTCACTCTTCTACTCACTATTGTTTAATTAAGGGCTAATGATATATAAGGTGGTCGTATTCTCATGAACGATGAGCTCGATTTAAGCAAATTATTATACATATGTATTTTTTTTTCGTTTCTATTTTAGTGTAATCATATGTTAAATATTGCTGTTGGGCATTTATTTTTATTATTTTCCTTGATTTCTTATGATACTTTATATTTACAAGGAAAGAGAGAGAATTTGATTTGGCTTTTCTTAGTTTTAATTTCTGTAGAATTTTATTTGATATTTGTAGTGTATCGATGATTAACATTTGTTTTATTGGACTTACCTAGATAAAGAGGTTAAAAAAAAAGGTTGTTTTCTGTTGCACAAACAACTTTTTCTAAGAGGGAAGGATTGTTAAGCAGGTCAACTTAATGCGCAATATGACCACATCAAATAGGAAGCGACAAACACAAATAAAGCTAAACGAAGAATGATTTCGCTCTTTCATAAAGTTTATTTTTTCAAACTATTGCTGCACCGCCGAACACCAAACTTAAATTACGCCTAATAAATAAACGACTAATTATTTACAAAACTTTGCTACACATTAATTTTGATGGTGCTAATTCTTTGAAATTCTAATCACGCCGCCCGCACACGCGTTACACAAAATTTAGAGCAAAGAGGAAGGGACACCTAGATATAAATATGAAAAAATCACAAAGGGAAGACACACGCAGTCGGGAATTTCATCAAGTCAGTCGGGAAGGGCATAACGGGGGGGGATGGGGTGGGGTCGGGGAACACGTACAACACAAAAAGGGCTTAAAATACGTGGGTTACCTTTGGGAAGAAACAGTTTAAATTAGTATTTTATTTTTACTCAAAAGTGTTTGTTGTGTGTCGATATATTGCGAGTAAAAAGGGTAAGTCAAACAACTAAGTATATTATTTAAGTTAAGATTAACAATTATTAATATTGTTAGGTTTAAGAGTTCTTGATTCAATTTGACTACTGTTTTTTTTATTTCATTTTTATTTTTTCTACTCTTATTTGTAACTTTTTTGTTGTTTAATAAATATTTAGTAATTAGATATTTTAAATTTAATCAATCATCAATGCCTGGGCCTACCCACACCGTCATCTAACAGATCCCAAAAAGAACCCTAACGGTGTCAGTGATAAGTCACTGGCGGCCCGTTAACAGCATTTCAAATATAGGTGCCGATAAGCATTTCAGATATGGTTGCCGATAGGCATTTCAAATATAGGTTCTAATAGGCATTTTAGATGTAGTTTCCGATAGGCATTTCAAAAATTGATGCCGATAGGCATTTGAGATATATGTGCCGATAGGCATTTCAGATATAGAAGCCTATAAACATTTCAAATATAGGTGCCGATAGGCATTCCAGATATAGTTGCCGATAGGCATTTCAAATATAGGTGCTGATAGGCATTTTAGATGTAGTTTCCGATAGGCATTTCAAAAATTGATGCCGATAGGCATTTGAGATATAGGTGCCGATAGGCATTTCAGATATAGTTGCCGATTAGCATTTTAAAAACAGGTGCCGAAAGGCATTTCAGATATAGAAGCCGATAGGTATTTCAAATATAGGTAACGATAGGCATTTCAGATATGGTTGCCGATAGGCATTTCAAATATAGGAACAGATAGGCATTTCAGATGTAGTTTCCGAAAGGCATTTTAAAAATAGGTGCCGATAGGCATTTCAGATATAGTTGCCGATTAGCATTTTAAAAATAGGTGCCGATAGGCATTTCAGATATAGAAGCCGATAGGCATTTCAAATATAGGTGCCGTTAGGCATTCCAGATATGGTTGCCGATAGGCATTTCAAATATAAGTGCTGATAGGCATTTCAGATGTAGTTTCCGATAGGCATTTCAAATATAGGTACCAATAGGCATTTCAGATATAGGTGCCGTTAGGCATTTCAGATATACCTGCCAATTGGCATTTTAAAAATAGGTGTCGATAGGCATTTCAGATATAGAAGCCGATAGGCATTTCAAATATAGGTGCCGATAGGCATTCCAGATATGGTTGCCGATAGGCATTTCAAATATAGGTGCTGATAGGCATTTCAGATGTAGTTTCCGATAGGCATTTTAAAAATTGGTGCCGATTAGCATTTCAGATATAGGTGCCGATAAGCATTTCAGATATAGTTGCCGATTGGCATTTTAAAAATAGGTGCCGATAGGCATTTCATATATAGAAGCCGATAGGTATTTCAAATATAGGTGTCGATAGGCATTTCAGATATGGTTGCCGATAGGCATTTCAAATATAGGTTCTGATAGGCATTTCAGATGTAGTTTCCGATAGGCATTTCAAAAATAGGTGCCGATAGGCATATCAGATATAGGTGCCGATAGGCATTTCAGATATAGTTGCCTAATGGCATTTTAAAAATAGGTGCCGATAGGCATTTTAGATGTAGTTTCCGATAGGCATTTCGAAAATAGGTGCCAATAGGCATTTCAGATTTAGGTGCCGATAGGCATATCAGATATAGTTGCCGATAGGCATTTAAAATATAGGTGCCGATAGGCATTTCAAATATAGGTGTCGATAGGCATTTCAGATATAAATGCCGAAAGGCATTTCAGATATAGGTGCCGATAGGCATTTCTAATGTGGTTGCCGATAGGCATTTCAAATAAAGGTGCTGATAGGCATTTCAGATGTAGTTTTCGATAGGCATTTCAAAAATAGGTGCCGATAGGCATTTCAGATATAGGTGCCGATAGGCACTTCAGATATAGTTGCCGATTGGCATTTTAAAAATAATTGCCGCTAGGCATTTCAGATATAGAAGCCGATAGGCATTTCAAATATAGTTGCCGATAGGCATTCCAAATATTGTTGCCGATAGGCATTTCAAATATAGGTGATGATAGGCATTTCAGTTGTAGTTTCCGATAGGCATTTCAAAAATAGGTGCCGATAGGCATTTCAGATATAGGTGCCGATAGGCATTTCAGATATAGTTGCCGATTAGCATTTTAAAAATAGGTGCCGATAGGCATTTCAGATATAGGTGCCGATAGGCATTTCAGATATAGTTGCCGATAGCCATTTTAAAAATAGGTGCCGATAGGCATTTCAGATATAGAAGCCGATAGGCATTTCAAATATAGGTGCCGATAGGCATTCCAGATATGGTTGCCGATAGGCATTTCAAATATAGGTGCTGATAGGCATTTCAGATGTAGTTTCCGATAGGCATTTTAAAAATAGGTGCCGATAGGCATTTCAGATACAGAAGCCGATAGGCATTTCAAATATAGGTGCCGATAGGCATTCCAGATATGGTTGCCGATAGGTATTTCAAATATAGGTGCTGACAGGCATTTCAGATGTAGTTTCCAATAGGCATTTCAAAAATAGGTGCCGATAGGCATTTCAGATATAGGTGCCGATAGGCATTTCAGATATAGTTGCCGATAGCCATTTTAAAAATAGGTGCCGATAGGCATTTCAGATATAGAAGCCGATAGGCATTTCAAATATAGGTGCCGATAGGCATTCCAGATATGGTTGTCGATAGGCATTTCAAATATAGGTGCTGATAGGCATTTCAGATGTAGTTTCCGATAGGCATTTCAAAAATAGGTGCCGATAGGCATTTCAGATATAGGTGCCGATAGGCATTTCAGATATAGTTGCCGATTGGCATTTTAAAAATAGGTGCCGATAGGCATTTCAGATATAGAAGCCGATAGGCATTTCAAATATAGGTGCCGATAAGCATTTCAGATATGTTTGCCGATAGGCATTTCAAATATAGGTGCTGATAGGCATTTCAGATGTAGTTTCCGATAGGCATTTCAAAAATTGGTGCCGATAAGCATTTCAGATATAGGTGCCGATAGGCATTTCAGATATAGTTGCCGATTGGCATTTTAAAAATAGGTGCCGATAGGCATTCGAGATATAGAAGCCGATAGGTATTTCAAATATAGGTGTCGATAGGCATTTCAGATATGGTTGCCGATAGGCATTTCAAATATAGGTGCTGATAGGCATTTCAGATGTAGTTTCCGATAGGCATTTCAAAAATAGGTGCCGATAGGCATTTCAGAGATAGGTGCCGATAGGCATTTCTGATGTGGTTGCCGATAGGCATTTCAAATATAGGTGCTGATAGGCATTTCAGTTGTAGTTTTCGATAGGCATTTCAAAAATAGGTGCCGATAGGCATTTTAGATAAAGGTGCCGATAGGCACTTCAGATATAGTTGCCGATTGGCATTTTAAAAATAGGTGCCGCTAGGCATTTCAGATATAGAAGCCGATAGGCATTTCAAATATAGGTGCCGATAGGCATTCCAAATATGGTTGCCGATAGGCATTTCAAATATAGGTGCTGATAGGCATTTCAGTTGTAGTTTCCGATAGGCATTTGAAAAATAGGTGCCGATAGGCATTTCAGATATAGGTGCCGATAGGCATTTCAGATATAGTTGCCGATTGGCATTTTAAAAATAGGTGCCGATAGGCATTTCAGATATAGAAGCCGATAGGCATTTCAAATATTGGTGCCGATAGGCATTCCAGATATGTTTGCCTATAGGCATTTCAAATATAGGTGCTGATAGGCATTTCAGATGTAGTTTCCGATAGGCATTTCAAAAATAGGTGCCGATAGGCATTTCAGATATAGGTGCCTATAGGCATTTCAGATATAGTTGCCGATTGGCATTTTAAAAATAGGTGTTGATAGGCATTTCGGATATAGAAGCCGATAGGTATTTCAAATATAAGTGTCGATATGCATTTCAGATATGGTTGCCGATAGGCATTTCAAATATAGGTGTTAATAGGCATTTCAGATGTAGTTTCCGATAGGCATTTCAAAGATAGGTGCCAATAGGCATTTCAGATATAGGTGCCGATAGGCATTTCAGATATAGTTGCCAATTGGCATTTTAAAAATAGGTGTCGATAGGCATTTCAGATATAGAAGCCGATAAACATTTCAAATATAGGTGCCGATAGGCATTCCAGATATTGTTGCCGATGGGCATTTCAAATATAGGTGCTGATAGGCATTTCAGATATAGTTGCCGATATGCATTTTAAAAACAGGTGCCGATAGGCATTTCAGATATAGAAGCCGATAGGTATTTTAAATATAGGTGTCGATAGGCATTTCAGATATGGTTGCCGATAGGCATTTCAAATATAGGAGCAGATAGGCATTTCAGATGTAGTTTCCGAAAGACATTTCAAAAATAGGTGCCGATAGGCATTTCAGATATAGGTGCCGATAGGCATTTCAGATATAGTTGCCGATTAGCATTTTAAAAATAGGTGCCGATAGGCATTTCAGATATAGAAGCCGTTAGGCATTTCAAATATAGGTGCCGATAGGCATTCCAGATATGGTTGCCGATAGGCATTTCAAATATAAGTGCTGATAGGCATTCCAGTTGTAGTTTCCGATAAGCATTTCAAATAAAGGTACCGATAGGCATTTCAGATATAGGTGCCGTTAGGCATTTCAGATATAGTTGCCAATTGGCATTTTAAAAACAGGTGTCGATAGGCATTTCAGATATAGAAGCCGATAGGCATTTCAAATATAGGTGCCGATAGGCATTCCAGATATGGTTGCCGATAGGCATTTCAAATATAGGTGCTGATAGGCATTTCAGATGTAGTTTCCGATAGGCATTTCAAAAATAGGTGCCGATAGGCATTTCAGAGATAGGTGCCGATAGGCATTTCTGATGTGGTTGCCGATAGGCATTTCAAATATAGGTGCTGATAGGCATTTCAAATGTAGTTTTCGATAGGCATTTCAAAAATAGGTGCCGATAGGCATTTTAGATATAGGTGCCGATAGGCACTTCAGATATAGTTGCCGATTGGCATTTTAAAAATAGGTGCCGCTAGGCATTTCAGATATAGAAGCCGATAGGCATTTCAAATATAGGTGCCGATAGGCATTCTAAATATGGTTGCCGATAGGCATTTCAAATATAGGTGCTGATAGGCATTTCAGTTGTAGTTTCCGATAGGCATTTCAAAAATAGGTGCCGATAGGCATTTCAGATATAGGTGCCGATAGGCATTTCAGATATAGTTGCCGATTGGCATTTTAAAAATAGGTGCCGATAGGCATTTCAGATATAGAAGCCGATAGGCATTTCAAATATAGGTGCCGATAGGCATTTCAAATATAGGTGCCGATAGGCATTCCAGATATGTTTGCCGATAATCATTTCAAATATAGGTGCTGATAGGCATTTTAGATGTAGTTTCCGATAGGCATTTCAAAAATAGGTGCCGATAGGCATTTCAGATATAGGTGCCTATAGGCATTTCAGATATTGTTGCCGATTGGCATTTTAAAAATAGGTGTTGATAGGCATTTCGGATATAAAAGCCGATAGGTATTTCAAATATAAGTGTCGATATGCATTTCAGATATGGTTGCCGATAGGCATTTCAAATATAGGTGCTGATAGGCATTTCAGATGTAGTTTCCGATAGGCATTTCAAAAATAGGTGCCGATAGGCATTTCAGATATAGGTGCCGATAGGCATTTCAGATATAGTTGTCAATTGGCATTTTAAAAATAGGTGTCGATAGGCATTTCAGATATAGAAGCCGATAGGCATTTCAAATATAGGTGCCGATAGGCATTCCAAATATGGTTGCCGATAGGCATTTCAAATATAGGTGCTGATAGGCATTTCAGTTGTAGTTTCCGATAGGCATTTGAAAAATAGGTGCCGATAGGCATTTCAGATATAGGTGCCGATAGGCATTTCAGATATAGTTGCCGATTGGCATTTTAAAAATAGGTGCCGATAGGCATTTCAGATATAGAAGCCGATAGGCATTTCAAATATAGGTGCCGATAGGCATTCCAGATATGTTTGCCGATAGGCATTTCAAATATAGGTGCTGATAGGCATTTCAGATGTAGTTTCCGATAGGCATTTCAAAAATAGGTGCCGATAGGCATTTCAGATATAGGTGCCTATAGGCATTTCAGATATAGTTGCCGATTGGCATTTTAAAAATAGGTGTTGATAGGCATTTCGGATATAGAAGCCGATAGGTATTTCAAATATAAGTGTCGATATGCATTTCAGATATGGTTGCCGATAGGCATTTCAAATATAGGTGTTAATAGGCATTTCAGATGTAGTTTCCGATAGGCATTTCAAAGATAGGTGCCAATAGGCATTTCAGATATAGGTGCCGATAGGCATTTCAGATATAGTTGCCAATTGGCATTTTAAAAATAGGTGTCGATAGGCATTTCAGATATAGAAGCCGATAAACATTTCAAATATAGGTGCCGATAGGCATTCCAGATATTGTTGCCGATGGGCATTTCAAATATAGGTGCTGATAGGCATTTCAGATATAGTTGCCGATATGCATTTTAACCCTTTCAGGACCATAAGATTGTAGGAGCGAAAGTAACCATTTTTTTACAATTTAGGATTATCCTATTTCCAGTGATCATAATCAAAGAATGACGGTTCAGATGCAGTGTTGCCATATATAAAAAATTAAAAGATACGTTCAGGAAATAACAAATGTAAAATGACACCCACTCGTTTCTTAGTTATTCACTTCTTTTAAATTTTTTGTTTGGGACAACTGTGTCCCCGTAGTCGTTAAAGAGTTAAAAACAGGTGCCGATAGGCATTTCAGATATAGAAGCCGATAGGTATTTTAAATATAGGTGTCGATAGGCATTTCAGATATGGTTGCCGATAGGCATTTCAAATATAGGAGCAGATAGGCATTTCAGATGTAGTTTCCGAAAGACATTTCAAAAATAGGTGCCGATAGGCATTTCAGATATAGGTGCCGATAGGCATTTCAGATATAGTTGCCGATTAGCATTTTAAAAATAGGTGCCGATAGGCATTTCAGATATAGAAGCCGATAGGCATTTCAAATATAGGTGCCGATAGGCATTCCAGATATGGTTGCCGATAGGCATTTCAAATATAAGTGCTGATAGGCATTTCAGTTGTAGTTTCCGATAAGCATTTCAAATATAGGTACCGATAGGCATTTCAGATATAGGTGCCGTTAGGCATTTCAGATATAGTTGCCAATTGGCATTTTAAAAACAGGTGTCGATAGGCATTTCAGATATAGAAGCCGATAGGCATTTCAAATATAGGTGCCGATAGGCATTCCAGATATGGTTGCCGATAGGCATTTCAAATATAGGTGCTGATAGGCATTTCAGATGTAGTTTCCGATAGGCATTTCAAAAATAGGTGCCGATAGGCATTTCAGAGATAGGTGCCGATAGGCATTTCTGATGTGGTTGCCGATAGGCATTTCAAATATAGGTGCTGATAGGCATTTCAAATGTAGTTTTCGATAGGCATTTCAAAAATAGGTGCCGATAGGCATTTTAGATATAGGTGCCGATAGGCACTTCAGATATAGTTGCCGATTGGCATTTTAAAAATAGGTGCCGCTAGGCATTTCAGATATAGAAGCCGATAGGCATTTCAAATATAGGTGCCGATAGGCATTCTAAATATGGTTGCCGATAGGCATTTCAAATATAGGTGCTGATAGGCATTTCAGTTGTAGTTTCCGATAGGCATTTCAAAAATAGGTGCCGATAGGCATTTCAGATATAGGTGCCGATAGGCATTTCAGATATAGTTGCCGATTGGCATTTTAAAAATAGGTGCCGATAGGCATTTCAGATATAGAAGCCGATAGGCATTTCAAATATAGGTGCCGATAGGCATTCCAGATATGTTTGCCAATAATCATTTCAAATATAGGTGCTGATAGGCATTTTAGATGTAGTTTCCGATAGGCATTTCAAAAATAGGTGCCGATAGGCATTTCAGATATAGGTGCCTATAGGCATTTCAGATATAGTTGCCGATTGGCATTTTAAAAATAGGTGTTGATAGGCATTTCGGATATAAAAGCCGATAGGTATTTCAAATATAAGTGTCGATATGCATTTCAGATATGGTTGCCGATAGGCATTTCAAATATAGGTGCTGAT
This sequence comes from Venustoraphidia nigricollis, assembly GCA_034508555.1. NCBI lineage: Eukaryota > Metazoa > Arthropoda > Insecta > Raphidioptera > Raphidiidae > Venustoraphidia > Venustoraphidia nigricollis. Next base: position 218,869 of record JAVRKA010000169.1, read on the forward strand.
AGGCATTTCAAATGTAGTTTCCGATAGGCATTTCAAAAATAGGTGCCGATAGGCATTTCAGATATAGGTGCCGATAAGCATTTCAGATATAGTTGTCAATTGGCATTTTAAAAATAGGTGTCGATAGGCATTTCAGATATAGAAGCCGATAAACATTACAAATATAGGTGCCGATAGGCATTCCAGATATGGTTGCTGATAGGCATTTCAAATATAGGTGCTGATAGGCATTTTAGATGTAGTTTCCGATAGGCATTTCAAAAATTGATGCCGATAGGCATTTGAGATATAGGTGCCGATAGGCATTTCAGATATAGTTGCCGATTGGCATTTTAAAAACAGGTGCCGATAGGCATTTCAGATATAGAAGCCGATAGGTATTTTAAATATAGGTGTCGATAGGCATTTCAGATATGGTTGCCGATAGGCATTTCAAATATAGGAGCAGATAGGCATTTCAGATGTAGTTTCCGAAAGACATTTCAAAAATAGGTGCCGATAGGCATTTCAGATATAGGTGCCGATAGGCATTTCAGATATAGTTGCCGATTAGCATTTTAAAAATAGGTGCCGATAGGCATTTCAGATATAGAAGCCGATAGGCATTTCAAATATAGGTGCCGATAGGCATTTCAAATATAGGTGCCGATAGGCATTCCAGATATGGTTGCCGATAGGCATTTCAAATATAAGTGCTGATAGGCATTTCAAATGTAGTTTCCGATAGGCATTTCAAATATGGGTACCGATAGGCATTTCAGATATAGGTGCCGTTAGGCATTTCAGATATAGTTGCCAATCGGCATTTTAAAAACAGGTGTCGATAGGCATTTCAGATATAGAAGCCGATAGGCATTTCAAATATAGGTGCCGATAGGCATTCCAGATATGGTTGCCGATAGGCATTTCAAATATAGGTGCTGATAGGCATTTCAGATGTAGTTTCCGATAGGCATTTCAAAAATTGGTGCCGATTGGCATTTCCGATATAGGTGCCGATAGGCATTTCAGATATAGTTGCCGATTGGCATTTTAAAAATAGGTGACGAAAGGCATTTCAGATATAGAAGCCGATAGGTATTTCAAATATAGGTGTCGATAGGCATTTCAGATATGGTTGCCGATAGGCATTTCAAATATAGGTGCTGATAGGCATTTCAGATGTAGTTTCCGATAGGCATTTCAAAAATAGGTGCCGATAGGCATTTCAGATATAGGTGCCGATAGGCATTTCAGATATAGTTGCCGATTGGCATTTTAAAAATAGGTGCCGATAGGCATTTTAGATGTAGTTTCCGATAGGCATTTCAAAAATAGGTGCCGATAGGCATTTCAGATATAGGTGCCGATAGGCATATCAGATATAGTTGCCGATAGGCATTTAAAATATAGGTGCCGATAGGCATTTCAAATATAGGTGTCGATAGGCATTTCAGATATAAATGCCGAAAGGCATTTCAGATATAGGTGCCGATAGGCATATCTGATGTGGTTGCCGATAGGCATTTCAAATATAGGTGCTGATAGGCATTTCAGATGTAGTTTTCGATAGGCATTTCAAAAATAGGTGCCGATAGGCATTTCAGATATAGGTGCCAATAGGCACTTCAGATATAGTAGCCGATTGGCATTTTAAAAATAGGTGCCGCTAGGCATTTCAGATATAGAAGCCGATAGGCATTTCAAATATAGGTGCCGATAGGCATTCCAAATATGGTTGCCGATAGGCATTTCAAATATAGGTGTTGATAGGCATTTCAGTTGTAGTTTCCGATAGGCATTTCAAAAATATTTGCCGATAGGCATTTCAGATATAGGTGCCGATAGGCATTTCAGATATAGTTGCCGATTGGCATTTTAAAAATAGGTGCCGATAGGCATTTCAGATATAGAAGCCGATAGGCATTTCAAATATAGGTGCCGATAAACATTCCAGATGTGGTTGCCGATAGGCATTTCAAATATATGTGCTGATAGGCATTTCAGATGTTGTTTCCGATAGGCATTTCAAAAATAGGTGCCGATAGGCATTACAGATATAGGTGCCGATAGGAATTTCAGATATAGTTGCCCAAAGCCATTTTAAAAATAGATGCCGATAGGCATTTCAGATATAGAAGTCGATAGGCATTTCAAATATATGTGCCGATAGGCATTCCAGATATGGTTGCCGATAGGCATTTCAAATATAGGTGCTGATAGGCATTTCAGATGTAGTTTCCGATAGGCATTTTAAAAATAGGAGCCGATAGGCATTTTAGATAGAGAAGCCGATAGGCATTTCAAATATAGATGCCGATAGGCATTCCAGATATGGTTGCCGATAGGCATTTCAAATATAGGTGCTGATAGGCATTTCAGATGTAGTTTCGGATAGGCATTTAAAAAATAGGTGCCGATAGGCATTTCAGATATAGGTGCCGATAGGCATTTCAGATATAGTTGCCGATAGCCTTTTTAAAAATAGGTGCCGATAGGCATTTCAGATATAGAAGCCGATAGGCATTTCAAATATAGGTGCCGATAGGCATTCCAGATATGGTTGCCGATAGGCATTTCAAATATAGGTGCTGATAGGCATTTCAGATGTAGTTTTCGATAGGCATTTCAAAAATTGGTGCCGGTTAGCATTTCAGATATAGGTGCCGATAGGCATTTCAGATATAGTTGCCGATTGGCATTTTAAAAATAGGTGTCGATAGGCATTTCAGATATAGAAGTCGATAGGCATTTCAAATATAGGTGCCGATAGGCATTCCAGATATGGTTGCCGATAGGCATTTCAAATATAGGTGCTGATAGGCATTCCAGATGTATTTTCCGATAGGCATTTCAAAAATTGGTGCCGATAGGCATTTTAGATATAGGTGCCGATAGGCATTTCAGATATAGTTACCGATTGGCATTTTAAAAATAGGTGCCGATAGGCATTTCAGATATAGAAGCCGATAGGTATTTCAAATATAGGTGTCGATAGGCATTTCAGATATGGTTGACGATAGGCATTTCAAATATAGGCGCTGATAGGCATTTCAGATGTAGTTTCCGATAGGCATTTCAAAAATATGTGCCGATAGGCATTTCAGATATAGGTGCCGATAGGCATTTCAGATATAGAAGCCGATAGGCATTTCAAATATAGGTGCTAATAGGCATTCCAGATATGGTTGCCGATAGGCATTTCAAATATAGGTGCTGATAGGCATTTCAGATGTAGTTTCCGATAGGCATTTAAAAAATAGGTGCCGATAGGCATTTCAGATATAGGTGCCGATAGGCATTTCAGATATAGTTGCCAATTGGCATTTTAAAAATAGGTGCCGATAGGCATTTCAGATATAGAAGCCGATAGGCATTTCAAAAATAGGTGCCGATAGGCATTCCAAATATGGTTGCCGATAGGCATTTCAAATATAGGTGCTGATAGGCATTTTAGATGTAGTTTCCGATAGGCATTTCAAAAATTGATGCCGATAGGCATTTCAGATATAGATGCCGATTGGCATTTCAGATATAGTTGCCGATTGGCATTTTAAAAACAGGTGCCGATAGGCATTTCAGATATAGAAGCCGATAGGTATTTCAAATATAGGGGTCGATAGGCATTTCAGATATGGTTGCCGATAGGCATTTCAAATATAGGAGCAGATAGGCATTTCAGATGTAGTTTCAGAAAGACAATTCAAAAATAGGTGCCGATAGGCATTTCAGATATAGGTGCCGATAGGCATTTCAGATATAGTTGCCGATTGGCAAATTAAAAAAAAGGTGCCGATAGGAATTTCAGATATAGAAGCCGATATGCATTTCAAATATAGGTGCCGATAGGCATTTCAGATATGGTTGCCGATAGGCATTTCAAATATAAGTGCTGATAGGCATTTCAGATGTAGTTTCCGATAGGCATTTCAAAAATAGGTACCGATAGGCATTTCAGATATAGGTGCCGATAGGCATTTCAGATATAGTTGCCAATTGGCATTTTAAAAATAGGTGTCGATAGGCATTTCAGATATAGAAGCCGATAGGCATTTCAAATATAGGTGCCGATAGGCATTCCAGATATGGTTGCCGATAGGCATATCAAATATAGGTGCTGATAGGGATTTTAGATGTAGTTTCCGATAGGCATTTCAAAAATTGATGCCGATAGGCATTTCAGATATAGGTGCCGATAGGCATTTCAGATATAGTTGCCGATTGGCATTTTAAAAACAGGTGCCGATAGGCATTTCAGATATAGTTGCCGATAGGTATTTCAAATATAGGTGTCGATAGGCATTTCAGATATGGTTGCCGATAGGCATTTCAAATATAGGAGCAGATAGGCATTTCAGATGTAGTTTCCGAAAGACATTTCAAAAATAGTTGCCGATAGGCATTTCAGATATAGGTGCCGATAGGCATTTCAGATATAGTTGCCGATTGGCATTTTAAAAATAGGTGCCGATAGGCATTTCAGATATAGAAGCCGATAGGCATTTCAAATATAGGTGCCGATAGGCATTCCAGATATGGTTGCCGATAGGCATTTTAAATATAAGTGTTTATAGGCATTTCAGATGTAGTTTCCGATAGGCATTTCAAAAATAGGTACCGATAGGCATTTCACATATAGGTGCCGATAGGCATTTCAGATAAAGTTGCCAATTGGCATTTTAAAAATAGGTGTCGATAGGCATTTCAGATATAGAACCTAATAGGCATTTCAAATATAGGTGCCGATAGGCATTCCAGATATGGTTGTCGATAGGCATTTCAAATATAGGTGCTGATAGGCATTTCAGATGTAGTTTCCGATAAGCATTTCAAAAATTGGTGCCGATTGGCATTTTAGATATAGGTGCCGATAGGCATTTCAGATATAGTTGCCGATTGGCATTTTAAAAATAGGTGCCGATAGGCATTTCAGATATAGAAGCCGATTGGTATTTCAAATATAGGTGTCGATAGGCATTTCAGATATGGTTGCCGATAGGCATTTCAAATATAGGTGCTGATAGGCATTTCAGATGTAGTTTCCGATAGGCATTTCAAAAATTGGTGCCGATTGGCATTTCAGATATAGGTGCCGATAGGCATTTCAGATATAGTTGCCGATTGGCATTTTAAAAATAGGTGCCGATAGGCATTTTAGATGTAGTTTCCGATAGGCATTTCAGAAATAGGTGCCGATAGGCATTTCAGATATAGGTGCCGATAGGCATATCAGATATAGTTGCCGATAGGCATTTAAAATATAGGTGCCGATAGGCATTTCAAATATAGGTGTCGATAGGCATTTCAGATATAAATGCCGAAAGGCATTTCAGATATAGGTGCCGATAGGCATTTCTGATGTGGTTGCCGATAGGCATTTCAAATATAGGTGCTGATAGGCATTTCAGATGTAGTTTTCGATAGGCATTTCAAAAATAGGTGCCGATAGGCATTTTAGATATAGGTGTCGATAGGCACTTCAGATATAGTTGCCGATTGGCATTTTTAAAATAGGTGCCGCTAGGCATTTCAGATATAGAAGCCGATAGGCATTTCAAATATAGGTGCCGATAGGCATTCCAAATATGGTTGCCGATAGGCATTTCAAATATAGGTGCTGATAGGCATTTCGGTTGTAGTTTCCGATAGGCATTTCAAAAATAGGTGCCGATAGGCATTTTAGATATAGGTGCCGATAGGCACCTCAGATATAGTTGCCGATTGGCATTTTAAAAATAAGTGCCGCTAGGCATTTCAGATATAGATGCCGATAGGCATTTCAAATATAGGTGCCGATAGGCATTCCAAATATGGTTGCCGATAGGCATTTCAAATATAGGTGCTGATAGGCATTTCGGTTGTAGTTTCCGATAGGCATTTCAAAAATAGGTGCCGATAGGCATTTAGATATAGGTGCCGATAGGCATTTCAGATATAGTTGCCGATTCGCATTTTAAAAATAGGTGCCGATAGGCATTTCAGATATAGAAGCCGATAGGCATTTCAAATATAGGTGCCGATAGGCATTCCAGATATGGTTGCCGATAGGCATTTCAAATATAGGTGCTGATAGGCATTTCAGATGTAGTTTCCGATAGGCATTTCGAAAATAGGTACCGATAGGCATTTCAGATATAGGTGCCTATAGGCATTTCAGATATAGTTGCCGATTGGCATTTTAAAAATAGGTGTTGATAGGCATTTCAGATATAGAAGCCGATAGGTATTTCAAATATAGCTGTCGATAGGCATTTCAGATATGGTTGCCGATAGGCATTTCAAATATGGGTGCTGATAGGCATTTCAGATGTAGTTTCCGATAGGCATTTCAAAAATAGGTACCGATAGGCATTTCAGATATAGGTGCCGATAGGCATTTCAGATATAGTTGCCAATTGGCATTTTAAAAATAAGTGTCGATAGGCATTTCAGATATAGAAGCCGATAGGCATTTCAAATATAGGTGCCGATAGGCATTCCAGATATGTTTGCCGATAGGCATTTGAAATATAGGTGCTGATAGGCATTTCAGATGTAGTTTCCGATAGGCATTTCAAAAATTGGTGCCGATTGGCATTACAGATATAGGTGCCGATAGGCATTTCAGATATAGTTGCCTATTGGCATTTTAAAAATAGGTGCCGATAGGCATTTCAGATATAGAAGCCGATGGGTATTTCAAATATAGGTGTCGACAGGCATTTCAGATATGGTTGCCGATAGGCATTTCAAATATAGGTGCTGATAGGCATTTCAGATGTAGTTTCCGATAGGCATTTCAAAAATAGGTGCCGATAGGCATTTTAGATATAGGTGCCGATAGGCATTTCAGATATAGTTGCCGATTGGCATTTTAAAAACCTGTGCCGATAGGCATTTTAGATGTAGTTTCCGATAGGCATTTCAGATATAGGTGCCGATAGGCATATCAGATATAGTTGCCGATAGGCATTTAAAATATGGGTGACGATAGGCATTTCAAATATAGGTGTCGATAGGCATTTCAGATATAAATGCCGAAAGGCATTTCAGATATAGGTGCCGATAGGCATTTCTGATGTGGTTGCCGATAGGCATTTCAAATATAGGTGCTGATAGGCATTTCAGATGTAGTTTTTGATAGGCATTTCAAAAATAGGTGCCGATAGGCATTTTAGATGTAGGTGCCGATAGGCACTTCAGATATAGTTGCCGATTGGCATTTTAAAAATAGGTGCCGCTAGGCATTTCAGATATAGAAGCCGATAGGCATTTCAAATATAGGTGCCGATAGGCATTCCAAATATGGTTGCCGATAGGCATTTCAAATATAGGTGCTGATAGGCATTTCGGTTGTAGTTTCCGATAGGCATTTCAAAAATAGGTGCCGATAGGCATTTCAGATATAGGTGCCGATAGGCATTTCAGATATAGTTGCCGATTGGCATTTTAAAAATAGGTGCCGCTAGGCATTTCAGATATAGAAGCCGATAGGCATTTCAAATATAGGTGCCGATAGGCATTCCAAATATGGTTGCCGATAGGCATTTCAAATATAGGTGCTGATAGGCATTTCGGTTGTAGTTTCCGATAGGCATTTCAAAAATAGGTGCCGATAGGCATTTCAGATATAGGTGCCGATAGGCATTTCAGATATAGTTGCCGATTGGCATTTTAAAAATAGGTGTTGATAGGCATTTCAGATATAGAAGCCGATAGGTATTTCAAATATAGGTGTCGATAGGCATTTCAGATATGGTTGCCGATAGGCATTTCAAATATAGGTGCTGATAGGCATTTCAGATGTAGTTTCCGATAGGCATTTCAAAAATAGGTGCCGATAGGCATTTCAGATATAGTTGCCAATTGGCATTTTAAAAATAGGTGCCGATAGGCATTTCAGATATAGAAGCCGATAGGCATTTCAAATATAGGTGCCGATAAGCATTTCAGATATGGTTGCCGATAGGCATTTCAAATATAGGTTCTGATAGGCATTTTAGATGTAGTTTCCGATAAGCATTTCAAAAATTGATGCCTATAGGCATTTGAGATATAGGTGCCGATAGGCATTCCAGATATGGTTGCCGATAGGCATTTCAAATATAGGTGCTGATAGGCATTTTAGATGTAGTTTCCGATAGGCATTTCAAAAATTGATGCCGATAGGCATTTGAGATATAGGTGCCGATTGGCTTTTTAAAAACAGGTGCCGATAGGCATTTCAGATATAGAAGCCGATAGGTATTTCAAATATAGGTGTCGATAGGCATTTCAGATGTGGTTGCCGATAGGCATTTCAAATATAGGAGCAGATAGGCATTTCAGATGTAGTTTCCGAAAGACATTTCAAAAATAGGTGCCGATAGGCATTTCAGATATAGGTGCCGATAGGCATTTCAGAAATAGGTGCCGATAGGCATTTCAGATATAGTTACCGATTGGCATTTTAAAAACAGGTGCCGAGAGGCATTTCAGATATAGAAGCCGATAGGCATTTCAAATATAGGTGCCGAAAGGCATTCCAGATATGGTTGCCGATAGGCATTTCAAATATAGGTGCTGATAGGCATTTCAGATGTAGTTTCCGATAGGCATTTCAAAAATAGGTGCCGATAGGCATTTCAGATATAGGTGCCGATAGACATTTCAGATATAGTTGCCAATTGGCATTTTTAAATAGGTGCCGATTGGCATTTCAGATATAGAAGCCGATAGGCATTTCAAATATAGGTGCCGATAGGCATTCCAGATATGGTTGCCGATAGGTATTTCAAATATAGGTGCTGATAGGCATTTTAGATGTAGTTTCCGATAGGCATTTCAAAAATTTGTGCCGATTGGCATTTCAGATATAGGTGCCGATAGGCATTTCAGATATAGTTGCCTATTGGCATTTTAAAAATAGGTGCCGATAGGCATTTCAGATATAGAAGCCAATAGGTATTTCAAATATAGGTGTCGATAGGCATTTCAGATATGGTTGCCGATAGGCATTTCAAATATAGGTGCTGATAGGCATTTCAGATGTAGTTTCCGATAGGCATTTCAAAAATAGGTGCCGATAGGCATTTCAGATATAGGTGCCGATAGGCATTTCAGATATAGTTGCCTATTGGCATTTTAAAAATAGGTGCCGCTAGGCATTTCAGATATAGAAGCCGATAGGCATTTCAAATATTTATAACGAGGATAATTTTTTTTGCGGGTTGTAAAAGATAATTCCAGGGTATTGCGGATAAAGATGGAAAGATAGAGGAAGCGAAGGATGGGCCCAATATATCCGCAAAAGGGGAAAGCAAAAAAAAAGGAAAAGATAATGGTGAACGAACTCTCACTTAACATAAAAGAATAAAAATTATTTTAAAAGAAAAAAATGTATTGACGATAAAAAAAAAGTTACAAAAATTGCGACGGTTTAATACAATATTGAAGATAACAGATTATAAATATTATGTGTGCTCGTAATGCCTGTTCTCAACTGAATGAATAAAATTCTGAAAAAAAAATTCAATTGATTAATGCCAACAAAAAGAACGTCTTTGGTGAATATTATAATAATCTTTATGAAATTACATAATAATTACTAATTATATTTTTTATTTTTCAAACACAAAAATGCGCTATTTATTATTGGCGATAGGCTACCGGCACAACCAGCAGGTTATGACGGTGGACGATTATCATGACGACTGTTCAGTATTAACCCCATAAAATATGTTACAGTACCCCCGAGTGCCGGGGAAGCGCTCTAAGCGGCTTCTTGACGTTTAAAAAACGGCTTCAACTGTGATACATGAACTCGGAACTGTCGGGTAGGATCTTCGTCACTGGCGATCACGCATGATGTCGGAGAAGTGAAGCGAATAATTCGTCGCGGGTCGCTCCAACGAGGAGTGAATTTTTGCCCCTGGTTACCGCCTGCCGTTATGATGGTATGCAAGCGTTGCAAAACTAGCTGTCCGACGCTGAACGAATGGCGAGTGGGTTGGCGCAAATCGTAGTAAGTTTTAATACGACGATGTACTTGGTGAAGCTTCTGTCGAATCACGTCTTCTGTGACGTCAGCAGTCGGGTCGAGAAAACGATCTAGTTGCCACTGGAGATCAATAGGCTGAGTGAGCTCACGACCCAAGAATATCTTAGCTGCAGATTGGCCTGTCGATTCAGAGACGCTTGCATTGTGCGAATAGGCGAAGAACGGTAAGTACGTATCCCACTGTTTGTGATTGTCGTTGGAACAGGTACGCAAAACAATGGATAGAGTGCTCTTCAAATCTCGCATGCTTCGTTCGACCATGTTAGACGATGGTTGATAAGGACTGCTGAATATGTGATGAATACCCCAAGACATGGTCATCCGTTTAAAGCAATCAGACTTGAAGACGGAAGCGTTATCTGAAACAAGTTCTTTAGGCGGACCAAAGGAACACCACAGCTTCTTGAGATTTTTAACGGTCACGCTTGCGGTTGCGCGACGACACGGCATAACCTCGATCCACTTGGAGAATCCGTCTAGTAGTACCAAAGCGTAGCGATTCCCGGTAGTCGAAGGTAAGAGTGGACCACAAAAGTCGACGTAGACTCGGCCAAAAACGGACGTCGGCACGGTGGAGGCCATCGGAGCGCCAATTTTTTGGTTGTGTGGTTTAGATGTTTGACAGTTTTGGCACGTACGGACGTATTCCCTTATGTCACGAAACATTTCAGGCCACCAGAAGCGTCTAGCTATCGAGCGATAGGTCTTGGTAATACCAGGATGAGCAGCGTCTAGATCGTGGAAGTAATACAAAATCATACGACGGGTGTTTTTCGGAACTACCACACGCTTCAGCTTATTCCGGCCGGCGAGACGCATCAAAAGTCCTTCCTTTTCGATGTACCCTGTCACATCTTCACCGGCGCGTAAGCGACGTAAGATGAGGCCTATCTCGAGGTCAGACTCCTGGTGCTGCTTCAACCCTAAAAAGCTTTCTGGCACGAGTTGTAATACGTTCAAACTAACCCAATTTGCGTCTGGTTGCTCCGTTTTAGAAGGTTCATACATTCGACTGAGAGCGTCAGCTACTGAATTTAACGGTCCACGAATGTGCTCGACATCAAACTCATAGCGGCTTAACTTCAAAACCCAGCGGCCAACTTTTCCCAACTGCTTGGGGTGCCGAATCATCCAGCTGAGTGCTTCGTTGTCGACTTGGAGTAGAAACCTGCAACCTAGTAAGTAGTCATTAAATTTGTCTAAAGCAAAGATTATACCAAGTGCTTCTCGTTCCATTATGACATATCTTTTCTCTGTTTCAGAAAGTTTCCTGGAGGCGTACGAGATGGGATGGATGCCATCTTCAAATTCTTGGAGTAAGACGGCGCCAAGAGCAACGTCGGAAGAGTCACATCTCACGACGAAACGACGATTAAAATCGGGAAATCTTAAAACCGGAGCGGTGGAAAGAGCGTCTTTCAGTCTCTGAATGGCCTCGAGCTGTTGCGGACCCATGTGAAATTTAACACGTTTCCGTTTTAGATGATTCAATGGCACGGCAAGCTCGCTAAAAGATGGAACAAATCTAGCGAAATAGGCCGTCATCCCCATGAAGGCTCGAACTTGGCGCAGCGTTTTAGGAGTCGGTATTTCTTGAATCGCTCTAACTTTATCGTGGTCGATATGACATCCATCTGGCGAGATAATATACCCCTAACATTTCACTTTGGTCATACAAAATTGTGCTTTAGTAGGATTAACTGTAATTCCAGCTCTCTGAAGACGGCCGATGACTTCGCGAAGATGAATAAAATGCTCATCTAGTGTAGACGAGTATATCAATAAATCGTCGAAGTAATTCGTGACATATTTAAAGTGTATATCTCCGAAAATCGAATTGACAATTCTGTTAAGAGCAGCGGCAGATACGGCTAACCCAAATGGAACGAAGTTGTATTGGTAAGTTCCGAAAGGAGCAGAAAAGGCGGTGATAGGCTTGGAATCGTTGGTCAGTGCTAGTTGATGATATGCTTGATTGAGATCCAGTTTACTAAAAATTTTTGCACCGCTCAAACATTGAAAAATCGATTCTGGGCGAGGGACAGGATACGCGTCGTAGCGTATCTTTTTATTGACTCGCCTGTAGTCGACCACAAGTCTCTGCCCTCCGTCCTTTTTAGGAACAAAAAAGCACGGGCTCGAATACGGTGATAAACTGTGCTCAATAACACCGGAATCCAATAATTTTTGGATGTGATCTCGTAGCAACGTAGCTCTTGGTGGAGTCAACGGAAACGGTGGTAGGTGCACTGGTGTATCATCGATTAACTGAATCCGATAAGTATAGCCTCGGACCTTTCCCAATTCGGAAGATAAGGTATCCTCAAAATCCGAGAGTAATTGTTTTAATTGTTCTTGCTGATGACGAGTTAATTCTGCTGGACATTCCACGAGAGTATTGATGACCTCTTGCTTAAGTTGAGCGTCGTTAGAAAAAGGAATTTTTTGTTCTAGTGCAAACTGGAAGGATAAAAAGTTTTTGGAAAAATGTATAACCGCTTTCATCGAACGTAGAGCGTCTAAGCCTATAATCATTTGGAACGGAAGCGAAGGGATGACAATAAAGTTGAATTTCCAGGTAAAATTGTGAATTTTCGTAATTAAAGAAACTTGTTGACTCGATTGGAATAGTTTGCCATCAGGAAGGCGTACTTTTATGACTGAAGGTAAAGCTTGACCGATCTTGCGTGAAATAACTTCTTGAAAGAGACGTTGATCGCAAAAGTTGGTACTAGCCCCCGAATCGAGTAAAGCGTTAACTGTTAGATGTTTTACTTGAATAGTAATAATAGGTAAACTTCGTTGATAGTAGTTGACGTCAGTATTTGTAGTGACTTCGCGATCTTCGATGGATCGCGCGCAACTTAGTTTTTTGGCGGCGACTGAACTGATATTTGAGAGCTTTGCGATTTCGAAAGGCGTCGACAGTACTGAATGGAGTGGCCTGACATTTTGCAATATGAACAGTGCATTGCTTTTGGAATATTGGAATTTTTCCTTTCCGATTGACGAGCTTCATCTTGGTTTTCTCGTGATTTAGCCATTTGTAATAACCATTCTGAATCTCTGATGCGTTTTACCAGCTTCTTAAGTTCTGTAATTGTCTCGGGCATTTGGATATCTTTGATTTTCAAGAGCGTTTCGGAATTCACGTGCGACCATACTTGAACAATGAGATCTGTCTCTGACATGACAGCTTCTAAACTTTGAGCCTTATTGACAATATCGTGTATAAAATCTCCGAACGACTCTTGGGGTTGCTGGAATCTTCTTACATAATGATTTATAAGTTGTACTTTGACTAAGGGTGATAAAAATTCTTGTAACAGTTCCGCTTTTGCTCTTTTCCAAGTTTTCCATATTATGATTCCCTCTGACCACCATTTTCTAAATTCTCCTTGAAGGCGATCTATAATTGTTGACATTATGGCAGGTTCTGAAGCAATTTTAAGATCGATTATTTCTTGAATCTCCTCTATAAATGTGATTAATTGACTAGGATCTTGGCCATCAAATGGTGTAACTTTTTCCACAAATTTCTTTAGATCGTGGTTAATTCGATCATCTCGATTCATAAGGTGATTCGTAATCGTTTCGGAAAGACGTCGAAGCTCGGACACTTGATCAAAAATACCAGTCGTAAGTCTCATGTGTACCGCTGTAGCACGAGCCAACGGAGATGTGCCTTGTCCCGATGCGTGAGCTTGATCCGTAGCAAAGGCCGGATGATTATTTTCCAGGGTGCTTCTAATACCTGGATGTGCTTCTGGCGTTTGGAAATCGTCTCCTTCGTTTGAATCGTGGGTACGTCCGGATCTTGTATTCGGCATGGTTAGAAAAGTCGAGTTTATGAATTGATAAATGATTAACGAGCTTATTAATTATTATTAAAAAACGGTTTAATGTAAGTATTAATCAAAATAAGTATTTTATATTAAATTTAGATATTTATATGAAATATTAAATGTCGAAATTGAAATTTAATTAAATTTTATTAAAAGAATGCGAATTACGCAACAGGTTAAAAGTTACATCAGGCCTTTACGAGCGTATTACTTGTTGTAGAACACTTGTTAAAAACTGTTTAAGGTTTGAAATTTTATTTTATATATTTATTTTTTATTTAAATTTGTTAAACTATTTATTAGAAAAAATTAATTTAATGTTAAATTCACAGAGTTTTTATTTTAAAGTTCACAACTACGTTATGCTACCATTTTATAACGAGGATAATTTTTTTTGCGGGTTGTAAAAGATAATTCCAGGGTATTGCGGATAAAGATGGAAAGATAGAGGAAGCGAAGGATGGGCCCAATATATCCGCAAAAGGGAAAAGCAAAAAAAAAAGAAAAGATAATGGTGAACGAACTCTCACTAATTAACATAAAAGAATAAAAATTATTTTAAAAGAAAAAAATGTATTGACGATAAAAAAAAAGTTACAAAAATTGCGACGGTTTAATACAATATTGAAGATAACAGATTATAAATATTATGTGTGCTCGTAATGCCTGTTCTCAACTGAATGAATAAAATTCTGAAAAAAAAATTCAATTGATTAATGCCAACAAAAAGAACGTCTTTGGTGAATATTATAATAATCTTTATGAAATTACATAATAATTACTAATTATATTTTTTATTTTTCAAACACAAAAATGCGCTATTTATTATTGGCGATAGGCTACCGGCACAACCAGCAGGTTATGACGGTGGACGATTATCATGACGACTGTTCAGTATCAACCCCATAAAATATGTTACATATAGGTGCCGATAGGCATTCCAAATATGGTTGCCGATAGGCATTTGAAATATAGGTGCTGATAGGCATTTCAGATGTAGTTTCCGATAGGCATTTCAAAAATTGGTGCCGATTGGCATTTCAGATATAGGTGCCGATAGGCATTTCAGATATAGTTGCCTATTGGCATTTTAAAAATAGGTGCCGATAGGCATTTCAGATATAGAAGCCAATAGGTATTTCAAATATAGGTGTCGATAGGCATTTCAGATATGGTTGCCGATAGGCATTTCAAATATAGGTACTGATAGGCATTTCAGATGTAGTTTCCGATAGGCATTTCAAAAATAGGTGCCGATAGGCATTTCAGATATAGGTGCCGATAGGCATTTCAGATATAGTTGCCGATTGGCATTATAAAAATAGGTGCCGCTAGGCATTTCAGATATAGAAGCCGATAGGCATTTCAAATATTTATAACGAGGATAATTTTTTTTGCGGGTTGTAAAAGATAATTCCAGGGTATTGCGGATAAAGATGGAAAGATAGAGGAAGCGAAGGATGGGCCCAATATATCCGCAAAAGGGAAAAGCAAAAAAAAAGGAAAAGATAATGGTGAACGAACTCTCACTTAACATAAAAGAATAAAAATTATTTTAAAAGAAAAAAATGTATTGACGATAAAAAAAAAGTTACAAAAATTGCGACGGTTTAATACAATATTGAAGATAACAGATTATAAATATTATGTGTGCTCGTAATGCCTGTTCTCAACTGAATGAATAAAATTCTGGAAAAAAAATTCAATTGATTAATGCCAACAAAAAGAACGTCTTTGGTGAATATTATAATAATCTTTATGAAATTACATAATAATTACTAATTATATTTTTTATTTTTCAAACACAAAAATGCGCTATTTATTATTGGCGATAGGCTACCGGCACAACCAGCAGGTTATGACGGTGGACGATTATCATGACGACTGTTCAGTATCAACCCCATAAAATATGTTACAGTACCCCCGAGTGCCGGGGAAGCGCTCTAAGCGGCTTCTTGACGTTTAAAAAACGGCTTCAACTGTGATACATGAACTCGGAACTGTCGGGTAGGATCTTCGTCACTGGCGATCACGCATGATGTCGGAGAAGTGAAGCGAATAATTCGTCGCGGGTCGCTCCAACGAGGAGTGAATTTTTGCCCCTGGTTACCGCCTGCCGTTATGATGGTATGCAAGCGTTGCAAAACTAGCTGTCCGACGCTGAACGAATGGCGAGTGGGTTGGCGCAAATCGTAGTAAGTTTTAATACGACGATGTACTTGGTGAAGCTTCTGTCGAATCACGTCTTCTGTGACGTCAGCAGTCGGGTCGAGAAAACGATCTAGTTGCCACTGGAGATCAATAGGCTGAGTGAGCTCGCGACCCAAGAATATCTTAGCTGCAGATTGGCCTGTCGATTCAGAGACGCTTGCATTGTGCGAATAGGCGAAGAACGGTAAGTACGTATCCCACTGTTTGTGATTGTCGTTGGAACAGGTACGCAAAACAATGGATAGAGTGCTCTTCAAATCTCGCATGCTTCGTTCGACCATGTTAGACGATGGTTGATAAGGACTGCTGAATATGTGATGAATACCCCAAGACATGGTCATCCGTTTAAAGCAATCAGACTTGAAGACGGAAGCGTTATCTGAAACAAGTTCTTTAGGCGGACCAAAGGAACACCACAGCTTCGTGAGATTTTTAACGGTCACGCTTGCGGTTGCGCGACGACACGGCATAACCTCGATCCACTTGGAGAATCCGTCTAGTAGTACCAAAGCGTAGCGATTCCCGGTAGTCGAAGGTAAGAGTGGACCACAAAAGTCGACGTAGACTCGGCCAAAAACGGACGTCGGCACGGTGGAGGCCATCGGAGCGCCAATTTTTTGGTTGTGTGGTTTAGATGTTTGACAGTTTTGGCACGTACGGACGTATTCCCTTATGTCACGAAACATTTCAGGCCACCAGAAGCGTCTAGCTATCGAGCGATAGGTCTTGGTAATACCAGGATGAGCAGCGTCTAGATCGTGGAAGTAATACAAAATCATACGACGGGTGTTTTTCGGAACTACCACACGCTTCAGCTTATTCCGGCCGGCGAGACGCATCAAAAGTCCTTCCTTTTCGATGTACCCTGTCACATCTTCACCGGCGCGTAAGCGACGTAAGATGAGGCCTATCTCGAGGTCAGACTCCTGGTGCTGCTTCAACCCTAAAAAGCTTTCTGGCACGTGTTGTAATACGTTCAAACTAACCCAATTTGCGTCTGGTTGCTCCGTTTTAGAAGGTTCATACATTCGACTGAGAGCGTCAGCTACTGAATTTAACGGTCCACGAATGTGCTCGACATCAAACTCATAGCGGCTTAACTTCAAAACCCAGCGGCCAACTTTTCCCAACTGCTTGGGGTGCCGAATCATCCAGCTGAGTGCTTCGTTGTCGACTTGGAGTAGAAACCTGCAACCTAGTAAGTAGTCATTAAATTTGTCTAAAGCAAAGATTATACCAAGTGCTTCTCGTTCCATTATGACATATCTTTTCTCTGTTTCAGAAAGTTTCCTGGAGGCGTACGAGATGGGATGGATGCCATCTTCAAATTCTTGGAGTAAGACGGCGCCAAGAGCAACGTCGGAAGAGTCACATCTCACGACGAAACGGCGATTAAAATCAGGAAATCTTAAAACCGGAGCGGTGGAAAGAGCGTCTTTCAGTCTCTGAATGGCCTCGAGCTGTTGCGGACCCATGTGAAATTTAACACGTTTCCGTTTTAGATGATTCAATGGCACGGCAAGCTCGCTAAAAGATGGAATAAATCTAGCGAAATAGGCCGTCATCCCCATGAAGGCTCGAACTTGGCGCAGCGTTTTAGGAGTCGGTATTTCTTGAATCGCTCTAACTTTATCGTGGTCGATATGACATCCATCTGGCGAGATAATAGACTCCAAACATTTCACTTTGGTCATACAAAATTGTGCTTTAGTAGGATAAACTGTAATTCCAGCTCTCTGAAGACGTCCGATGACTTCGCGAAGATGAAAAATAGGTGCTGATGGGCATTTCAGATATAGGTGCCGATAGGCATTTCAGATATAGTTGCCGATTGGCATTTTAAAAATAGGTGCCGATAGGCATTTCAGATATAGAAACCGATAGGCATTTCAAAAATAGGTGCCGATAGGCATTTCAAATATAGGTACTGATAGGCATTTCAGATGTAGTTTCCGATAGGGATTTTAAAAATTGGTGCCGATAGGCATTTCAGATATAGGTGCCGATAGGCATTTTAGATATAGTTGCCGTTTGGCATTTTAAAAATAGGTGCCGATAGGCATTTCAGATATAGAAGCCGATAGGTATTTCAAATATCGGTGTCGATAGGCATTTCAGATATGGTTGACGATAGGCATTTCAAATATAGGTGCAGATAGGCATTTCAGATGTAGTTTCCGATAGGCATTTCAATAATAGGTGCCGATAGGCATTTCAGATATAGGTGCCGATAGGCATTTCAGATATAGTTGACAATTGGCATTTTAAAAATACGTGCTGATAGGCATTTCAGATATAGAAGCCGATAGGCATTTCAAATATAGGTGCCAATAGGCATTCCAGATATGGTTGCCGATAGGCATTTCAAATATAGGTGCTGATAGGCATTTCAGATGTAGTTTTCAATAGGCATTTCAAAAATAGGTGCCGATAGGCATTTCAGATATAATTGCCGATAACTATTTTAAAAATAGGTGCCGATAGGCATTTCAGATATAGAAGCCGATAGGCATTTCAAATATAGGTGCCGATAGGCATTCCAGATATGGTTGCCGATAGGCATTTCAAATATAGGTGCTGATAGGCATTTCAGATGTAATTTCCGATAGGCATTTCAAAAATAGGTGCTGATAGGCATTTCAGATATAGGTGCCGATAGGCATTTCAGATATAGTTGCCGATTGGCATTTTAAAAATAGGTGCCGATAGGCATTTCAGATATAGAAACCGATAGGCATTTCAAATATAGGTGCCGATAAGCATTCCAGATATAGTTGCCGATAGGCATTTCAAATATAGATGCTGATAGGCATTTCAGATGTAGTTTCCGATAGGCATTTTAAAAATTGGTGCCGATAGGCATTTCAGATATAGGTGCCGATAGGCATTTCAGATATAGTTGCCGTTTGGCATTTTAAAAATAGGTGCCGATAGGCATTTCAGATATAGAAGCCGATAGGTATTTCAAATATAGGTGTCGATAGGCATTTCAGATATGGTTGACGATAGGCATTTCAAATATAGGTGCTGATAGGCATTTCAGATGTAGTTTCCGATAGGCATTTCAAAAATAGGTGCCGATAGGCATTTCAGATATAGGTGCCGATAGGCATTTCAGATATAGTTGCCAATTGGCATTTTAAAAATAGGTGCCGATAGGCATTTCAGATATAGAAGCCGATAGGCATTTCAAATATAGGTGCCAATAGGCATTCCAGATATGGTTGCCGATAGGCATTTCAAATATAGGTGCTGATAGGCATTTCAGCTGTAGTTTCCGATAGGCATTTCAAAAATAGGTGCCGATAGGCATTTCAGATATAGGTGCCGATAGGCATTTCAGATATAGTTGCCAATTGGCATTTCAAAAATAGGTGCCGATAGGCATCTCAGATATAGAAGCCGATAGGCATTTCAAATATAGGTGCCGATAAGCATTTCAGATATAATTGCCGATAGGCATTTCAAATATAGGTTCTGATAGGCCTTTTAGATGTAGTTTCCGATAGGCATTTCAAAAATTGATGCCGATAGGCATTTGAGATATATGTGCCGATAGGCATTTCAGATATAGAAGCCGATAAACATTTCAAATATAAGTGCCGATAGGCATTCCAGATATGGTTGCCGATAGGCATTTCAAATATAGGTGCTGATAGGCATTTTAGAGGTAGTTTCCGATTGGCATTTCAAAAATTGATGCCGATAGGCATTTGAGATATAGGTGCCAATAGGCATTTCAGATATAGTTGCCGATTAGCATTTTAAAAACAGGTGCCGTTAGGCATTTCAGATATACAAGCCGATAGGTATTTCAAATATAGGTGTCGATAGGCATTTCAGATATGGTTGCCGATAGGCATTTCAAATATAGGAACAGATAGGCATTTCAGATGTAGTTTCCGAAAGGCATTTTAAAAATAGGTGCCGATAGGCATTTCAGATATAGGTGCCGATAGGCATTTCAGATATAGAAGCCGATAGGCATTTCAAATATAGGTGCCGATAGGCATTCCAGATATGGTTGCCGATAGGCATTTCAAATATAAGTGCTGATAGGCATTTCAGATGTAGTTTCCGATAGGCATTTCAAATATAGGTACCAATAGGCATTTCAAATATAGGTGCCGTTAGGCATTTCAGATATACTTGCCAATTGGCATTTTAAAAATAGGTGTCGATAGGCATTTCAGATATAGAAGCCGATAGGCATTTCAAATATAGGTGCCTATAGGCATTCCAGATATGGTTGCCGATAGGCATTTCAAATATAGGTGCTGATAAGCATTTCAGATGTAGTTTCCGATAGGCATTTCAAAAATTGGTGCCGATTGGCATTTCAGATATAGGTGCCGATAAGCATTTCAGATATAGTTGCCGATTGGCATTTTAAAATTAATTGCCGCTAGGCATTTCAGATATAGAAGCCGATAGGCATTTCAAATATAGTTGCCGATAGGCATTCCAAATATGGTTGCCGATAGGCATTTCAAATATAGGTGTTGATAGGCATTTCAGTTGTAGTTTCCGATAGGCATTTCAAAAATAGGTGTCGATAGGCATTTCAGATATAGGTGCCGATAGGCATTTCAGATATAGTTGCCGATTGTCATTTTAAAAATAGGTGCCGATAGGCATTTCAGATATAGGTGCCGATAGGCATTTCAGATATAGTTGCCGATAGCCATTTTAAAAATAGGTGCCGATAGGCATTTCAGATATAGAAGCCGATAGGCATTTCAAATATAGGTGCCGATAGGCATTCCAGATATGTTTGCCGATAGGCATTTCAAATATAGGTGCTGATAGGCATTTCAGATGTAGTTTCCGATAGGCATTTTAAAAATAGGTGCCGATAGGCATTTCAGATATAGAAGCCGATAGGCATTTCAAATATAGGTGCCGATAGGAATTCCAGATATGGTTGCCGATAGGTATTTCAAATATAGGTGCTGACAGGCATTTCAGATGTAGTTTCCGATAGGCATTTCAAAAATAGGTGCCGATAGGCATTTCAGATATAGGTGCCAAAAGGCATTTCAGATATAGTTGCCGATAGCCATTTTAAAAATAGGTGCCGATAGGCATTTTAGATATGGAAGCCGATAGGCATTTCAAATATAGGTGCCGATAGGCATTCCAGATATGGTTGCCGATAGGCATTTCAAATATAGGTGCTGATAGGCATTTCAGATGTAGTTTCCGATAGGCATTTCAAAAATAGGTGCCGATAGGCATTTCAAATATAGGTGCCGATAGGCATTTTAGATATAGTTGCCGATTGGCATTTTAAAAATAGGTCCAGTTAGGCATTTCAGATATAGAAGCCGATAGGCATTTCAAATATAGGTGCCGATAAGCATTTCAGATATGTTTGCCGATAGGCATTTCAAATATAGGTGCTGATAGGCATTTCAGATGTAGTTTCCGATCGGCATTTCAAAAATAGGTGCCGATAGGCATTTCAGAGATAGGTGCCGATAGGCATTTCTGATGTGGTTGCCGATAGGCATTTCAAATATAGGTGCTGATAGGCATTTCAGATGTAGTTTTCGATAGGCATTCCAAAAATAGGTGCCGCTAGGCATTTCAGATATAGAAGCCGAAAGGCATTTCAAATATAGGTGCCGATAGGCATTCCAAATATGGTTGCCGATAGGCATTTCAAATATAGGTGCTGATAGGCATTTCAGTTGTATTTTCCGATAGGCGTTTCAAAAATAGGTGCCGATAGGCATTTTAGATATAGGTGCCGATAGGCATTTCAGATATAGTTAACGATTGGCATTTTAAAAATAGGTGCCGATAGGCATTTCAGATATAGAAGCCGATAGGCATTTCAAATATAGGTGCCGATAGGCATTCCAGATATGTTTGCCGATAGGCATTTCAAATATAGGTGCTGATTGGCATTTCAGATGTAGTTTCCGATAGGCATTTCAAAAATAGGTGCCGATAGGCATTTCAGAGATAGGTGCCGATAGGCATTTCTGATGTGGTTGCCGATAGGCATTTCAAATATAGGTGCTGATAGGCATTTCAGATGTAGTTTTCGATAGGCATTCCAAAAATATAGGTGCCGATAGGCATTCCAAATATGGTTGCCGATAGGCATTTCAAATATAGGTGCTGATAGGCATTTCAGTTGTATTTTCCGATAGGCGTTTCAAAAATAGGTGCCGATAGGCATTTTAGATATAGGTGCCGATAGGCATTTCAGATATAGTTAACGATTGGCATTTTAAAAATAGGTGCCGATAGGCATTTCAGATATAGTTGCCGATTGGCATTTTAAAAATAGGTGTTGATAGGCATTTCGGATATAGAATCCGATAGGTATTTCAAATATAAGTGTCGATATGCATTTCAGATATGGTTGCCTATAGGCATTTCAAATATAGGTGCTGATAGGAATTTTAGATGTAGTTTCCGATAGGCATTTCAAAAATTGATGCCGATAGGCATTTGAGATATAGGTGCCGATAGGCATTTCAGATATAGTTGCCGATTGGCATTTTAAAAACAGGTGCCAATAGGCATTTCAGATATAGAAGCCGATAGGTATTTTAAATATAGGTGTCGATAGGCATTTCAGATATGGTTGCCGATAGGCATTTCAAATATAGGAGCATATAGGCATTTCAGATGTAGTTTCCGATAGGCATTTCAAAAATTGGTGCCGATTGGCATTTCAGATATAGGTGCCGATAGGCACTTCAGATATAGTTGCCGATTGGCATTTTAAAAATAGGTGACGAAAGGCATTTCAGATATAGAAGCCCATAAACATTTCAAATATAGGTGCCGATAGGCATTCCAGATATGGTTGCCGATAGGCGTTTCAAATATAGGTGCTGATAGGCATTTTAGATGTAGTTTCCGATAGGCATTTCAAAAATTGATGCCGATAGGCATTTGAGATATAGGTGCCGATAGGCATTTCAGATATAGTTGCCGATTGGCATTTCAGATATAGTTGCCAATTGGCATTTTAAAAATAGGTGTCGATAGGCATTTCAGATATAGAAGCCGATAAACATTTCAAATATAGGTACCGATAGGCATTCCAGATATGGTTGCCGATAGGCATTTCAAATATAGGTGCTGATAGGGATTTTAGATGTAGTTTCCGATAGGCATTTCAAAAATTGATGCCGATAGGCATTTGAGATATAGGTGCCGATAGGCATTTCAGATATAGGTGCCGATAGGCATTTCAGATATAGTTGCCAATTGGCATTTTAAAAATAGGTGTCGATAGGCATTTCAGATATAGAAGCCGATAAACATTTCAAATATAGGTGCCGATAGGCATTCCAGATATGGTTGCCGATAGGCATTTCAAATATAGGTGCTGATAGGGATTTTAGATGTAGTTTCCGATAGGCATTTCAAAAATTGATGCCGATAGGCATTTGAGATATAGGTGCCGATAGGCATTTCAGATATAGTTGCCGATTGGCATTTTAAAAACAGGTGCCGATAGGCATTTCAGATATAGAAGCCGATAGGTATTTTAAATATAGGTGTCGATAGGCATTTCAGATATGGTTGCCGATAGGCATTTCAAATATAGGAGCATATAGGCATTTCAGATGTAGTTTCCGATAGGCATTTCAAAAATTGGTGCCGATTGGCATTTCAGATATAGGTGCCGATAGGCACTTCAGATATAGTTGCCGATTGGCATTTTAAAAATAGGTGACGAAAGGCATTTCAGATATAGAAGCCGATAAACATTTCAAATATAGGTGCCGATAGGCATTCCAGATATGGTTGCCGATAGGCATTTCAAATATAGGTGCTGATAGGCATTTTAGATGTAGTTTCCGATAGGCATTTCAAAAATTGATGCCGATAGGCCTTTGAGATATAGGTGCCGATAGGCATTTCAGATATAGTTGCCGATTGGCATTTCAGATATAGTTGCCAATTGGCATTTTAAAAATAGGTGTCGATAGGCATTTCAGATATAGAAGCCGATAAACATTTCAAATATAGGTGCCGATAGGCATTCCAGATATAGTTGCCGATAGGCATTTCAAATATAGGTGCTGATAGGCATTTTAGATGTAGTTTCCGATAGGCATTTCAAAAATTGATGCCGATAGGCATTTGAGATATAGGTGCCGATAGGCATTTAAGATATAGTTGCCGATTGGCATTTTAAAAACAGGTGCCGATAGGCATTTCAGATATAGAAGATGATAGGTATTTTAAATATAGGTGTCGATAGAGATTTCAGATATGGTTGCCGATAGGCATTTCAAATATAGGAGCATATAGGCATTTCAGATGTAGTTTCCGAAAGACATTTCAAAAATAGGTGCCGATAGGCATTTCAGATATAGGTGCCGATAGACATTTCAGATATAGTTGCCGATTAGCATTTTAAAAATAGGTGCCGATAGGCATTTCAGATATAGAAGCCGATCGGCATTTCAAATATAGGTGCCGATAGGCATTCCAGATATGGTTGCCGATAGGCATTTCAAATATAAGTGCTGATAGGCATTTCAGATGTAGTTTCCGATAGGCATTTCAAATATAGGTACCGATAGGCATTTCAGATATAGGTGCCGTTAGGCATTTCAGATATAGTTGCCAATTGGCATTTTAAAAACAGGTGTCGATAGGCAATTCAGATATAGAAGCCGATAGGCATTTCAAATATAGGTGCCGATAGGCATTCCAGATATGGTTGCCGATAGGCATTTCAAATATAGGTGCCGATAGGCATTTTAGATGTAGTTTCCGATAGGCATTTCAAAAATAGGTGCCGATTGGCATTTCAGATATAGGTGCCGATAGGCATTTCAGATATAGTTGCCGATTGGCATTTTAAAAATCGGTGCCGATAGGCATTTTAGATGTAGTTTCCGATAGGCATTTCAAAAATAGGTGCCGATAGGCATTTCAGATATAGGTGCCGATAGGCATATCAGATATAGTTGCCGATAGGCATTTAAAATATAGGTGCCGATAGGCATTTCAAATATAGGTGTCGATAGGCATTTCAGATATATATGCCGAAAGGCATTTCAGATACAGGTGCCGTAAGGCATATCTGATGTGGTTGCCGATAGGCATTTCAAATATAGGTGCTGATAGGCATTTCAGATGTAGTTTTCGATAGGCATTTCAAAAATAGGTGCCGATAGGCATTTCAGATATAGGTGCCGATAGGCACTTCAGATATAATTGCCGATTGGCATTTTAAAAATAGGTGCCGCTAGGCATTTCAGATATAGAAGCCGATAGGCATTTCAAATATAGGTGCCGATAGGCATTCCAAATATGGTTGCCGATAGGCATTTCAAATATAGGTGTTGATAGGCATTTCAGTTGTAGTTTCCGATAGGCATTTCAAAAATAGGTGCCGATAGGCATTTCAGATATAGGTGCCGATAGGCATTTCAGATATAGTTGCCGATTGGCATTTTAAAAATAGGTGCCGATAGGCATTTCAGATATAGAAGCCGATAGGCATTTCAAATATAGGTGCCGATAAACATTCCAGATGTGGTTGCCGATAGGCATTTCAAATATAGGTGCTGATAGGCATTTCAGATGTTGTTTCCGATAGGCATTTCAAAAATAGGTGCCGATAGGCATTTCAGATATAGGTGCCGATAGGCATTTCAGATATAGATGCCGATAGCCATTTTAAAAATAAGTGCCGATAAGCATTTCAGATATAGAAGCCGATAGGCATTTCAAATATATGGGCCGATAGGCATTCCAGATATGGTTGCCGATAGGCATTTCAAATATAGTTTCCGATAGGCATTTTAAAAATAGGAGCCGATAGGCATTTCAGATATAGAAGCCGATAGGCATTTCAAATATAGGTGCCGATAGGCATTCCAGATATGGTTGCCGATAGGCATTTCAAATATAGGTGCTGATAGGTATTTCAGATGTAGTTTCCGATAGGCATTTCAAAAATTGGTGCCGGTTAGCATTTCAGATATGGGTGCCGATAGGCATTTCAGATATAGTTGCCGATTGGCATTTTAAAAATAGGTGTCGATAGGCATTTCAGATATAGAAGCCGATAGGTATTTCAAATATAGGTGTCGATAGGCATTTCAGATATGGTTGACGATAGGCATTTCAAATATAGGTGCTGATAGGCATTTCAGATGTACTTTCCGATAGGCATTTCAAAAATAGGTGCCGATAGGCATTTCAGATATAGGTGCCGATAGGCATTTCAGATATAGAAGCCGATAGGCATTTCAAATATAGGTGCTAATAGGCATTCCAGATATGGTTGCCGATAGGCATTTCAAATATAGGTGCTGATAGGCATTTCAGATGTAGTTTTCGATAGGCATTTCAAAAATAGGTGCCGATAGGCATTTCAGATATAGGTGCCGATAGGCATTTCAGATATAGTTGCCAATTGGCATTTTAAAAATAGGTGTCGATAGGCATTTCAGATATAGAAGCCGATAGGCATTTCAAATATAGGTGCCGATAGGCATTCCAGATATGGTTGCCGATAGGCATTTCAAATATAGGTGTTGATAGGCATTTCAGTTGTAGTTTCCGATAGGCATTTCAAAAATAGGTGCCGATAGGCATTTCAGATATAGGTGCCGATAGGCATTTCAGATATAGTTGGCGATTGTCATTTTAAAAATAGGTGCCGATAGGCATTTCAGATATAGGTGCCGATAGGCATTTCAGATATAGTTGCCGATAGCCATTTTAAAAATAGGTGCCGATAGGCATTTCAGATATAGAAGCCGATAGGCATTTCAAATATAGGTGCCGATAGGCATTCCAGATATGTTTGCCGATAGGCATTTCAAATATAGGTGCTGATAGGCATTTCAGATGTAGTTTCCGATAGGCATTTTAAAAATAGGTGCCGATAGGCATTTCAGATATAGGTGCCGATAGGCATTTCAGATATAGTTGCCGATTGCCATTTTAAAAATAGGTGCCGATAGGCATTTTAGATATGGAAGCCGATAGGCATTTTAAATATAGGTGCCGATAGGCATTCCAGATATGGTTGCCGATAGGCATTTCAAATATAGGTGCTGATAGGCATTTCAGATGTAGTTTCCTATAGGCATTTCAAAAATAGGTGCCGATAGGCATTTCAAATATAGGTGCCGATAGGCATTTTAGATATAGTTGCCGATTGGCATTTTAAAAATAGGTGCCGATAGGCATTTCAGATATAGAAGCCGATAGGCATTTCAAATATAGGTGCCGATAAGCATTTCAGATATGTTTGCCGATAGGCATTTCAAATATAGGTGCTGATAGGCATTTCAGATGTAGTTTCCGATCGGCATTTCAAAAATAGGTGCCGATAGGCATTTCAGAGATAGGTGCCGATAGGCATTTCAGATATAGAAGCCGAAAAGCATTTCAAATATAGGTGCCGATAGGCATTCCAAATATGGTTGCCGATAGGCATTTCAAATATAGGTGCTGATAGGCATTTCAGTTGTATTTTCCGATAGGCGTTTCAAAAATAGGTGCCGATAGGCATTTTAGATATAGGTGCCGATAGGCATTTCAGATATAGTTGCCGATTGGCATTTTAAAAATAGGTGCCGATAGGCATTTCAGATATAGAAGCCGATAGGCATTTCAAATATAGGTGCCGATAGGCATTCCAGATATGTTTGCCGATAGGCATTTCAAATATAGGTGCTGATAGGCATTTTAGATGTAGTTTCCGATAGGCATTTCAAAAATTGATGCCGATAGGCATTTGAGATATAGGTGCCGATAGGCATTTAAGATATAGTTGCCGATTGGCATTTTAAAAACAGGTTCCGATAGGCATTTCAGATATAGAAGATGATAGGTATTTTAAATATAGGTGTCGATAGAGATTTCAGATATGGTTGCCGATAGGCATTTCAAATATAGGAGCATATAGGCATTTCAGATGTAGTTTCCGAAAGACATTTCAAAAATAGGTGCCGATAGGCATTTCAGATATAGGTGCCGATAGACATTTCAGATATAGTTGCCGATTAGCATTTTAAAAATAGGTGCCGATAGGCATTTCAGATATAGAAGCCGATCGGCATTTCAAATATAGGTGCCGATAGGCATTCCAGATATGGTTGCCGATAGGCATTTCAAATATAAGTGCTGATAGGCATTTCAGATGTAGTTTCCGATAGGCATTTCAAATATAGGTACCGAAAGGCATTTCAGATATAGGTGCCGTTAGGCATTTCAGATATAGTTGCCAATTGGCATTTTAAAAACAGGTGTCGATAGGCAATTCAGATATAGAAGCCGATAGGCATTTCAAATATAGGTGCCGATAGGCATTCCAGATATGGTTGCCGATAGGCATTTCAAATATAGGTGCTGATAGGCATTTCAGATGTAGTTTCCGATAGGCATTTCAAAAATTGGTGCCGATTGGCATTTCAGATATAGTTGTCGATAGGCATTTCAGATATAGTTGCCGATTGGCATTTTAAAAATAGGTGACGAAAGGCATTTCAGATATAGAAGCCGATAGGTATTTCAAATATAGGTGTCGATAGGCATTTCAGATATAGTTGCCGATTGGCATTTTAAAAATAGGTGCCGATAGGCATTTTAGATGTAGTTTCCGATAGGCATTTCAAAAATAGGTGCCGATAGGCATTTCAGATATAGGTGCCGATAGGCATTTCAGATATAGTTGCCGATTGGCATTTTAAAAATCGGTGCCGATAGGCATTTTAGATGTAGTTTCCGATAGGCATTTCAAAAATAGGTGCCGATAGGCATTTCAGATATATATGCCGAAAGGCATTTCAGATACAGGTGCCGTAAGGCATATCTGATGTGGTTGCCGATAGGCATTTCAAATATAGGTGCTGATAGGCATTTCAGATGTAGTTTTCGATAGGCATTTCAAAAATAGGTGCCGATAGGCATTTCAGATATAGGTGCCGATAGGCACTTCAGATATAGTTGCCGATTGGCATTTTAAAAATAGGTGCCGCTAGGCATTTCAGATATAGAAGCCGATAGGCATTTCAAATATAGGTGCCGATAGGCATTCCAAATATGGTTGCCGATAGGCATTTCAAATATAGGTGTTGATAGGCATTTCAGTTGTAGTTTCCGATAGGCATTTCAAAAATAGGTGCCGATAGGCATTTCAGATATAGGTGCCGATAGGCATTTCAGATATAGTTGCCGATTGGCATTTTAAAAATAGGTGCCGATAGGCATTTCAGATATAGAAGCCGATAGGCATTTCAAATATAGGTGCCGATAAACATTCCAGATGTGGTTGCCGATAGGCATTTCAAATATAGGTGCTGATAGGCATTTCAGATGTTGTTTCCGATAGGCATTTCAAAAATAGGTGCCGATAGGCATTTCAGATATAGGTGCCGATAGGCATTTCAGATATAGATGCCGATAGCCATTTTAAAAATAAGTGCCGATAAGCATTTCAGATATAGAAGCCGATAGGCATTTCAAATATATGGGCCGATAGGCATTCCAGATATGGTTGCCGATAGGCATTTCAAATATAGTTTCCGATAGGCATTTTAAAAATAGGAGCCGATAGGCATTTCAGATATAGAAGCCGATAGGCATTTCAAATATAGGTGCCGATAGGCATTCCAGATATGGTTGCCGATAGGCATTTCAAATATAGGTGCTGATAGGTATTTCAGATGTAGTTTCCGATAGGCATTTCAAAAATTGGTGCCGGTTAGCATTTCAGATATAGGTGCCGATAGGCATTTTAGATATAGTTGCCGATTGGCATTTTAAAAATAGGTGTCGATAGGCATTTCAGATATAGAAGCCGATAGGCATTTCAAATATAGGTGCCGATAGGCATTCCAGATATGGTTGCCGATAGGCATTTCAAATATAGGTGCTGATAGGCATTCCAGATGTATTTTCCGATAGGCATTTCAAAAATTGGTGCCGATAGGCATTTCAGATATAGGTGCCGATAGGCATTTCAGATATAGTTACCGATTGGCATTTTAAAAATAGGTGCCGATAGGCATTTCAGATATAGAAGCCGATAGGTATTTCAAATATAAGTGTCGATAGGCATTTCAGATATGGTTGACGATAGGCATTTCAAATATAGGTGCTGATAGGCATTTCAGATGTACTTTCCGATAGGCATTTCAAAAATAGGTGCCGATAGGCATTTCAGATATAGGTGCCGATAGGCATTTCAGATATAGAAGCCGATAGGCATTTCAAATATAGGTGCTAATAGGCATTCCAGATATGGTTGCCGATAGGCATTTCAAATATAGGTGCTGATAGGCATTTCAGATGTAGTTTTCGATAGGCATTTCAAAAATAGGTGCCGATAGGCATTTCAGATATAGGTGCCGATAGGCATTTCAGATATAGTTGCCAATTGGCATTTTAAAAATAGGTGTCGATAGGCATTTCAGATATAGAAGCCGATAGGCATTTCAAATATAGGTGCCGATAGGCATTCCAGATATGGTTGCCGATAGGCATTTCAAATATAGGTGTTGATAGGCATTTCAGTTGTAGTTTCCGATAGGCATTTCAAAAATAGGTGCCGATAGGCATTTCAGATATAGGTGCCGATAGGCATTTCAGATATAGTTGGCGATTGTCATTTTAAAAATAGGTGCCGATAGGCATTTCAGATATAGGTGCCGATAGGCATTTCAGATATAGTTGCCGATAGCCATTTTAAAAATAGGTGCCGATAGGCATTTCAGATATAGAAGCCGATAGGCATTTCAAATATAGGTGCCGATAGGCATTCCAGATATGTTTGCCGATAGGCATTTCAAATATAGGTGCTGATAGGCATTTCAGATGTAGTTTCCGATAGGCATTTTAAAAATAGGTGCCGATAGGCATTTCAGATATAGGTGCCGATAGGCATTTCAGATATAGTTGCCGATTGCCATTTTAAAAATAGGTGCCGATAGGCATTTTAGATATGGAAGCCGATAGGCATTTTAAATATAGGTGCCGATAGGCATTCCAGATATGGTTGCCGATAGGCATTTCAAATATAGGTGCTGATAGGCATTTCAGATGTAGTTTCCTATAGGCATTTCAAAAATAGGTGCCGATAGGCATTTCAAATATAGGTGCCGATAGGCATTTTAGATATAGTTGCCGATTGGCATTTTAAAAATAGGTGCCGATAGGCATTTCAGATATAGAAGCCGATAGGCATTTCAAATATAGGTGCCGATAAGCATTTCAGATATGTTTGCCGATAGGCATTTCAAATATAGGTGCTGATAGGCATTTCAGATGTAGTTTCCGATCGGCATTTCAAAAATAGGTGCTGATAGGCATTTCAGAGATAGGTGCCGATAGGCATTTCAGATATAGAAGCCGAAAGGCATTTCAAATATAGGTGCCGATAGGCATTCCAAATATGGTTGCCGATAGGCATTTCAAATATAGGTGCTGATAAGCATTTCAGTTGTATTTTCCGATAGGCGTTTCAAAAATAGGTGCCGATAGGCATTTTAGATATAGGTGCCGATAGGCATTTCAGATATAGTTGCCGATTGGCATTTTAAAAATAGGTGCCGATAGGCATTTCAGATATAGAAGCCGATAGGCATTTCAAATATAGGTGCCGATAGGCATTCCAGATATGTTTGCCGATAGGCATTTCAAATATAGGTGCTGATAGGCATTTCAGATGTAGTTTCCGATAGGCATTTCAAAAATAGGTGCCGATAAAATTTCAGATATATGTGCCTATAGGCATTTCAGATATAGTTGCCGATTGGCATTTTAAAAATAGGTGTTGATAGGCATTTCGGATATAGAATCCGATAGGTATTTCAAATATAAGTGTCGATATGCATTTCAGATATGGTTGCCTATAGGCATTTCAAATATAGGTGCTGATAGGAATTTTAGATGTAGTTTCCGATAGGCATTTCAAAAATTGATGCCGATAGGCATTTGAGATATAGTTGCCGATTGGCATTTTAAAAACAGGCGCCGATAGGCATTTCAGATATAGTTGCCGATTGGCATTTTAAAAACAGGTGCCGATAGGCATTTCAGATGTAGAAGCCGATAGGTATTTTAAATATAGGTGTCGATAGGCATTTCAGATATAGTTGCCGATAGGCATTTCAAATATAGGAGCATATAGGCATTTCAGATGTAGTTTCCGATAGGCATTTCAAAAATTGGTGCCGATTGGCATTTCAGATATAGGTGCCGATAGGCACTTCAGATATAGTTGCCGATTGGCATTTTAAAAATAGGTGACGAAAGGCATTTCAGATATAGAAGCCGATAAACATTTCAAATATAGGTGCCGATAGGCATTCCAGATATGGTTGCCGATAGGCATTTCAAATATAGGTGCTGATAGGCATTTTAGATGTAGTTTCCGATAGGCATTTCAAAAATTGATGCCGATAGGCATTTGAGATATAGGTGCCGATAGGCATTTCAGATATAGTTGCCGATTGGCATTTCAGATATAGTTGCCAATTGGCATTTTAAAAATAGGTGTCGATAGGCATTTCAGATATAGAAGCCGATAAACATTTCAAATATAGGTACCGATAGGCATTCCAGATATGGTTGCCGATAGGCATTTCAAATATAGGTGCTGATAGGGATTTTAGATGTAGTTTCCGATAGGCATTTCAAAAATTGATGCCGATAGGCATTTGAGATATAGGTGCCGATAGGCATTTCAGATATAGGTGCCGATAGGCATTTCAGATATAGTTGCCAATTGGCATTTTAAAAATAGGTGTCGATAGGCATTTCAGATATAGAAGCCGATAAACATTTCAAATATAGGTGCCGATAGGCATTCCAGATATGGTTGCCGATAGGCATTTCAAATATAGGTGCTGATAGGGATTTTAGATGTAGTTTCCGATAGGCATTTCAAAAATTGATGCCGATAGGCATTTGAGATATAGGTGCCGATAGGCATTTCAGATATAGTTGCCGATTGGCATTTTAAAAACAGGTGCCGATAGGCATTTCAGATATAGAAGCCGATAGGTATTTTAAATATAGGTGTCGGTAGGCATTTCAGATATGGTTGCCGATAGGCATTTCAAATATAGGAGCATATAGGCATTTCAGATGTAGTTTCCGATAGGCATTTAAAAAATTGGTGCCGATTGGCATTTCAGATATAGGTGCCGATAGGCACTTCAGATATAGTTGCCGATTGGCATTTTAAAAATAGGTGACGAAAGGCATTTCAGATATAGAAGCCGATAAACATTTCAAATATAGGTGCCGATAGGCATTCCAGATATGGTTGCCGATAGGCATTTCAAATATAGGTGCTGATAGGCATTTTACATGTAGTTTCCGATAGGCATTTCAAAAATTGATGCCGATAGGCATTTGAGATATAGGTGCCGATAGGCATTTCAGATATAGTTGCCGATTGGCATTTCAGATATAGTTGCCAATTGGCATTTTAAAAATAGGTGTCGATAGGCATTTCAGATATAGAAGCCGATAAACATTTCAAATATAGGTGCCGATAGGCATTCCAGATATGGTTGCCGATAGGCACTTCAAATATAGGTGCCGATAGGCATTTTAGATGTAGTTTCCGATAGGCATTTAAAAAATTGATGCCGATAGGCATTTGAGATATAGGTGCCGATAGGCATTTAAGATATAGTTGCCGATTGGCATTTTACAAACAGGTGCCGATAGGCATTTCAGATATAGAAGATGATAGGTATTTTAAATATAGGTGTCGATAGAGATTTCAGATATGGTTGCCGATAGGCATTTCAAATATAGGAGCATATAGGCATTTCAGATGTAGTTTCCGAAAGACATTTCAAAAATAGGTGCCGATAGGATTTTCAGATATAGGTGCCGATAGACATTTCAGATATAGTTGCCGATTAGCATTTTAAAAATAGGTGCCGATAGGCATTTCAGATATAGAAGCCGATCGGCATTTCAAATATAGGTGCCGATAGGCATTCCAGATATGGTTGCCGATAGGCATTTCAAATATAAGTGCTGATAGGCATTTCAGATGTAGTTTCCGATAGGCATTTCAAATATAGGTACCGATAGGCATTTCAGATATAGGTTCCGTTAGGCATTTCAGATATAGTTGCCAATTGGCATTTTAAAAACAGGTGTCGATAGGCATTTCAGATATAGAAGCCGATAAGCATTTCAAATATAGGTGCCGATAGGCATTCCAGATATGGCTGCCGATAGGCATTTCAAATATAGGTGCTGATAGGCATTTCAGATGTAGTTTCCGATAGGCATTTCAAAAATTGGTGCCGATTGGCATTTCAGATATAGTTGCCGATAGGCATTTCAGATATAGTTGCCGATTGGCATTTTAAAAATAGGTGTCGATAGGCATTTCAGATATAGAAGCCGATAGGCATTTCAAATATAGGTGCCGATAGGCATTCCAGATATGGTTGCCGATAGGCATTTCAAATATAGGTGCTGATAGGCATTCCAGATGTATTTTCCGATAGGCATTTCAAAAATTGTTGCCGATAGGCATTTCAGATATAGGTGCCGATAGGCATTTCAGATATAGTTACCGATTGGCATTTTAAAAATAGGTGCCGATAGGCATTTCAGATATAGAAGCCGATAGGTATTTCAAATATAGGTGTCGATAGGCATTTCAGATATGGTTGACGATAGGCATTTCAAATATAGGTGCTGATAGGCATTTCAGATGTACTTTCCGATAGGCATTTCAAAAATAGGTGCCGATAGGCATTTCAGATATAGGTGCCGATAGGCATTTCAGATATAGAAACCGATAGGCATTTCAAATATAGGTGCTAATAGGCATTCCAGATATGGTTGCCGATAGGCATTTCAAATATAGGTGCTGATAGGCATTTCAGATGTAGTTTTCGATAGGCATTTCAAAAATAGGTGCCGATAGGCATTTCAGATATAGGTGCCGATAGGGATTTCAGATATAGTTGCCAATTGGCATTTTAAAAATAGGTGTCGAAAGGCATTTCAGATATAGAAGCCGATAGGCATTTCAAATATAGGTGCCGATAGGCATTCCAGATATGGTTGCCGATAGGCATTTCAAATATAGGTGCTGATAGGCATATCAGATGTAGTTTCCGATAGGCATTTCAAAAATTGGTGCCGATTGGCATTTTAGATATAGGTGCCGATAGGCATTTCAGATATAGTTGCCGATTGGCATTTTAAAAATAGGTGCCGATAGGCATTTCAGATATAGAAGCCGATAGGTATTTCAAATATAGGTGTCGATAGGCACTTCAGATATAGTTGCCGATTGGCATTATATAAATAGGTGCCGCTAGGCATTGCAGATATAGAAGCCGATAGGCATTTCAAATATAGGTGCCGATAGGCATTCCAAATATGGTTGCAGATAGGCATTTCAAATATATGTGTTGATAGGCATTTTAGTTGTAGTTTCCGATAGGCATTTCAAAAATATGAGCCGATAGGCATTTCAGATATAGGTGCCGATAGGCATTTCAGATATAGTTGCCGATAGCCATTTTAAAAATAAGTGCCGATAGGCATTTCAGATATAGAAACCAAAAGGCATTTCAAATATAGGCGCCGATAGGCATTCAAGATATGGTTGCCGATAGGCATTTCAAATATAGGTGCTGATAGGCATTTCAGATGTAGTTTCCGATAGGCATTTTAAAAATAGGTGCCGATTGGCATTTCAGATATAGAAGCCCGATAGGCATTTCAAAAATAGGCGCTGATAGGCATCTCAGATATAGGTGCCGATAGGCATTTCAGATATAGTTGCCGATTGGCATTTTAAAAATAGGTGCCGATAGACATTTCAGATATAGAAACCGATAGGCATTTCAAATATAAGTGCCGATAAGCATTCCAGATATAGTTGCCGATAGGCATTTCAAATATAGGTGCTGATAGGCATTTCAGATGTAGTTTCCGATAGGGATTTTAAAAATTGGTGCCGATAGGCATTTCAGATATAGGTGCCGGTAGGCATTTCAGATATAGTTGCCGTTTGGCATTTTAAAAATAGGTGCCGATAGGCATTTCAGATATAGAAGCCGATAGGTATTTCAAATATAGGTGTCGATAGGCATTTCAGATATGGTTGACGATAGGCATTTCAAATATAGGTGCTGATAGGCATTTCAGATGTAGTTTCCGATAGGCATTTCAAAAATAGGTGCCGATAGGCATTTCAGATATAGGTGCCGATAGGCATTTCAGATATAGTTGCCAATTGGCATTTTAAAAATAGGTGCCGATAGGCATTTCAGATATAGAAGCCGATAGGCATTTCAAATACAGGTGCCAATAGGCATTCCAGATATGGTTGGCGATAGGCATTTCAAATATAGGTGCTGATAGGCATTTCAGATGTAGTTTCCGATAGGCATTTCAAAAATAGGTGCCGATAGGCATTTCAGATATAATTGCCGATAGCTATTTTAAAAATAGGTGCCGATAGGCATTTCAGATATAGAAGCCGATAGGCATTTCAAATATAGGTGCCGATAGGCATTCCAGATATGGTTGCCGATAGGCATTTCAAATATAGGTGCTGATAGGCAATTTAAATGTAGTTTCCGATAGGCATTTCAAAAATAGGTGCTGATAGGCATTTCAGATATAGGTGCCGATAGGCATTTCAGATATAGTTGCCGATTGGCATTTTAAAAATAGGTGCCGATAGGCATTTCAGATATAGAAACCGATAGGCATTTCAAATATAGGTGCCGATAAGCATTCCAGATATAGTTGCCGATAGGCATTTCAAATATAGGTGCTGATAGGCATTTCAGATGTAGTTTCCGATAGGCATTTTAAAAATTGGTGCCGATAGGCATTTCAGATATAGGTGCCGATAGGCATTTCAGATATAGTTGCCGTTTGGCATTTTAAAAATAGGTGCCGATAGGCATTTCAGATATAGAAGCCGATAGGTATTTCAAATATAGGTGTCGATAGGCATTTCAGATATGGTTGACCATAGGCAATTCAAATATAGGTGCTGATAGGCATTTCAGATGTAGTTTCCGATAGGCATTTCAAAAATAGGTGCCGATAGGCATTTCAGATATAGGTGCCGATAGGCATTTCAGATATAGTTGCCAATTGGCATTTTAAAAATAGGTGCCGATAGGCATTTCAGATATAGAAGCCGATAGGCATTTCAAATATAGGTGCCAATAGGCATTCGAGATATGGTTGCCGATAGGCATTTCAAATATAGGTGCTGATAGGCATTTCAGATGTAGTTTCCGATAGGCATTTCAAAAATAGGTGCCGATAGGCATTTCAGATATAGGTGCCGATAGGCATTTCAGATATAGTTGCCAATTGGCATTTTAAAATTGGTGCCGATAGGCATTTCAGATATAGAAGCCGATAGGCATTTCAAATATAGGTGGCGATAGGCATTCCAGGAATGGTTGCCGATAGGCATTTCAAATATAGGTGCTGATAGGCATTTTAGATGTAGTTTCCGATAGGCATTTCAAAAATTGATGCCGATAGGCATTTCAGATATAGGTGCCGATAGGCATTTCAGATATAGTTGCCGATTGGCATTTTAAAAACAGGTGCCGATAGGCATTTCAAATATAGAAGCCGATAGGTATTTCAAATATAGGGGTCGATAGGCATTTCAGATATGGTGTCCGATAGGCATTTCAAATATAGGAGCAGGTAGGCATTTCAGATGTAGTTTCCGAAAGACATTTTAAAAATAGGTGCCGATAGGCATTTCAGATATAAGTGCCGATAGGCATTTCAGATATAGTTGCCGATTGGCATTTTAAAAATAGGTGCCGATAGGAATTTCAGATATAGAAGCCGATAGACATTTCAAATATAGGTGCCGATAGGCATTCCAGATATGGTGTCCGATAGGCATTTCAAATATAGGTGCTGATAGGCATTTCAGATGTAGTTTCCGATAGGCATTTCAAAAATAGGTGCCGATAGGCATTTCAAATATAGGTGCCGATAGGCATTTCAGATATAGTTGCCAATTGGCATTTTTAAATAGGTGCCGATAGGCATTTCAGATATAGAAGCCGATGGGCATTTCAAATATAGGTGCCGATAGGCATTCCAGATATAGTTGCCGATAGGCATTTCAAATTTAGGTGCTGATAGGCATTTTAGATGTAGTTTCCGATAGGCATTTCAAAAATTGGTGCCGAATGGCATTTCAGATATAGGTGCCGATAGGCATTTCAGATATGGTTGCCGATTGGCATTTTAAAAATAGGTGCCGATAGCCATTTCAGATATAGAAGCCGATAGGTATTTCAAATATAGGTGCCGATAGGCATTTCAGATATAGTTGCCGATTGGCATTTTAAAAACAGGTGCCGATAGGCATTTCAGATATAGAAGCTGATAGGCATTACAAATATAGGTGCCGATAGGCATTCCAGATATGGTTGCCGATAGGCATTTTAAATATAAGTGCTGATAGGCATTTCAGATGTAGTTTCCGATAGGCATTTCAAAAATAGGTACCGATAGGTATTTCAGATATAGGTGCCGATAGGCATTTCAGATATTGTTACAAATTGGCATTTTAAAAATAGGTGTCGATAGGCATTTCAGATATAGAAGCCTATAAGCATTTCAAATATAGGTGCCGATAGGCATTCCAGATATGGTTGCCGATAGGCATTTCAAATATAGGTGCTGATAGGCATTTCAGATGTAGTTTCCGATAGGCATTTCAAAAATTGGTGCCGAATGGCATTTCAGATATAGGTGCCGATAGGCATTTCAGATATGGTTGCCGATTGGCATTTTAAAAATAGGTGCCGATAGGCATTTCAGATATAGAAGCCGATAGGTATTTCAAATATAGGTGTCGATAGCCATTTCAGATATGGTTGCCGATAGGCATTTCAAAAATAGGTGCCGATAGGCATTTCAGATATAGGTGCCGATAGGCATATCAGATATAGTTGCCAATAGGCATTTAAAATATAGGTGCCGATAGGCGTTTCAAATATAGGTGTCGATAGGCATTTCAGATATAAATGCCGAAAGGCATTTCAGATATAGGTGCCGATAGGCATTTCTGATGTGGTTGCCGATAGGCATTTCAAATATAGGTGCTGATAGGCATTTCAGATGTTGTTTTCGATAGGCATTTCAAAAATAGGTGCCGATAGGCATTTTAGATATAGGTGCCGATAGGCACTTCAGATATAGTTGCCGATTGGCATTTTAAAAATAGGTGCCGCTAGGCATTTCAGATATAGAAGCCAATAGGCATTTCAAATATAGGTGCCGATAGGCATTCCAAATATGGTTGCCGATAGGCATTTCAAATATAAGTGCTGATAGGCATTTCAGTTGTAGTTTCCGATAGGCATTTCAAAAATAGGTGCCGATAGGCATTTCAGATATAGGTGCCGATAGGCATTTCAGATATAGTTGCCGATTGGCATTTTAAAAATAGGTGCCGATAGGCATTTCAGATATAGAAGCCGATAGGCATTTCAAATATAGGTGCCGATAGGCATTCCAGATATGGTTGCCGATAGGCATTTCAAATATAGGTGCTGATAGGCATTTCAGATGTAGTTTCCGATAGGCATTTCAAAAATAGGTGCCGATAGGCATTTCAGATATAGATGCATATAGGCATTTCAGATATAGTTGCCGATTGGCATTTTAAAAATAGGTGTTGATAGGCATTTCAGATATAGAAGCCGATAGGTATTTCAAATATAGGTGTCGATAGGCATTTCAGATATGGTTGCCGATAGGCATTTCAAATATAGGTGCTGATAGGCATTTCAGATGTAGTTTCCGATAGGCATTTCAAAAATAGGTGCCGATAGGCATTTCAGATATAGGTGCCGATAGACATTTCAGATATAGTTGCCAATTGGCATTTTAAAAATAGGTGCCGATAGGCATTTCAGATATAGAAGCCGATAGGCATTTCAAATATAGGTGCCGATAGGCATTCCAGATATGGTTGCCGATAGGCATTTCAAATATAAGTGCTTATAGGCATTTTAGATGTAGTTTCCGATAGGCATTTCAAATATAGGTACCGATAGGCATTTCAGATATAGGTGCCGTTCGGCATTTCAGATATAGTTGCCAATTGGCATTTTAAAAATAGGTGTCGATAGGCATTTCAGATATAGAAGCCGATAGACATTTCAAATATAGGTGCCGATAGGCATTCCAGATATGGTTGCCGATAGGCATTTTAAATATTGGTGCCGATTGGCATTTTAAAAATAGGTGCCGATAGGCATTTTAGATGTAGTTTCCGATAGGCATTTCAAAAATAGGTGCCGATAGGCATTTCAGATATAGGTGCCGATAGGCATATCAGATATGGTTGCCGATAGGCATTTAAAATATAGGTGCCGATAGGCATTTCAAATATAGGTGTCGATAGGCATTTCAGATATAAATGCCGAAAGGCATTTTAGATATAGGTGCCGATAGGCATATCAGATATGGTTGCCGATAGGCATTTAAAATATAGGTGCCGATAGGCATTTCAAATATTGGTGCTGATAGGCATTTCAGATGTAGTTTTCGATAGGCATTTCAAAAATAGGTGCCGATAGGCATTTTAGATATAAGTGCCGATAGGCACTTCTGATATAGTTGCCGATTGGCATTTTAAAATAGGTGCCGATAGGCATTTCAAATATAGGTGCCGATAGGCATTCCAAATATGGTTGCCGATAGGCATTTCAAATATAGGTGCTGATAGGCATTTCAGATGTAGTTTCCGATAGGCATTTCAAAAATGGGTGCCGATAGGCATTTCAGATATAGGTGCCTATAGGCATTTTAGATATAGTTGCCGATTGGCATTTTAAAAATAGGTGTTGATAGGCATTTCGGATATAGAAGCCGATAGGTATTTCAAATATAGGTGTCGATATGCATTTCAGATATGGTTGCCGATAGGCATTTCAAATATAGGTGCTGATAGGCATTTCAGATGTAGTTTCCGATAGGCATTTCAAAAATAGGTGCCGATAGGCATTTCAGATATAGGTGCCGATAGGCATTTCAGATATAGTTGCCGATTGGCATTTTAAAAATAGGTGCCGATAAGCATTTCAGATATAGAAGCCGATAGGCATTTCAAATATAGGTGCCGATAAACATTCCAGATATAGTTGCCGATAGGAATTTCAAATATAGGTGCTGATAGGCATTCCAGATATGGTTGCCGATAGGCATTTCAAATATAGGTGCTGATAGGCATTTTAGATGTAGTTTCCGATAGGCATTTCAAAAATTGATGCCGATAGGCATTTGAAATATAGGTGCCGATAGGCATTTCAGATATAGTTGCCGATTGGCATTTTAAAAACAGGTGCCGATAGGCATTTCAGATATAGAAGCCGATAGGCATTTCAAATATAGGTGCCGATAGGCATTCCAGATATGGTTGCCGATAGGCATTTCAAATATAAGTGCTGATAGGCATTTCAGATGTAGTTTCCGATAGGCATTTCAAATATAGGTACCGATAGGCATTTCAGATATAGGTGCCGTTAGGCATTTCAGATATAGTTGCCAATTGGCATTTTAAAAACAGGTGTCGATAGGCATTTCAGATATAGAAGCCGATAGGCATTTCAAATATAGGTGCCGATAGGCATTCCAGATATGGTTGCCGATAGGCATTTTAAATATAGGAGCAGATAGGCATTTCAGATGTAGTTTCCGAAAGACATTTCAAAAATAGGTGCCGATAGGCATTTCAGATATAGGTGCCGATAGGCATTTCAGATATAGTTGCCGATTAGCATTTTAAAAATAGGTGCCGATAGGCATTTCAGATATAGAAGCCGATAGGCATTTCAAATATAGGTGCCGATAGGCATTCCAGATATGGTTCCCGATAGGCATTTCAAATATAAGTGCTGATAGGCATTTCAGATGTAGTTTCCGATAGGCATTTCAAATATAGGTACCGATAGGCATTTCAGATATAGGTGCCGTTAGGCATTTCAGATATAGTTGCCAATTGGCATTTTAAAAACAGGTGTCGATAGGCATTTCAGATATAGAAGCCGATAGGCATTTCAAATATAGGTGCCGATAGGCATTCCAGATATGGTTGCCGATAGGCATTTCAAATATAGGTGCTGATAGGCATTTCAGATGTAGTTTCCGATAGGCATTTCAAAAATTGGTGCCGAATGGCATTTCAGATATAGGTGCCGATAGGCATTTCAGATATAGTTGCCGATTGGCATTTTAAAAATAGGTGCTGATAGGCATTTTAGATATAGAAGCCGATAGGCATTTCAAATATAGGTGCCGATAAACATTCCAGATGTG
This sequence comes from Venustoraphidia nigricollis, assembly GCA_034508555.1. Taxonomy (NCBI): domain Eukaryota; kingdom Metazoa; phylum Arthropoda; class Insecta; order Raphidioptera; family Raphidiidae; genus Venustoraphidia; species Venustoraphidia nigricollis. Next base: position 261,244 of record JAVRKA010000169.1, read on the forward strand.
GTTGCCGATAGGCATTTCAAATATAGGTGCTGATAGGCATTTCAGATGTTGTTTCCGATAGGCATTTCAAAAATAGGTGCCGATAGGCATTTCAGATATAGGTGCCGATAGGCATTTCAGATATAGTTGCCGATAGCCATTTTAAAAATAGGTGCCCATAGGCATTTCAGATATAGAAGCCGATAGGCATTTCAAATATAGGTGCCGATAGGCATTCCAGATATGGTTGCCGATAGGCATTTCAAATATAGGTGCTGATAGGCATTTCAGATGTAGTTTCCGATAGGCATTTTAAAAATAGGAGCCGATAGGCATTTCAGATATAGAAGCCGATAGGCATTTCAAATATAGGTGCCGATAGGCATTCCAGATATGGTTGCCGATAGGCATTTCAAATATAGGTGCTGATAGGCATTTCAGATGTAGTTTCGGATAGGCATTTAAAAAATAGGTGCCGATAGGCATTTCAGATATAGGTGCCGATAGGCATTTCAGATATAGTTGCCGATAGCCATTTTAAAAATAGGTGCCGATAGGCATTTCAGATATAGAAGCCGATAGGCATTTCAAATATAGGTGCCGATAGGCATTCCAGATATTGTTGCCAATAGGCATTTCAAATATAGGTGCTGATAGGCATTTTAGATGTAGTTTCCGATAGGCATTTCAAAAATTGGTGCCGGTTAGCATTTCAGATATAGGTGCCGATAGGCATTTCAGATATAGTTGCCGATTGGCATTTTAAAAATAGGTGTCGATAGGCATTTCAGATATAGAAGCCGATAAGCATTTCAAATATAGGTGCCGATAGGCATTCCAGATATGGTTGCCGATAGGCATTTCAAATATAGGTGCTGATAGGCATTTCAGATGTATTTTCCGATAGGCATTTCAAAAATTGGTGCCGATAGGCATTTCAGATATAGGTGCCGATAGGCATTTCAGATATAGTTACCGATTGGCATTTTAAAAATAGGTGCCGATAGGCATTTCAGATATAGAAGCCGATAGGTATTTCAAATATAGGTGTCGATAGGCTTTTCAGATATGGTTGACGATAGGCATTTCAAATATAGGTGCTGTCGTGGAATAACTTTCTCACGCCATCTGTTATTACCTATAGTCAGTTACGCACTGTAGCGTTTATTCATCTGATCTTATTGCGTCGGCGCGTTTTTTATCAGAATTTCCTAAAATTGGCATTTATCGGAAATGCAAATTCAGTATTCTGTTTTTTGCGAGAACGGCCACAGATGCTCGGCGTTGCGTTCATCGGTCCTGAATTCCATAGACCATCGATGTCACAACGTCTACTTCTATGAAAACAATCCAAGATAAGTAAACCATTTGCAAATATTAAATTTAAGAAATTTAGTTAAGTTTATAAAAATGAATTAGAATTAAGTTCGTAGTGATAAATTCTAGTTCCAAGTAAGTGCATGCTCGAATTAAGTATAGAAATTTAGGTAAAGAAAACGAGTTTACCACGTTTTTGCAAAATAGATAATAAATCTATTTTATCATTCAAATTTAAAGATAAATTAAAAATAAAGACGATTATCCATTGAGGGATCGTCATAATAACTTAAGATATAACTTTTGAACAAATTGGTTTCATGATCCATTAAAATTGGAGATTGAACAGGATAACATCCATGTGACCGGAAGCGACTTAATCTTGTAACGCAGCAGATGAAAGTTTTTTTTTTCATTTTAAAATGTCGTAATCGTAACTTCATGTTTGCTTTTAATGATAAATTAATCTACTTCATAATATCAATTATTATTTTTTTTATTGAGCATTTGCTAGATTATTGTAATTAAATTTAGTCACGCGGTTTATGAAATTATGTGGTGTCATCATCAGATCATTGAGGTGATAGTTTGATCCTCTATGGTACAGTGTATTTATATTGCATTCATTAATTTTTTTATTGTTATTGTCTTTCATAGTTCAAAATTAATAACTGGTTATTCCGAGATAGTTATATTGATTTTGGTTGCAATACGTTCATAAAATATAAAAATTTTGCTTCACTCGACGTAATTCTTTCCAGGACATAATTAATATTAATATTATCGACATTGGACAGTAGTCTCCTCGTCGCATTTATCTCATTACTAAAATAATAATACCTCAATTACGGTTCCATACTAACCATTAACAATTTACAACTTAATTAAAATAATACATATATAAGATGAAATGTTATGTGACTTTCGGTTCCATACTAATACCTAACTTCATTTTTCCATAGAGGCGTTTTGACTTTGACGATTTTGACTACTCCTTTTCTTCGACTTGTATAAAAAAAAACTTGTTTGGATAATAAAATCTAAAAAATTCTATTACATATAATTGATTTAACCTCATGAACGTATTATAACTAAATCATAAAATTTAAAGATAATTGTGTAACATTTGATTTAAACTGGTGATGACGCACAGGTGTAAAGAGTACAAAATTTTTCCTATACTTAATATAAGAACATAGTTCCAGTATTTATAAATGTACCAATCCAATGTTAAGAGACAAATTTTAATAAATCTCTGTTGTTATAAATTTTTGAAATTCATTTGATTCAGACAAACATACCGACTGGACAATATTGCCATTACTAACCCGATTAAAGGAACCCGCACAAGGAATCCACTGTATAAATTTTTTATATACTTTGGACATATTAACCGTCCAATGTATTTTTTTTGATGTGTTGGAGATTGCCTGGCTAACACCCGCAATTCTTTTTTTTTGTAAACCGTGAGAGGAGATAATTTTTCCAATCACTCTTCAAGTGGTAAAAATTTTAACAAAAAGAAAATTCCATCACAGTGCTGATAGGCATTTCAGATGTAGTTTCCGATAGGTATTTCAAAAATAGTTGCCGATAGGCATTTCAGATATAGGTGCCGATAGGCATTTCAGATATAGAAGCCGATAGGCATTTCAAATATAGGTGCCAATAGGCATTCCAGATATGGTTGCCGATAGGCATTTCAAATATAGGTGCTGATAGGCATTTCAGATGTAGTTTCCGATAGGCATTTCAAAAATAGGTGCCGATATGCATTTCAGATATAGGTGCCGATTGGCATTTTAAAAACAGGTGCCGATAGGCATTTCAGATATAGAAGCCGATAGTCATTTCAAATATAGGTGCCGATAGGCATTCCAGATATGGTTGCCGATAGGCATTTCAAATATAGGTGCTGATAGGCATTTTAGATGTAGTTTCCGATAGGCATTTCAAAAATTGATGCCGATAGGCATTTCAGATATAGATGCCGATAGGCATTTCAGATATAGTTGCCGATTGGCATTTTAAAAACAGGTGCCGATAGGCATTTCAGATATAGAAGCCGATAGGTATTTCAAATATAGGGGTCGATAGGCATTTCAGATATGGTTGCCGATAGGCATTTCAAATATAGGAGCAGATAGGCTTTTCAGATGTAGTTTCCGAAAGACATTTCAAAAATAGGTGCCGATAGGCATTTCAGATATAGTTGCCAATTGGCATTTTAAAAATAGGTGTCGATAGGCATTTCAGATATAGAAGCCGATAGGCATTTCAAATATAGGTGCCGATAGGCATTCCAGATATAGTTGCCGATAGGCATTTCAAATATAGGTGCTGATAGGCATTTCAGATGTAGTTTCCGATAGGCATTTCAAAAATAGGTGCCGATAGGCATTTCAGATATAGGTGCCGATAGGCATTTCAGATATAGTTGCCAATTGGCATTTTAAAAATAGGTGCCGATAGGCATTTCAGATATAGAAGCCGATAGGCATTTCAAATATAGGTGCCGATAGGCATTCCAGATATGGTTGCCGATAGGCATTTCAAATATAGGTGCTGATAGGCATTTTAGATGTAGTTTCCGATAGGCATTTCAAAAATTGATGCCGATAGGCATTTCAGATATAGGTGTCGACAGGCATTTCAGATATGGTTGCCGATAGGCATTTCAAATATAGGAGCAGATAGGCATTTCAGATGTAGTTTCCGAAAGACATTTCAAAAATAGGTGCCGATAGGCATTTCAGATATAGGTGCCGATAGGCATTTCAGATATAGTTGCCGATTGGCATTTTAAAAATAGGTGCCGATAGGCATTTCAGATGTAGAAGCCGATAGGTATTTCAAATATAGGTGTCGATAGGCATTTCAGATATGGTTGCCGATAGGCATTTCAAATATAGGTGCTGATAGGCATTTCGGATGTAGTTTCCGATAGGCATTTCAAAAATTGGTGCCGATTGGCATTTCAGATATAGGTGCCGATAGGCATTTCAGATATAGTTGCCGATTGGCATTTTAAAAATAGGTGCCGATAGGCATTTCAGATATAGAAGCCGATAGGTATTTCAAATATAGGTGTCGATAGGCATTTCAGATATGGTTGCCGATAGGCATTTCAAATAAAGGTGCTGATAAGCATTTCAGATGTAGTTTCCAAAAGGGATTTCAAAAATAGGTGCCAAAAGGCATTTCAGATATAGGTGCCGATAGGCATTTCAGATATAGTTGCCCATTGGCATTTTAAAAATAGGTGCCGATAGGCATTTTAGATGTAGTTTCCGATAGGCATTTCAAAAATAGGTGCCGATAGGCATTTCAGATATAGGTGCCGATAGGCATTTCTGATGTGGTTGCCGATAGGTTTTTCAATTATAGGTGCTGATAGGCATTTCAGATGTAGTTTTCGATAGGCATTTCAAAAATAGGTGCCGATAGGCATTTTAGATATAGGTGCCGATAGGTACTTCAGATATAGTTGCCGATTGGTATTTTAAAAATAGGTGCCGCTAGGCATTTCAGATATAGAAGCCGATAGGCATTTCAAATATAGGTGCCGATAGGCATTCCAAATATGGTTGCCGATAGGCATTTCAAATATAGGTGCTGATAGGCATTTCAGTTGTAGTTTCCGATAGGCATTTCAAAAATAGGTGCCGATAGGCATTTCAGATATAGGTGCCGATAGGCATTTCAGATATAGTTGCCGATTGGCATTTTAAAAATAAGTGCCGATAGGCATTTCAGATATAGAAGCCGAAAGGCATTTCAAATATAGGTGCCGATAGGCATTCCAGATATGGTTGCCGATAGGCATTTTAAATATAGGTGCTGATAGGCATTTCAGATGTAGTTTCCGATAGGCATTTCAAAAATAGGTGCCGATAGGCATTTCAGATATAGGTGCCGATAGGCATTTCAGGTATAGTTGCCGATAGCCATTTTAAAAATAGATGCCGATAGGCATATCAGATATAGAAGCCGATAGGCATTTCAAATATAGGTGCCGATAGGCATTCCAGATATGGTTGCCGATAGGCATTTCAAATATAGGTGCTGATAGGCATTTCAGATGAAGTTTCCGATAGGCATTTTAAAAATAGGTGCCGATAGGCATTTCAGATATAGAAGCCGATAGGCATTTCAAATATAGGTGCCGATAAGCATTCCAGATATGGTTGCCGATAGGCATTTCAAATATAGGTGCTGATAGGCATTTCAGATGTAGTTTCCGATAGGCATTTCAAAAATAGGTGCCGATAGGCATTTCAGATATAGGTGCCGATTGGCATTTTAAAAACAGGTGCCGATTGGCATTTCAGATATAGAAGCCGATAGTCATTTCAAATATAGGTGCCGATAGGCATTCCAGATATGGTTGCCGATAGGCATTTCAAATATAGGTGCTGATAGGCATTTTAGATGTAGTTTCCGATAGGCATTTCAAAAATTGATGCCGATAGGCATTTCAGATATAGATGCCGATAGGCATTTCAGATATAGTTGCCGATTGGCATTTTAAAAACAGGTGCCGATAGGCATTTCAGATATAGAAGCCGATAGGTATTTCAAATATAGGGGTCGATAGGCATTTCAGATATGGTTGCCGATAGGCATTTCAAATATAGGAGCAGATAGGCTTTTCAGATGTAGTTTCCGAAAGACATTTCAAAAATAGGTGCCGATAGGCATTTCAGATATAGTTGCCAATTGGCATTTTAAAAATAGGTGTCGATAGGCATTTCAGATATAGAAGCCGATAGGCATTTCAAATATAGGTGCCGATAGGCATTCCAGATATAGTTGCCGATAGGCATTTCAAATATAGGTGCTGATAGGCATTTCAGATGTAGTTTCCGATAGGCATTTCAAAAATAGGTGCCGATAGGCATTTCAGATATAGGTGCCGATAGGCATTTCAGATATAGTTGCCAATTGGCATTTTAAAAATAGGTGCCGATAGGCATTTCAGATATAGAAGTCGATAGGCATTTCAAATATAGGTGCCGATAGGCATTCCAGATATGGTTGCCGATAGGCATTTCAAATATAGGTGCTGATAGGCATTTTAGATGTAGTTTCCGATAGGCATTTCAAAAATTGATGCCGATAGGCACTTCAGATATAGGTGTCGACAGGCATTTCAGATATGGTTGCCGATAGGCATTTCAAATATAGGAGCAGATAGGCATTTCAGATGTAGTTTCCGAAAGACATTTCAAAAATAGGTGCCGATAGGCATTTCAGATATAGGTGCCGATAGGCATTTCAGATATAGTTGCCGATTGGCATGTTAAAAATAGGTGCCGATAGGCATTTCAGATGTAGAAGCCGATAGGTATTTCAAATATAGGTGTCGATAGGCATTTCAGATATGGTTGCCGATAGGCATTTCAAATATAGGTGCTGATAGGCATTTCGGATGTAGTTTCCGATAGGCATTTCAAAAATTGGTGCCGATTGGCATTTCAGATATAGGTGCCGATAGGCATTTCAGATATAGTTGCCGATTGGCATTTTAAAAATAGGTGCCGATAGGCATTTCAGATATAGAAGACGATAGGTATTTCAAATATAGGTGTCGATAGGCATTTCAGATATGGTTGCCGATAGGCATTTCAAATATAGGTGCTGATAAGCATTTCAGATGTAGTTTCCAAAAGGGATTTCAAAAATAGGTGCCAAAAGGCATTTCAGATATAGGTGCCGATAGGCATTTCAGATATAGTTGCCCATTGGCATTTTAAAAATAGGTGCCGATAGGCATTTTAGATGTAGTTTCCGATAGGCATTTCAAAAATAGGTGCCGATAGGCATTTCAGATATAGGTGCCGATAGGCATATCAGATATAGTTGCCGATAGGCATTTAAAATATAGGTGCCGATAGGCATTTTAAATAAAGGTGTCGATAGGCATTTCAGATATAAATGCCGAAAGGCATTTCAGATATAGGTGCCGATAGGCATTTCTGATGTGGTTGCCGATAGGTTTTTCAATTATAGGTGCTGATAGGCATTTCAGATGTAGTTTTCGATAGGCATTTCAAAAATAGGTGCCGATAGGCATTTTAGATATAGGTGCCGATAGGTACTTCAGATATAGTTGCCGATTGGTATTTTAAAAATAGGTGCCGCTAGGCATTTCAGATATAGAAGCCGATAGGCATTTCAAATATAGGTGCCGATAGGCATTCCAAATATGGTTGCCGATAGGCATTTCAAATATAGGTGCTGATAGGCATTTCAGTTGTAGTTTCCGATAGGCATTTCAAAAATAGGTGCCGATAGGCATTTCAGATATAGGTGCCGATAGGCATTTCAGATATAGTTGCCGATTGGCATTTTAAAAATAGGTGCCGATAGGCATTTCAGATATAGAAGCCGAAAGGCATTTCAAATATAGGTGCCGATAGGCATTCCAGATATGGTTGCCGATAGGCATTTTAAATATAGGTGCTGATAGGCATTTCAGATGTAGTTTCCGATAGGCATTTCAAAAATAGGTGCCGATAGGCATTTCAGATATAGGTGCCGATAGGCATTTCAGGTATAGTTGCCGATAGCCATTTTAAAAATAGATGCCGATAGGCATTTCAGATATAGAAGCCGATAGGCATTTCAAATATAGGTGCCGATAGGCATTCCAAATATGGTTGCCGATAGGCATTTCAAATATAGGTGCTGATAGGCATTTCAGATGTAGTTTCCGATAGGCATTTTAAAAATAGGTGCCGATAGGCATTTCAGATATAGAAGCCGATAGGCATTTCAAATATAGGTGCCGATAAGCATTCCAGATATGGTTGCCGATAGGCATTTCAAATATAGGTGCTGATAGGCATTTCAGATGTAGTTTCCGATAGGCATTTCAAAAATAGGTGCCGATAGGCATTTCAGATATAGGTGCCGATTGGCATTTTAAAAACAGGTGCCGATAGGCATTTCAGATATAGAAGCCGATAGTCATTTCAAATATAGGTGCCGATAGGCATTCCAGATATGGTTGCCGATAGGCATTTCAAATATAGGTGCTGATAGGCATTTTAGATGTAGTTTCCGATAGGCATTTCAAAAATTGATGCCGATAGGCATTTCAGATATAGATGCCGATAGGCATTTCAGATATAGTTACCAATTGGCATTTTAAAAACAGGTGCCGATAGGCATTTCAGATATAGAAGCCGATAGGTATTTCAAATATAGGGGTCGATAGGCATTTCAGATATGGTTGCCGATAGGCATTTCAAATATAGGAGCAGATAGGCTTTTCAGATGTAGTTTCCGAAAGACATTTCAAAAATAGGTGCCGATAGGCATTTCAGATATAGTTGCCAATTGGCATTTTAAAAATAGGTGTCGATAGGCATTTCAGATATAGAAGCCGATAGGCATTTCAAATATAGGTGCCGATAGGCATTCCAGATATAGTTGCCGATAGGCATTTCAAATATAGGTGCTGATAGGCATTTCAGATGTAGTTTCCGATAGGCATTTCAAAAATAGGTGCCGATAGGCATTTCAGATATAGGTGCCGATAGGCATTTCAGATATAGTTGCCAATTGGCATTTTAAAAATAGGTGCCGATAGGCATTTCAGATATAGAAGCCGATAGGCATTTCAAATATAGGTGCCGATAGGCATTCCAGATATGGTTGCCGATAGGCATTTCAAATATAGGTGCTGATAGGCATTTTAGATGTAGTTTCCGATAGGCATTTCAAAAATTGATGCCGATAGGCATTTCAGATATAGGTGTCGACAGGCATTTCAGATATGGTTGCCGATAGGCATTTCAAATATAGGAGCAGATAGGCATTTCAGATGTAGTTTCCGAAAGACATTTCAAAAATAGGTGCCGATAGGCATTTCAGATATAGGTGCCGATAGGCATTTCAGATATAGTTGCCGATTGGCATTTTAAAAATAGGTGCCGATAGGCATTTCAGATGTAGAAGCCGATAGGTATTTCAAATATAAGTGTCGATAGGCATTTCAGATATGGTTGCCGATAGGCATTTCAAATATAGGTGCTGATAGGCATTTCGGATGTAGTTTCCGATAGGCATTTCAAAAATTGGTGCCGATTGGCATTTCAGATATAGGTGCCGATAGGCATTTCAGATATAGTTGCCGATTGGCATTTTAAAAATAGGTGCCGATAGGCATTTCAGATATAGAAGCCGATAGGTATTTCAAATATAGGTGTCGATAGGCATTTCAGATATGGTTGCCGATAGGCATTTCAAATATAGGTGCTGATAAGCATTTCAGATGTAGTTTCCAAAAGGGATTTCAAAAATAGGTGCCAAAAGGCATTTCAGATATAGGTGCCGATAGGCATTTCAGATATAGTTGCCCATTGGCATTTTAAAAATAGGTGCCGATAGGCATTTTAGATGTAGTTGTAGATAGGCATTTCAAAAATAGGTGCCGATGGGCATTTCAGATATAGGTGCCGATAGGCATATCAGATATAGTTGCCGATAGGCATTTAAAATATAGGTGCCGATAGGCATTTCAAATAAAGGTGTCGATAGGCATTTCAGATATAAATGCCGAAAGGCATTTCAGATATAGGTGCCGATAGGCATTTCTGATGTGGTTGCCGATAGGTTTTTCAATTATAGGTGCTGATAGGCATTTCAGATGTAGTTTTCGATAGGCATTTCAAAAATAGGTGCCGATAGGCATTTTAGATATAGGTGCCGATAGGTACTTCAGATATAGTTGCCGATTGGTATTTTAAAAATAGGTGCCGCTAGGCATTTCAGATATAGAAGCCGATAGGCATTTCAAATATAGGTGCCGATAGGCATTCCAAATATGGTTGCCGATAGGCATTTCAAATATAGGTGCTGATAGGCATTTCAGTTGTAGTTTCCGATAGGCATTTCAAAAATAGGTGCCGATAGGCATATCAGATATAGGTGCCGATAGGCATTTCAGATATAGTTGCCGATTGGCATTTTAAAAATAGGTGCCGATAGGCATTTCAGATATAGAAGCCGAAAGGCATTTCAAATATAGGTGCCGATAGGCATATCAGATATGGTTGCCGATAGGCATTTTAAATATAGGTGCTGATAGGCATTTCAGATGTAGTTTCCGATAGGCAATTCAAAAATAGGTGCCGATAGGCATTTCAGATATAGGTGCCGATAGGCATTTCAGGTATAGTTGCCGATAGCCATTTTAAAAATAGATGCCGATAGGCATTTCAGATATAGAAGCCGATAGGCATTTCAAATATAGGTGCCGATAGGCATTCCAGATATGGTTGCCGATAGGCATTTCAAATATAGGTGCTGATAGGCATTTCAGATGTAGTTTCCGATAGGCATTTTAAAAATAGGTGCCGATAGGCATTTCAGATATAGAAGCCGATAGGCATTTCAAATATAGGTGCCGATAAGCATTCCAGATATGGTTGCCGATAAGCATTTCAAATATAGGTGCTGATAGGCATTTCAGATGTAGTTTCCGATAGGCATTTCAAAAATAGGTGCCGATAGGCATTTCAGATATAGGTGCCGATAGGCATTTCAGATATAGTTGCCGATAGCCATTTTAAAAATAGGTGCCGATAGGCATTTCAGATATAGAAGCCGATAGGCATTTCAAATATAGGTGCCGATAGGCATTCCAGATATGGTTGCCGATAGGCATTTCAAATATAGGTGCTGATAGGCATTTCAGATGTAGTTTCCGATAGGCATTTCAAAAATAGGTGCCGATAGGCATTTCAGATATAAGTGCCGATAGGCATTTCAGATATAGTTGCCGATTGGCATTTTAAAAATAGGTGCTGACAGGCATTTCAGATATACAAGCCGATAGGCATTTCAAATATAGGTGCCGATAGGCATTCCAGATATCGTTGCCGATAGGCATTTCAAATATAAGTGCTGATAGGCATTTCAGATGTAGTTTCCGATAGGCATTTCAAAAATAGGTACCGATAGGCATTTCAGATATAGGTGCCGATAGGCATTTCAGATATAGTTGCCAATTGGCAGTTTAAAAATAGGTGTCGATAGGCATTTCAGATATAGAAGCCGATAGGCATTTCAAATATAGGTGCCGATAGGCATTCCAGATATGGTTGCCGATAGGCATTTTAAATATAGGTGCGGATAGGCATTTCAGATATAGTTTCCGATAGGCATTTCAAAAATTGGTGCTGATTGGCATTTTAGATATAGGTGCCGATAGGCATTTCAGATATAGTTGCCGATTGGCATTTTAAAAATAGGTGCCGATAGGCATTTCAGATATAGAAGCCGATAGGTATTTCAAATATAGGTGTCGATAGGCACTTCAGATATAGTTGCCGATTGGCATTTTAAAAATAGGTGCCGCTAGGGATTGCAGATAGAGAAGCCGATAGGCATTTCAAATATAGGTGCCGATAGGCATTCCAAATATGGTTGCAGATAGGCATTTCAAATATAGGTATCGATAGGCATTTCAGATATGGTTGACGATAGGCATTTCAAATATAGGTGCTGATAGGCATTTCAGATGTAGTTTCCTATAGGCATTTCAAAAATAGGTGCCGATAGGCATTCCAGATATAAGTGCCGATAGGCATTTCAGATATAGTTGCCGATTGGCATTTTAAAAATAGGTGCTGACAGGCATTTCAGATTTACAAGCCGATAGGCATTTCAAATATAGGTGCCGATAGGCATTCCAGATATGGTTGCCGATAGGCATTTCAAATATACGTGCTGATAGGCATTTCAGATGTAGTTTCCGATAGGCATTTCAAAAATAGGTACCGATAGGCATTTCAGATATAGGTGCCGATAGGCATTTCAGATATAGTTGCCAATTGGCATTTTAAAAATAGGTGTCGATAGGCATTTCAGATATAGAAGCCGATAGGCATTTCAAATATAGGTGCCGATAGGCATTCCAGATATGGTTGCCGATAGGCATTTTAAATATAGGTGCTGATAGGCATTTCAGATATAGTTTCCGATAGGCATTTCAAAAATTGGTGCTGATTGGCATTTTAGATATAGGTGCCGATAGGCATTTCAGATATAGTTGCCGATTGGCATTTTAAAAATAGGTGCCGATAGGCATTTCAGATATAGAAGCCGATAGGTATTTCAAATATAGGTGTCGATAGGCACTTCAGATATAGTTGCCGATTAACATTTTAAAAATAGGTGCCGCTAGGGATTGCAGATATAGAAGCCGATAGGCATTTCAAATATAGGTGCCGATAGGCATTCCAAATATGGTTGCAGATAAGCATTTCAAATATATGTGTTGATAGGCATTTCAGTCGTAGTTTCCGATAGGCATTTCAAAAATAGGAGCCGATAGGCATTTCAGATATAGGTGCCAATAGGCATTTCAGATATAGTTGCCGATTGGCATTTTAAAAATAGGTGCCGATAGGCATTTCAGATATAGAAGCCGATAGGCATTTCAAATATAGGTGCCGATAAACATTCCAGATATGGTTGCCGATAGGCTTTTCAAATATAGGTGCTGATAGGCATTTCAGATGTAGTTTCCGATAGGCATTTCAAAAATAAGTGCCGATAGGCATTTCAGATATAGGTGCCGATAGGCATTTCAGATATAGTTGCCGATAGCCATTTTAAAAATAAGTGCCGATAGGCATTTCAGATATAGAAGCCGATAGGCATTTCAAATATAGGTGCCGATAGGCATTGCAGATATGGTTGCCGACAGGCATTTCAAATATAGGTGCTGATAGGCATTTCAGATGTAGTTTCCGATAGGCATTTCAAAAATAGGTGCCGATAGGCATTTCAGATATAGAAGCCGATAGGCATTTCAGATATAGTTGCCGATAGCCATTTTAAAAATAGGTGCCGATAGGCATTTCAGATATAGAAGCCGATAGGCATTTCAAATATAGGTGCCGATAGGCATTCCAGATATGGTTGCCGATAGGCATTTCAAATATAGGTGCTGATAGGCATTTCAGATGTAGTTTCCGATAGGCATTTCAAAAATAGGTGCTGATAGGCATTTCAGATATAGGTGCCGATAGGCATTTCAGATATAGTTGCCGATTGGCATTTTAAAAATAGGTGCCGATAGGCATTTCAGATATAGAAACCGATAGGCATTATAAATATAGGTGCCGATAAGCATTCCAGATATAGTTGCCGATAGGCATTTCAAATATAGGTGCTGATAGGCATTTCAGATGTAGTTTCCGATAGGCATTTTAAAAATTGGTGCCGATAGGCATTTCAGATATAGTTGCCGTTTGGCATTTTAAAAATAGGTGCCGATAGGCATTTTAGATATAGAAGCCGATAGGTATTTCAAATAGAGGTGTCGATAGGCATTTCAGATATGGTTGACGATAGGCATTTTAATTATAGGTGCTGATAGGCATTTCAGATGTAGTTTCCGATAGGCATTTCAAAAATAGGTGCCGATAGGCATTTCAGATATAGGTGCCGATAGGCATTTCAGATATAGTTGCCAATTGGCATTTCAAAAATAGATGCCGATTGGCATTTCAGATATAGAAGCCGATAGGCATTTCAAATATAGGTGCCAATAGGCATTCCAGATATGGTTGCCGATAGGCATTTCAAATATAGGTGCTGATAGGCATTTCAGATGTTGTTTCCGATAGGCATTTCAAAAATAGTTGCCGATAGGCATTTCAGATATAGGTGCTGATAGGCATGTCAGATATAGTTGCCAATTGGCATTTTAAAATTGGTGCCGATAGGCATTTCAGATATAGAAGCCGATAGGCATTTCAAATATAGGTGCCGATAGGCATTCCAGATATGGTTGCCGATAGGCATTTCAAATATAGGTGCTGATAGGCATTTTAGATGTCATTTCCGATAGGCATTTCAAAAATTGATGCCGATAGGCATTTCAGATATAGGTGCCGATAGGCATTTCAGATATAGTTGCCGATTGGCATTTTAAAAACAGGTGCCGATAGGCATTTCAGATATAGAAGCCGATAGGTATTTCAAATATAGGGGTCGATAGGCATTTCAGATATGGTTGCCGATAGGCATTTCAAATATAGGAGCAGATAGGCATTTCAGATGTAGTTTCTGAAAGACATTTTAAAAATAGGTGCCGATAGGCATTTCAGATATAGGTGCCGATAGGCATTTCAGATATAGTTGCCGATTGGCATTTTAAAAATAGGTGCCGATAGGAATATCAGATATAGAAGCCGATAGGCATTTCAAATATAGGTGCCGATAGGCATTCCAGATATGGTTGCCGATTGGCATTTCAAATATAAGTGCTGATAGGCATTTCAGATGTAGTTTCCGATAGGCATTTCAAAAATAGGTATCGATAGGCATTTCAGATATAGGTGCCGATAGGCATTTCAGATATAGTAGCCGATTGGCACTTTAAAAACAGGTGCCGATAAGCATTTCAGATATAGAAGCCAATAGGTATTTCAAATATAGGTGTCGATAGGCATTTCAGATATGGTTGCCGATAGGCATTTCAAATATAGGAGCAGATAGGCATTTCAGATGTAGTTTCCGAAAGACATTTCAAAAATAGGTGCCAATAGGCATTTCAGATATAGGTGCCGATAGGCATTTCAGATATAGTTGCCGATTGGCATTTTAAAAATAGGTGCCGATTGGAATTTCAGATATAGAAGCCGATAGGCATTTCAAATATAGGTGCCGATAGGCATTCCAGATATGGTTGCCGATAGGCATTTCAAATATAGGTGCTGATAGGCTTTATAGATGTAGTTTCCGATAGGCATTTCAAAAATTGATGCCGATAGGCATTTCAGATATAGGTGCCGATAGGCATTTCAGATATAGTTGCCGATTGGCACTTTAAAAACAGGTGCCGATAAGCATTTCAGATATAGAAGCCGATAGGTATTTCAAATATAGGTGTCGATAAGCATTTCAGATATGGTTGCCGATAGGCATTTCAAATATAGGAGCAGATAGGCATTTCAGATGTAGTTTCCGAAAGACATTTCAAAAATAGGTGCCGATAGGCATTTCAGATATAGGTGCCGATAGGCATTTCAGATATAGTTGCCGATTGGCATTTTAAAAACAGGTGCCTATAGGCATTTCAGATATAGAAGCCGATAGGCATTTCAAATGTAGGTGCCGATAGGCATTCCAGATATGGTTGCCGATAGGCATTTCAAATATAGGTGCTGATAGGCATTTCAGATGTAGTTTCCGATAGGCATTTCAAAAATTGGTGCCGATTGGCATTTCAGATATAGGTGCCGATAGGCATTTCAGATATAGTTGCCGATCAACATTTTAAAAATAGGTGCCGATAGGCATTTCAGATATAGAAGCCGATAGGTATTTCAAATATAGGTGTCGATAGGCATTTCAGATATGGTTGCCGATAGGCATTTCAAATATAGGTGCTCATAGGCATTTCAGATGTAGTTTCCGATAGGCATTTCAAAAATAGGTGCCGATAGGCATTTCAGATGTAGTTTTCGATAGGCATTTCAAAAATATGTGCCGATAGGCATTTTAGATATAAATGCATATAGGCATTGCAGATATAGTTGCCGATTGGCATTTTAAAAATAGGTGCCGATAGGCATTTCAGATATAGAAGCCGATAGGCATTTCAAATATAGGTGCCGATAGGCATTCCAGATATGGTTGCCGATAGGCATTTCAAATATAGGTGCTGATAGGCATTTCAGATGTAGTTTCCGATAGGCATTTCAAAAATAGGTGCCGATAGGCATTTTAGATATAGGTGCCTATAGGCAAATCAGATATAGTTGCCGATTGGCATTTTAAAAATTGGTGTTGATAGGCATTTCGGATATAGAAGCCGATAGGTATTTCAAATATAGGTGCTGATAGGCATTTCAGATGTAGTTTCCGATAGGCATTTCAAAAATAGGTGCCGATAGGCATTTCAGATAAAGGTGCCGATAGGCATTTCAGATATAGTTGCCAATTGGCATTTTAAAAATAGGTGTCGATAGGCATTTCAGATATAGAAGCCGATAAACATTTCAAATATAGGTGCCGATAGGCATTCCAGATATGGTTGCCGATAGGCATTTCAAATATAGGTGCCGATAGGCATTCCAGATATGGTTGCCGATAGGCATTTCAAATATAAGTGCTGATAGGCATTTCAGATGTAGTTTCCGATAGGCAATTCAAATATAGGTACCGATAGGCATTTCAGGTATAGGTGGCGTTAGGCATTTCAGATATAGTTGCCAATTGGCATTTTAAAAACAGGTGTCGATAGGCATTTCAGATATAGAAGCCGATAGGAATTTCAAATATAGGTGCCGATAGGCATTCCAGATATGGTTGCCGATAGGCATTTCAAATATAGGTGCTGATAGGCATTTCAGATGTAGTTTCCGATAGGCATTTCAAAAATTGGTGCCGATTGGCATTTCAGATATAGGTGCCGATAGGCATTTCAGATATAGTTTCCGATTGGCATTTTAAAAATAGGTGACGATAGGCAAGTAGATGATAATAGGTATGTCCTGGACCAACCGATTTGATGACGTTTCAGGTCGCAGAATCGCCCAATTTTGCCCCTACCACTTTTAATAATTTGTGCAATATTTGCATGGTGGTCGTCGACGACGACTCTCTCGACGTTCTTCGTTAATAGCCCCCTACTCCACCGCCCCCTCTTCCGCCCACCCATCCGACGACAAGAGTTCGTCGAGACGTTGCAACGGGGTTATTTTTTTACTGATGCGTTTGAATGGTATATTGTAGTTTATTGCAAAAGATAACCCCAGGTGGGTATGCAATCTGCAATACATGAGCTAGAGAGCGATGTCTTCGATATTTTAATCGCCTACAACGTAGGCAGCCCGCACAGCTTTTTTTTTCATGACAGAGCCAGTGTGTTTTCGAACTCGGGACTTTTAGGTCGGCCGTCCAACACTCTACCACAGAGCCATCGCACCGTATTGCCCAAGCGTCGTTAAAACATGTATATATAAAACACGTTGCGTTACACAGAAACACGTCGCTTCTATGATCATTTAAGGTTGTACATTGCTATCAAGTACAATATGTGATGCGTTATAATTGGAATTTATTATAATAGGTTATAATAATAAGCATGTATTTTATTTATATCAAACTCTTTATTTAAAACATCATATTATTATAAAAATCTTCCTAGTAGCTTTTTTATAGGTTCAGACAGGAATAAATTCTAGAGGTTAGATAAAAGAATATTACTTCTATAATAATATTGTCCTCGCAATAAGTTTTATTAATTTGTTAGCTTTGCACCTCTCCAAACTGTTCACTTTTACAATACATCACTCACGTACTATGCTATAAAACTGCAATAAGCTGTTATTTGTCAATAGCTAAACGTTGAGAAATTAAAAATTAATTACTACTCAATAATAAACCTGAAATAACAAATAACTTGCATAATTGTTTTAAACATAAAGTTTCTTTTATTTTATTACAATAAAAGTTTCAATTACGTCTACAAAATACATAACATGCAATTAAAACGGTACAAAAACATTATATTAGATGAGCTCTGAGCTCCGACAACTGGATTCATGAATCTGGAATGTAATTTAAACTTTTTAGCAAAATCAATAAGATCATTTATTTCTGACTCACTATTTGAGTCACTGCTACTCAAACTTTCCCCATCCTTGTCAACTGAACTATAGTATCTTCTTAACGAGTCAGCAGCTACAGTGGTGGCTGAAAAAATGACGTATAACCTTTCATTTCTCTTATACTTGTTATTTTATTTTCATGATGCGACAGCCGGTGTGGTTTATAAAAACTGGAATATTATCTGATAGATTTATTTTTATCCGACTCAAAATAGTTAATCCGATATCGTACGCGTCGTTAGTGTTGGAACTTTTAAATCTTTCCATCATGATTCTAAGTAAATAAAAATATATTATCAACATAGTTTTTTGTTTTGAATTTTATTTTTTTCCATCATGATTCTATTTTTCCATCATGATTCTAAGTAAATAAAAATATATTGTCAACATAGTTTTTTGTTTTGAATTTTATTTAGTTATATTATGTAAATAGGAGAGATGGTTGGAAATAAATAATAACATAAAATGTTTGTATTTATATTACATTTTTATTTTAATGAACTAATAATTAACAATAGGCGCTCAAACTACGCCGAAAATAAGAATTGCATATAAAAGACGTAAAGTATCTTTCCATCGCATAGATCGAAAATCTGAAAAAAATAAAACAAACCGTTTTAGCATATTAATACTTACATTCAATTAGTAATTCATTTTCATCCGACAAATTCATACATGATAATTTAACATTTTCATATATATATTATATTCGATAAATTAACTCCAGTAATTATAATAATTACTTGTAACAGGTTGGAACAGGTTGGGTTCGTTACAAAAAAATAATTAATGTAGTCAAGCACGTTTTTTTGGAGAAAACAAAAAACTAATTTTCACGGTCCTGTGAATGATTTTTAATAGTTAAAATTAACAGTATAACACATCTAGTAATTTGTTTCATCGAAATTTATTCACAAAACAAACTATTTCATCGAAATTTATTCACAAAACAAACTATTAAGTCTGTGGGTTTGTATTATACAATCACACATGAAATTATAAAATACATCAAATTATATCAATACAATCACACATGAAATTATAAAATACATCAAATTATATCAAAATATTGCAAAGTTCCGTCTTTTAGGCGCATTGTTCGGTGTTCCCACACTTGTGGTATTCGACTGTCGTCAGCAGTCATCGTATGCTCAATGACTGAGCTGACACCAGTGGCGGCGTCGATAGACATTATGTCTTGTTAAAACAGTTAAAATTAACAAAATAGGTATATCACTTCACACACTCGCTCTTCGACATGTACTACTAGGTCTGCCTCACGTCTTCCAGTCCAACGTTGATTTTTACACAAATAACGAACTCTAATACAAAAAAGAACTCGCTTTTAATTTAAACGAAATTCTTAATCATATTTTGAGTCCGCAACTTGTGCAGTTGCGGGGAATTTTATGTGCTAGATGACATAATTATGTCAACTAGCACAAGTTGCGGTGAATTGAAAGTTGCTTCTACGTCTTTCAAATGCAATTCTTAATTTTGTGTAGTTTTGTGAGATGAGATACAATTCTTATTCGGCGTTAAGCACAGGTGAGATGAGATACAATTCTTATTCGGCGTTAAGCACAGGTGAGAGAGAGAGAGATTGTAGATTATAGACGCTCAGATGAGATACAATTCTTATTCGGCGTGTAATTCGGATACATACAATTCTTAATGATAAGGACGATGTTTGAGCTACCACCAGAAGGTGGTTGAGTTGACAGTCAGTCATGTATTAAAGAAAACTCGTTTATAGCTCTTCGCAGTAATATAGAAGTTTGCAATATAACTGTTCGCAGTAATATAGAAGTTTGCAATATAGCTCTTCGCAATAACATAGAAGTTTGCAAGTCAAAGTTTTAAAGGTTGGAAAAAATAAAAAAAGATATATTTTTCCGTAATAAAAGTAAAAGGAATAATTAAAAAAATGTACATACATATAAACCATGCACTGCATGCATGTAAACAAAATTTTTAAAATAAAAAAAAAGATATTTTTGGCTTGGAAGGGCATTTCCTCCCCTCCATGAATATGCTTATAGCGGCAATCCTCGCTTATACATACAATAAATTGTATAAAATGGAATTTTTTTAAAGATTGTATAAGCAAAGAATAATTTTCACAATGTGCAAATTGTATTAAAAAATTAGGACACGAGGTTGTTACTAAATTATCAAAAAAGGAAAAAATACAATGCGAATAAATGTTTCGTGTTTTTTAGCAAAAAAAAAAATTTTAAACATCATCCAGAAAAAAATCGGTTAAATATGTTAAAAATAAAAATTTAATAAAATGTAAGAGATTTAAAAATATATAAATGTCTTTTCGATATAAACAAAACGTTTAATGTGATGATTAATCATTTATAATCAATATAATAATATAAACTAAAAGTTTATAACAACTTTTTCTAGAAAGATCAATATAATATTAATATAAACTAAAAAAAGTTTATAATGACTTTCCAGAAAGCTGTACTACCATCGGATGTGGGTATTGAAAGGACACTCTTAATACTAAAATAAATTTAAAAACAGATAAATAAAATAAGCAGTTAAAAATAATAATAAAATTCTTACCAGTTTTTATTTAATTATTACGACGGTTCCACCATTTAAAACTATAAGTTAATGAAGTAGCATATACGCTGGTCAACCTCTTTTATACGGTTTTAAGAGATTAAATCGCATCATATGATAAGTCATAGGCGGGTGTATAAGGATTTTAATACACACATTTAACCACATTTTAATAATCAACCGGATGTTCCAGCATACATTGTGTTATATGAAATTATTTACAGTGTCTCTTGTAGTAACTGAAGAGTAACAAGATATTTTTAACCGACACGTAATCGACAGATCCTGGGTTTGAATCCCGTAAGCGACATTGTGAATAAATAATTTTTCAAACGTATAGCATTCTAAAAAACACATACAGATGTTTCTGTAATGCTGTATTATGTAAAAAAATAAGTGCAGTTTAATTAAATATTTTTATTCAATTAATTTCATTAATTTTATATTGTTTGCAATTTCCATATACAAAATGACGTATTATTTTCCATAATAGCATACGGCATAAAATCATACATTTATAGCGACCTTCGGATTTAAAATGAAAATAGTACGACATAGCCTTTATTAATACTTAACATCAAGTGGGTTGTAAAAAAAATATTTTAGGATTTTTTGCATTGATCGCTATGTGAGGTTTAGAAATGGTGTGTAAAATAAGCTATTGGACTTCAAATTATTATTTAGATAATAAGATATTTCAACATAATATATTGTAAATAATAAACTCTCAAAATAAAAATGCGACACTGGTATATTATATTTTGTAAACAAATAAAAAGCCGCACCTAGATTCTAAATGGTATGTATGTATTTAGTAAGGCTGTTTTTACACTAATTACATTAAATTAACAATTCAACACAAAACTATAGTTTATCCTAAATTTACGTAGGTTATCCATAGAATTAGCTACAGAACTAATTGTATGAGGGGTGGTAATTACAAATCTATCTGATAATTTGTTATGTCTTTTGTTATTTTAATGTTTTTTTAAATCTCAACATTTTTTTTGTAATGCAAGCCTATATTACATATTTTTTTTAAATTACCCTATTTAAAATAATAACATCTTTTTTTAAATTGAATATTAATTCAATCTGTGTTTTTTTGTGTAAAGCATATCCAAGTTAAACTTCAAAGTAAAAAGTTGAGGATCTCGCCTTATTTTTCACCGCGTGACCGCGGAACTATATATATTAAAAAACTATAGCTTTAGAGAGAAGTTATACATTACAGTTTTACGTATATGTGTAATGTCGCCTTCCTAGTGTGAAGGTACCTTTACAGATTTGTAATGACTATAAATATTGATGCGTAATGAAAAACAAGTTGATAAAAATTCATAGACAGTGTTGTTGTTGCAATTGTCTGCTTACATTAACGCATGTCATGAATTCTGATCACGAAAATCAAAAAAACAAAACCTTCTCTTATTATAGACTCTCCACACGTGCACATAACATACGATATAAAAAATAACCACCTCTGTAACGTTAAGTTCTCTTTGGTATGTCAGTTAAGTGTAGAAAATAGTCTATAATAGCGATGTGGTGATGTCTGCAGTGCGTCCAAAAAATTTCAAATCAATAGATAAAATATCCAAGAAACATAAAAGCGATTAATAATTGATAGTTTCAATATTATTTACAGAGAAAATTAATAAAAAAATGAGTGATATTTGCCGTATTATTGAATGTATGAATTACAAGAAAACGTGTTAACGTCGCAAACATCAAGTTTACGTTTCTGTGGTAATTCAGTTTGTTTACGTCGTTGTAAATAAATTTTCTTGCTGACAATTTTTCCTTTCCATCGATATTGTCTGCAGGCTGTGTTCACTCAGTATATTTCTATCAGAATTTGTATTTTTAAATCGTTCCCAGGTCACGGCAAGGCGCTTCGAGCGATTTTCATTTTTTGCAACCATGGAAACGTTTATATTTTAAATTGTAATCAATTTAGAGTTCACAAACTGTCATTCAAAAAATTGTTTTATCATTTATAAAATAATATTTGATATAAGAATGGGTCGTTATTGTGACGAACTGTGAAAAATCTCAAAGTACGATTATTTTACATGTCCTAAGCAATCACGAGGTAAGTTACACTTGTGATCTAAAAGCATTTATCATTTTCAATGTATTTTGTAAATTCCAGTAAATTCATACTGTTTAGCTACTATATTATAAGCTCCACGAAGTTTAAATTATAGCAATTTTTTAATTTTACAAATGAGATAAGTCTTAAATGAGTTATTGAGAATATTGAAACAAATATAACAATCAAATATAGACAATAAATGTGATTATCTTTCAAACCATCGATTATCTAAGTTGTTCGTTCTTTTATTTAGATTTTAGAAGAAAGTTCGAAAGGAAGCGACACCAAAAGGATAGTCGATTTATCACCAAAGGCTCGCTATTATTACAAAGTCGCCAGAGGCATGCTAAAAACCGCCAGAAAAATCGACTTGAGTAGGTACAGGAGATAATCATAAACGCATAGAACTTCTATGCGTTTATGATTATTTATGATTATCTATGATAGAAGCCTTAATACGACCAGGTACTCAGTGCACAAGCGTTTATTCGGTGTGTAATGAAGTAATTGTGTTATTTAAAATAAACTGACGTTTATTCTGATAGCACAACTTTGCAAGTATTTTTACATAAGGACTTATGTAAGTAAAGTAAATAATATATTAAGAGAATTAGATTTGCTAACGATAATATTAAAAAACTAGATTTAAAAAATATTCTATTAGAAATAGTAAGTTTTCAAAAAACTCACTATTTCAATCTTCATATTTTTTTAATTTGAATTTTGCGGTACCGGTAAAATAGCATCAGCAGCGCCACTTGCACTGGTGACCTGGGACAGAACTAAAATGTAAAATTTGACCTTGAACGTCAAGTCTATAAAACTATCTAATCTATGATTGTCTGTAAGGGTTTTTCTAAAATTGGATAATACCAACTATTAAAATGGTGCGGTGTTGTAACGCTTTCCTGAATAAAAAAAACAAGAATTATTTTAATCATTAAATAAAATAGAATTAAATTGGAAATTTACAAACGTATGTATTTGTCCCCTAATTTTTTACTTTAATTTTTGGAATGATTTGTGACTGTACCTTGAATTTAAATTTAAAAAATGGTTGATTTAAATCATTTATTTCAACAGATATTAAAAGATATGAATTTGGCGCAAATGTTATTAACTTTTGTTTCCGATTGTATCGACAAATCATCCTTAAATTGATTTTTTAAAGAACGAAGCTTTTCGATGTCCAGAGAAAAATTAGATTTGTACAAATTATGATTTTTTAGACAAATTAATTACTTTTACGTGGCTGCTTTTTTTTAAATTTTAACACATAATATCAACTAAGATTTATTTTCTATTTTTTTCTATTTTTTCAGAATTTAAAATGTTTAAATGTGGAAATTGTGACAAATTGTTCTCACATTATGAGAGTCTCTTCAGGCACAAAAAAGTGTGCGGAAAACTTTACAGCTATAATCATCTTTGTGAAAAATGCGGCATTTTAATGTCAGATGGGCTTGCAGAACATTCTTGCTTGACATTTTTAAAACGTAAAACTTTGCTCAACTTCAACTCCGAATCCAATAAAAAATGTAAAGTACTTAAACAGGAAGAAACTTGTAACAGTGAAAATATAAAATGTACTTCTCTCACACAAAATGCTGATAATGATAAATTATGTGAGATTTGTAATATATTTGTAAAAAATATGTTCGCACATATGCGTAGCAAAACGCACAAAGCTAATTTTATAGCTTGCGATTCTTTTAACAACGACTCGAATATACGTATTTTGCAAACAGCTTTCAAATCTAGAATCGCTAGCTATTAAATATCTGATTCCAACCATTTTGCGTGTATAGATGATTTTATGACTGAAATAAAACGCAAATTTTCAAATGTAATTATCAGTTATATTATTCAACATAATGCTGTTAAAATAAACGTGGAACTATTTGCTATTTATGAAAAGAATGTTAATGATGAATCTATAAGCGATATAAAGTCATTCAACACAAAGAACCGCATAGTAACAATATCGGATAATATTAAGGATGTTTTTTCAAAGTTCACTTCTGAAGTAAGGACTCAAAGCCAAGAATTTGAGGGTGCAGGTTCGGGTTGGTCGTTGAAAAAAGTGCTTTTCTTAGAGGTGTATATCAATAAATATACACCGCTAAGAGGATCAATGCATATAGATTTACCTAAAGATATTAAAGCTCGGCATGCGGTTTTAAATCTTCAAAATGCAGATGAATTCTGCTTTAAGTGGGCTATATTATCAGCTCTATATCCGGCGAAGGATCATGCTAATAGAATATCTAAATACTTACAGT
The DNA here is from genome assembly GCA_034508555.1 of Venustoraphidia nigricollis. NCBI lineage: Eukaryota > Metazoa > Arthropoda > Insecta > Raphidioptera > Raphidiidae > Venustoraphidia > Venustoraphidia nigricollis. The sequence continues at coordinate 286,140 of JAVRKA010000169.1, forward strand.
ATTCCGATACACTTAATTTTGCCGACATCGAGTTTCCTGTATCAATAAAAGATATTTCCAAGTTTGAACGGTTAAATAAAATTAGCGTAAATGTTTGGAGCATTGAGGGAGAAAATGGAAAGTCTAAAATTGTCGGCCCACTCCATCATACGAAAAAGCGTCTATCAACACATGTTAATTTGCTGTACATTACCGAAGGACAACTGGAACATTTTTGTTGGATAAAAAACATGTCAAAACTTATATCATCGCAACTCTCTAAGCACACTGAGGTTAAAAATATCTGCGATGGATGCTTAGCTTATTTTCAAACCGGTGCTAAATTAGAACGCCATCAACGCGAAGATTGTGGTCACGTGAGCGTCATTCTGCCTAAAGAGGGTGAAAACATGCTTAAATTTAAAAATTATGCTAAGCAACTTAATGTTCCATATGTGATTTACGCCGATTTTGAGGCAATTTTAAAACCAATCAGCACGTGCAATCCCAGCCCAGATAATTCTTATACGATGGATGTAAATTTACACGAAGCGCATAGTTACGGATACTACATTCATTGCTCATTCGACGAGAGTCAGTCGCGATATGTTTCATATCGCGGTAAAAACTGTACAGATACGTTTATGCGCATGATATATACCGAAGCTGAACATATCTCAAAAGTGTTGAACACCGTTGAACCTATGCGTATATCTAACGAAGAGGAATTATTATTTCAAACGAGTTCACTATGTCACATCTGCAGCGGAAAACTTGATGAAGATAGAGTTAGAGATCACTGCCATCTTACCGGCAAATTCAGAGGCCCGGCGCATAATGAATGTAATATTAATTATAAACTTCCGAAGTTTATACCCGTTGTGTTGCATAATCTGTCAAACTACGATGGACACTTGATAGTTCCAGCCTTAGGACTTGATAATGGTAAAATTAATGTTATTCCCGAAAATAAGCAAAAATACATTTCATTCTCCAAACGTATTGGTAATGGCATCGAGCTTCGCTTCATCGACTCACTCCGTTTTATGACATCCAGTTTGGAAAAGTTAGCTTCAAATCTACCACCGGAATTAAAACACATTACCAGACGAAATTTTCCAGCAGATGAGCATTTTAATCAGGTTACTGTTAAGGGTGTATATCCGTATGAATACACAGATTCTTGGGAAAGACTTGAAGAATCCGAACTACCACCGATCGAGAAGTTTCACTCTAAGTTGACCGATTCTAACATTACGCCTGAAGAGTATGAACGGGCTAAGAAAGTCTGGACGTCGTTTGACTGTAAAACGCTTGGCGAGTACAGCGATTTGTACTTGAAAACCGATGTCCTGCTTCTAGCTGACGTTTTTGAGAATTTTCGTCACGTATGTTACGAAGCATACGGGCTCGATCCGCTCCAATACTATACGGCCCCAGGCCTTAGCTGGGACGCTATGCTGAAATATACCCATATCCAATTGGAATTGTTGACAGATATAGATATGCTACATTTTGTTAAGAAAGGTATACGTGGCGGTATCGCGCAGTGTTCGGGGCATCGGGCTGTTGCCAACAATAAATATCTTGACAATTACGATCCTGAGAAGCTGAGCAATTATATTATTTACTTGGACGCAAATAACCTAGTAAGCTAATACTTATATAATACTTATATAATTAATACTTATATGATATAACACATGTTTTTAACACCTATTTTTTTTTCTTTTTTTCATTGAAGTATGGATACGCCATGTCTCTAAATCTTCCAACCGGTGGTTTTCGATGGTTAGATAAAAGTGAGGTTGATGCATTTGATGTCAACGCCGTATCATCTACAAGCGACGAAGGTTATTTTCTCGAGGTGGATCTCAAATATCCTAAACATTTACACGATCTCCATCGTGATTTACCGTTTTGTGTTGAAAATTTAATCCCCCCAGAAGCTACAACAAAAAACTCAAAGCTAATTCCAAACGTTATGGATAAATCGAAATACGTTATACATATTCGAAATCTTCAGCAGGCTTTAAAACATGGTCTAGTGTTGGAGAAAACACATCGCGTGCTTCGATTTAATCAGTCGCCGTGGCTGAAGTCGTATATTGAGCTAAACACAACGATGCGGACGAACGCTTGCAACGATTTTGAAAAGGATTTTTTTAAACTGATGAATAATTCGGTCTTTGGTAGGTTTTTTTTAATTAATTCAACTTCATACTATACTATAGTGACATGATTATATTTTCTATTCAATTCTAGGAAAAACTATGGAATCTGTCGACAAAAGACTTGATGTACGCATTGTCTCAAAATGGGAGAACGTTGGTAAAAGGTTAGGTGCTAGAGCGCTCATCGCACGACCAAATTTTCATTCGCTTACCATTTTTAAAGATGAGCTGGTTGCAATACAACTAAATAAATTAAAAGTTAAATATGATAAACCTATTTATATTGGCTTTACTGTCCTCGAGCTATCTAAGGAACTTATGTATGAATTCCATCATGAAAAAATGATTCCTCTGTATGGTGATTGTTTAGAACTATTATACTTTGACACAGACGGACTAATTTATAATATTTATACCGACGATGTATATGCGGATATGAAGGCCCACATCCATTTGTACGACACTTCAGACTATGCTTTGAATAATCCTTATAGCATACCTCGAGTCAATAAAAAAGTCTTAGGAAAAATGAAAGATGAGCTAAGGGGGCGGCGTGCTTGCGAATATAATGGCGTATGTGCAAAAACTTACAGTATTGTTATCGAAGGAGAAACTGAGATCAAGAAAGCTAAAGGTGTTAAAAAATCCACTGTTGCTAATCACCTATCTAGGCAGGACTATCGCGCATGCGTCTTAAATAAAAAGGAGGCATTACGCGTAATGTATACATTTAAAACTACCAAACACGAAGTACGAACATGCAAATTGAAAAAAGTTGCTCTAAGTGCTAGGGCTGACGATAAACGGTTCCAACTCCCAGGATTGACTAAAACGCTGCCTTGGGGGCATCATCGTATACAGCAGGCTGAATTTCTCGGTGCATTAGATCTATGTTATGATAAGCGTAAATAGGTAATTATTTTTTTCCTATAAATATCGATAGATTTCTAAATTTTGATTCATTCGAAGCGTAAATAGGTAATTATTTTTTTCCTATAAATATCGATAGATTTCTAAATTTTGATTCATTCGCTATCTTTTAGTGGAGGAGGGTGGTATATTACTCAACATCAATTTTCACTTTTTGAAAAACATATTTTGAGTTTTTTGAAAAAATTAAAGTACATCAGCTATATACTAAATATGTTTAAATGTCAAGAATGTTACAAATCCTTTAATAATGAAAGCTGCTATAAAACTCACACAATGTCGTGTAGTGGTAGTAATAGTCGATGCCAAAGCTGTAATAAAATTTTTATATGGTCTGATGCTTTAAAAAATCATAAATGTTCAAAAATGTCGTGTTATAAGCGTGAAATTGACACTGCTGACGATTTACTAAATCGTACATGCTTAGATCGCCCCTCTAACGTCACAGGGAGTGGACTAAAAAACAGTTTAGATAATAATACATCTTGTCATAATAATAAATTATTTTATTGTAGAAAATGCGACGTTTCTACTGCTATAAGAAACAAGATCTCTCATAAAAAAAGTTTATTGCATAAACAAGGAACAATTATATCGACAATTTATACCGATGACGATTTGAGGATAAATATTGTAGAACTTGAATCTACATTTAAAAAGCGCATTGCGACCTATCGCGTGTATAATGAAGCTAGAGAATTTACTAGCGTTAATGATTATATGACATCAGTTAAAAGGATAGTGATACAGCTTATTCAAAATAAAATAGATAAACTTGTGGCGATAAAAATTAATTTTGAGCTTTTTGCACAATACATATTGCAAAAGCCTTCTACTGATCAGGAAATTGTTGGCGATATAAAGTCTTTTAACACCAGGTTTGAAGTAATAAATAAGTTTTCAAATCTTTCAGAAATATATAATCGTTACAGCTCGAAAATTGAAGCAAAAAGTCAGGAATTTCAAGAGCGAGATAGCGGATGGGCTTTATCGAAACTGTTATTCCTAGAAATCAATATTAATGAATATAATCCAATTAAAAATATTTAAATTATACTTTAATAATATATTTTTTCAGATTTAACGCTAATAATATTCTTTTTTCAGACTCTAATTACTCTTATTTACTCTTATTGTAGGTTTTTACCACTAGGTTTGAAGTAATAAACGTGTTTTTTAAATGTTTCAGAAAAATATGATTTGTCGTTACAGCTCAAAGATTGAAGCAAAAAAAGTAATGAATTTCAAGAGCAAGATAGCGGATGGGCTTTATCGAAACTATTATTGCGGATACTTTTTTATATTTAAAAACGCCTTTTTTACAGGATTTTATGTTTATGTCAACTGCAATTTTTTTAACTATAAACTATTGGAGATTTCATAAAAGAGTCTTTCGTAATTATTAGTATTAAAATTAACTATTTTTTATCCATATTAATCTTTTGAACCCTAAATCCTTTTTTCTCCCTATGCGCGTTGGATCTCTAAGGTGCATAAATCCTATCCCAGCATAGGAATGTGATACTTGCTCGTTAGTCTATGCCGCATAGTTGAACAAATCTCACGCGGATAGGGGTGTATAATGCCTACGTCATTCGATTATCCGCGAGAGATTTTTCCAACTAGCAAAATCACAACACGCGTAATTATGTAACCTCTTTTTTTACACAATCTAAAAAATATGTTTTTTTTTATAGGTTCTATAAGTCCGATAACGTATGACCAGCTGTGCTGTTTGTGCAAGTTTGTGCACAGGCAGATCTAGCTGTTTCTGTTCGAATCCCGGCGGGTAGATGCGGTGTATCTTTCGCCGAGAAAACGGTAATTCCTGTACCGGCCATCTTGATTGAGGTTTTCCATGGTTTCCCTCAATTAATTCCAGATAAATATCGAGATGGTTCCTTATTCGAGGCCATGGCCGATTACCTACCAAAACTCCTAGCTCAAAAATTGCCTATCCTATCCTAATTTCCTGTAATTCCTTCATTCACCCATTATTAATAATATAATAATAAGATAATGTAAGTTTTTTATTTCATATTTTCATTTTTTGTATGTTTTTATGCATGTTTTAAATATTGTTACACCCCTGTAATATAATCAAACACTTACTGTTTATAGAAAGCGATATGCAACCAAAATAAAGATGATTGTAGTCCCCAAATACAAAATTTAACAATATACTTACTTGGTTGGTTAATATTTTGTTTAACCTATATCTATTATACCCTATATCTATAAAGTATATCTAGATAATAGTGTAATTGTTTTAACCAATAAAATCTATTAAAGATAGTTGAATTTATAAAAAGTGTTATATATGTGTAGAAAACATTATGTAAATAGGAGAGATGGTTGGAAATGAATAATAACATTTTAAGTATTTTTTAAAATTGTATATATATTAATCATAAGTGTTACATGGTATTCAGTATTCAAATTATAATAAAATCAGTGAATATATAATTTATTTACAATGTATTAACTGTTTAAGTGTACAATATTTCTTGGAATTTCACATAATTCAGATCTATTTACGATGTAGTTAATCGTTACGCTTATTATTGTTAGATATTTTTTTTGAAAGAACGGGGTGACGCCGTTCCACTCTTATCTTTGCAAATTCAGTTTCGATTCAGTAGACTTATTCTTCTCTCTGACAAAATCTTTTTGTTCGTTTATACATTTTAATTCGAGTTATATGTATTTTTTGAAAAAAATTATTTGATCAAATCCCTTTTCCTGAGCTGTTGCACTATCGATTGAATTTCTTCTTTATGTTCCGATTTCGCACCCCCGACTTCATACAAGACCTTCAATCGTTCGATTAATATATTCGGGTCTTCGTAATCACTTGGAGAGTCGTTATTGTCATCAGAATAATGTAAGGAAATCGACTCTTCACAGTTCACTTCCGGTTTCTCTTTATAGCAGTTAACTTGTTTTTTTACCGAATTTTCACCATCTCTTTTCTCGCATTTAGAGCGCAGAGGTTGAAATAGCTTGGAAATGATTTGTCTATACTTGAAACTTCCGTCACCGGAGATTTGTTCTGACGATCTATAGTTGCGTTTGTGAGCGCTGGTCAGAAGCAGAAGCGATTTATACAGCATCAAGTCCTTTGTATCATAATTTAGAGGTCTTCTATCAAAAAGTAGTTCCGCCAGACCGTCGGTTAGTTCAAACTTACGATTTCCATCAATGATCAATACTTTGTTTATTATGCGTACAGATCTACAACCTAGCATAAACTTCATATCTTTATCATCGAATCTAACACAAAATCTGTCGACCCTGTGCCCATCATAGTACAGAACACAATCGTCGTTTCTTGATCTATCTCCTACTCTGTTTTGTTTTTCGCTCGACATTTTTTCAGTCTGCAGTCAGACTAACACTGATTGAAAAACTCTTGATTCTAGCTATATATAGACTGATTACAAAACTATCTCAAACGGGGTTCAAACAATGTCGAAACAGACGCAACACGGGTGCCTAACAGGGTCGAAATAGATACAGAACAGAGGTCAAACAGAGGTCAAACAGAGGTCAAACAGAGGTCAAACAGTGTGTTAACTGATACAGGGTAGATACCTAATAGAGTTGAAACAGATACAAGATAGGTGTATAAAAATATGAAAAAATATATATATGAAAATAGAGACACGAGAACTCTCTCTCGATAGGAACCTTAATGTTAAAAGTATCTCTGCAGATTGTTGTGAACACTCGTTTTAAAGTATAAATAACAATTTTTATTTCAGTGTGATTTCTAATAATAATGATTTATATAATAATATATAATAACGTAATCAAAGTAATTACTCAATATCATGAATAAACTTACGTACTAAAAAGCATAAAAATGGTTCTGTCTATCTGTCTGTCTGTCTATCTTCTTGATAAAAAAACAAATGGAATGTCCGTCTATCTGTTCGCTAATATTTATTCCTGTATGAACCTATAAAAAGCTACTAGGAAGATTTTTATAATAATATGATGTTTTAAAATAAAATAAATAAGAAAATTTGATGTTAATAAAAAATGTTAAATACATGCTTTGATAATTAAACAGTCTGTATAATATCTACGTATTGCAATGCTACATTTTTTTGTCACATAGATTGCACTTGATTTTATTCCCCATTGTTAATTTTTTGTACGGTGGACCCATATGAAAACTAGGAGCCGTGATAATGGTTGTCGAGGATACCGGTGACGAGCTCGGCGTTCAGAAGTAACAATGAATACATCTAATATAATGTTTTTGTACCGTTTTAATTGCATGTTATGTATTTTGTAGACGTAATCTAACCTTTATTGTAATAAAATAAAAGAAACTTTATGTTTAAAACAATTATGCAAGTTATTTGTTATTTCAGGTTTATTATTGAGTAGTAATTAAATTAATTTCTCAACGTTTAGCTATTGACAAATAACAGCTCATTGCAGTTTTATAGCATAGTACGTGAGTGATGTATTGTAAAAGTGAACAGTTTGGAGAGGTGCAAAGCTAACAAATTAATAAAACTTATTGCGAGGACAATATTATTATAGAAGTAATATTCTTTTATCTAACCTCTAGAATTTATTCCTGTCTGAACCTATAAAAAAGCTACTAGGAAGATTTTTATAATAATATGATGTTTTAAAATAAAATAAGAAAATTTGATATAAATAAAATACATGCTTATTATTATAACCTATTGTAATAAATTCCAATTATAACGCATCACATATTGTACTTGATAACAAGGCACCGCAGTATTAAAACACCCTGTAACCACATTTTTGCTTGTATTCAATCAACCTTAAATGATCAGCTGTAGAAGCGACGTGTTTTATATATACATGTTTTAACGACGCTTCGACAACACGTTGTCATGGCTCAGTGGTACAGTGTCGGACGGTCGACCTAAGGGTCCCGGGTTCGAAAACACACTGGCTCTGTCTTGAAAAAAAAAGCTGTGCGGGCTGCCTACGTTGTAGGCGATTAAAATATCGAAGACATCGCTCTCTAGCTCATGTATTGCAGATTGCATACCCACCTGGGGTTATCTTTTGCAATAAACTACAATATACCATTCAAACGCATCAGTAAAAAAATAACCCCGTTGCAACGTCTCGACGAACTCTTGTCGTCGGATGGGTGGGCGGAAGAGGGGGCGGTGGAGTAGGGGGCTATTAACGAAGAACGTCGAGAGAGTCGTCGTCGACGACCACCATGCAAATATTGCACAAATTATTAAAAGTGGTGGGGGCAAAAATGGGCGATTCTGCGACCTGAAACGTCATCAAATCGGTTGGTCCAGGACATACCTATTATCATCTACTTAGGCATTTCAGATATAGAAGCCGATAGGTATTTCAAATATAGGTGTCGATAGGCATTTCAGATATGGTTGCCGATAGGCATTTCAAATATAGGTGCTGATAGGCATTTCAGATGTAGTTTCCGATAGGCATTTCAAAAATACGTGCCGATAGGCATTTCAGATATAGGTGCCGATAGGCATTTAAGATATAGTTGCCGACTGGCATTTTAAAAATAGGTGCCGATAGGCATTTTAGATGTAGTTTCCGATAGGCATTTCAAAAATAGGTGCCGATAGGCATTTCCGATATAGGTGCCGATAGGCATATCAGATATAGTTGCCGATAGGCATTTAAAATATAGGTGCCGATAGGCATTTCAAATATAGGTGTCGATAGGCATTTCAGATATAAATGCCGAAAGGCATTTCAGATATAGGTGCCGATAGGCATTTCTGATGTGGTTGCCGATAGGCATTTCAAATATAGGTGCTGATAGGCATTTCAGATGTAGTTTTCAATAGGCATTTCAAAAATAGGTGCCGATAGGCATTTCAGATATAGGTGCCGATAGGCACTTCAGATATAGTTGCCGATTGGCATTTTAAAAATAGGTGCCGCTAGGCATTTCAGATATAGAAGCCGATAGGCATTTCAAATATAGGTGCCGATAGGCATTCCAAATATGGTTGCCGATAGGCAATTCAAATATAGGTGTTGATAGGCACTTCAGTTGTAGTTTCCGATAGGCATTTCAAAAATAGGTGCCGATAGGCATTTCAGATATAGGTGCCGATAGGCATTTCAGATATAGTTGCCGATTGGCATTTTAAAAATAGGTGCCGATAGGCATTTCAGATATAGAAGCCGATAGGCATTTCAAATATAGGTGCCGATAAACATTCCAGATGTGGTTGCCGATAGGCATTTCAAATATAGGTGCTGATAGGCATTTCAGATGTAGTTTCCGATAGGCATTTCAAAAATAGGTGCCGATAGGCATTTCAGATATAGGTGCCGATAGACATTTCAGATATAGTTGCCGATAGCCATTTTAAAAATAGGTGCCGATAGGCATTTCAGATATAGAAGCCGATAGGCATTTCAAATATAGGTGCCGATAGGCATTCCAGATATGGTTGCCGATAGGCATTTCAAATATAGGTGCTGATAGGCATTTCAGATGTAGTTTCCGATAGGCATTTTAAAAATAGGTGCCGATAGGCATTTTAGATATAGAAGCCGATAGGCATTTCAAATATAGGTGCCGATAGGCATTCCAGATATGGTTGCCGATAGGCATTTCAAATATAGGTGCTGATAGGCATTTTAGATGTAGTTTCCGATAGGCATTTAAAAAATAGGTGCCGATATGCAATTCAGATATAGGTGCAGATAGGCATTTCAGATATAGTTGCCGATAGCCATTTTATAAAATAGGTGCCGATAGGCATTTCAGATATAGAAGCCGATAGGCATTTCAAATATAGGTGCCGATAGGCATTCCAGATATGGTTGCCGATAGGCATTTCAAATATAGGTGCTGATAGGCATTTCAGATGTAGTTTCCGATAGGCTTCTCAAAAATTGGTGCCGGTTAGCATTTCAGATATAGGTGCCGATAGGCATTTCAGATATAGTTGCCGATTAGCATTTTAAAAATAGGTGTCGATAGGCATTTCAGATATAGAAGCCGATAGGCATTTCAGATATAGGTGCCGATAGGCATTTCAGATATAGTTGCCGATTGGCATTTTAAAAACAGGTGTCGATAGGCATTTCACATATAGAAGCCGATAGGTATTTCAAATATAGGGGTCGATAGGCATTTCAGATATGGTTGCCGATAGGCATTTCAAATATAGGAGCAGATAGGCATTTCAGATGTAGTTTCCGAAAGACATTTCAAAAATAGGTGCCGATAGGCATTTCAGATATAGGTGCCGATAGGCATTTCAGATATAGTTGCCGAATGGCATTTTAAAAATAGGTGCCGATAGGAATTTCAGATATAGAAGCCGATAGGCATTTCAAATATAGGTGCCGATAAGCATTCCAGATATGGTTGCCGATAGGCATTTCAAATATAAGTGCTGATAGGCATTTCAGATGTAGTTTCCGATAGGCATTTCAAAAATAGGTGCAGATAAGCATTTCAGATATAGGTGCCGATAGGCATTTCAGATATAGTTGCCAATTGGCATTTTTAAAATAGGTGCCGATAGGCATTTCAGATATAGAAGCCGATAGGCATTTCAAATATAGGTGCTGATAGGCATTTCAGATATGGTTGCCGATAGGCATTTCAAATATAAGTGCTGATAGGCATTTCAGATGTAGTTTCCGATAGGCATTTCAAAAATTGGTGCAGATTGGCATTTCAGATATAGGTGCCGATAGGCATTTCAGATATAGTTGCCGATTGGCATTTTAAAAATAGGTGCCGATAGGCATTTCAGATATAGAAGCCGATAGGCATTTCAAATATAGGTGCCGATAGGCATTCTAGATATGGTTGCCGAGAGGCATTATAAATATAAGTGCTGATAGGCATTTCAGATGTAGTTTCCGATAGGCATTTCAAAAATAGGTACCGATAGGCATTTCAGATATAGGTGCCGATAGGCATTTCAGATATAGTTGCCAATTGGCATTTTAAAAATAGGTGTCGATAGGCATTTCAGATATAGAAGCCGATAGGCATTTCAAATATAGGTGCCGATAGGCATTCCAGATATGGTTGCCGATAGGCATTTCAAATATAGGTGCTGACAGGCATTTCAGGTGTAGTTTCCGATAGGCATTTCAAAAATTGGTGCCGATTGGCATTTCAGATATAGGTGCCGATAGGCATTTCAGATATAGTTGCCGATTGGCATTTTAAAAATAGGTGCCGATAGGCATTTCAGATATAGAAGCCGATGGGTATTTCAAATATAGGTGCCGATAGGCATTTCAGATATAGGTGCCGATAGGCATTTCAGATATAGTTGCCGATTGGCATAATAAAAATAGGTGCCGATAGGCATTTTAGATGTAGTTTCCGATAGGCATTTCAAAAATAGGTGCCGATAGGCATTTCAGATATAGGTGCCGATAGGCATATCAGATAAAGTTGCCGATAGGCATTTAAAATATAGGTGCCGATAGGCATTTCAAATATAGGTGTCGATAGGCATTTCAGATATAAATGCCGAAAGGCAATTCAGATATAGGTGCCGATAAACATTTCTGATGTGGTTGCCGATAGGCATTTCAACTATAGGTGCTGATAGGCATTTCAGATGTAGTTTTCGATAGGCATTTCAAAAATAGGTGCCGATAAGCATTTTAGATATAGGTGCCGATAGGCACTTCAGATATAGTTGCCGATTGGCATTTTAAAAATAGGTGCCGCTAGGCATTTCAGATATAGAAGCCGATAGGCATTTCAAATATAGGTGCCGATAGGCATTCCAAATATGGTTGCCGATAGGCATTTCAAATATAGGTGCTGATAGGCATTTCAGATTAGTTTCCGATAGGCATTTCAAAAATAGGTGCCGATAGGCATTTCAGATATAGCTGCCGATTGGCATTTAAGGAATAGTTGCCGATAGCCATTTTAAAAATAGGTGCCGATAGGCATTTCAGATATAGAAGCCGATAGGCATTTCAAATATAGGTGCCGATAGGCATTCCAGATATTGTTGCCGATAGGCATTTCAAATATAGGTGCTGATAGGCATTTCAGATGTAGTTTCCGATAGGCATTTTAAAAATAGGTGCCGATAGGCATTTCAGATATAGAAGCCGATAGGCATTTCAAATATAGGTGTCGATAAGCATTCCAGATATGGTTGCCGATAGGCATTTCAAATATAGGTGCTGATAAGCATTTCAGATGTAGTTTCCGATAGGCATTTCAAAAATAGGTGCCGATAGTCATTTCAGATATAGGTGCCGATGGGCATTTCAGATATAGTTGCTAATAGCCATTTTAAAAATAGGTGCCGATAGGCATTTCTGATATAGAAGCCGATAGGCATTTCAAATATAGGTGCCGATAGGCATTCCAGATATGGCTGCCGATAGGCATTTCAAATATAGGTGCCGATAGGCATTTCAGATGTAGTTTCCGATAGGCATTTCAAAAATTGGCGCCGATAGGCATTTCAGATATAGGTGCCGATAGGCATTTCAGATATAGTTGCCGATTGACATTTTAAAAATAGGTGTTGATAGGCATTTCAGATATAGAAGCCGATAGGTATTTCAAATATAGGTGTCGATAGGCATTTTAGATATGGTTGCCGATAGGCATTTCAAATATAGGTGCTGATAGGCATTTCAGATGTAGTTTCCGATAGGCATTTCAAAAATAGGTTCCGATGAGCATTTCAGATATAGGTGCCGATAGGCATTTCAGATATAGTTGCCGATTGGCATTTTAAAAATAGGTGCCGATAGGCATTTCAGATATAGAAGCCGATAGGCATTTCAAATATAGGTGCCGATAAGCATTCCAGATATAGCTGCCGATAGGCATTTCAAATATAGGTGCTGATAGGCATTTTAGATGTAGTTTCCGATAGGCATTTCAAAAATAGGTGCCGATAGGCATTTCAGATATAGGTGCCCATAGGCATTTCAGATATAGTTGCCGATTGGCATTTTAAAAATAGGTGCCGATAGGCATTTCAGATATAGAAGCCGATAGGCATTTCAAATATAGGTGCCAATAGGCATTCCAGATATGGTTGCCGATAGGCATTTCAAATATAGGTGCTGATAGGCATTTTAGATGTAGTTTCCGATAGGCATTTCAAAAATTGATGCTGATAGGCATTTCAGATATAGGTGCCGATAGGCATTTTAAAAACAGGTGCCGATAGGCATTTCAGATATAGAAGCCGATAGGTATTTCAAATATAGGTGTCGATAGGCATTTCAGATATGGTTGCCGATAGGCATTTCAAATATAGAATCAGATTAGCATTTCAGATGTAGTTTCCGAAAGACATTTCAAAAATATGTGCCGATAGGCATTTCAGATATAGGTGCCGATAGGCATTTCAGATATAGTTGCCGATTGGCATTTTAAAATTAGGTGCCGATAGGCATTTCAGATATAGAAGCCGATAGGCATTTCAAATATAGGTGCCGATAGGCATTCCAGATATAGTTGCCGATAGGCATTTAAAATATAAGTGCTGATAGGCATTTCAGATGTAGTTTCCGATAGGCATTTCAAAAATAGGTACCGATAGGCATTTCAGATATAGGTGCCGATAGGCATTCCAGATATGGTTGCCGATAGGCATTTCAAATATAGGTGCTGATAGGCATTTCAGATGTAGTTTCCGATAGGCATTTCAAAAATTGGTGCCGATTGGCATTTTAGATATAGGTGCCGATAGGCATTTCAGATATAGTTGCCGATAGGCATTTAAAATATAGGTGCCGATAGGCATTTCAAATATAGGTGTCGATAGGCATTTCAGATATAAATGCCGAAAGGCATTTCAGATATAGGTGCCGATAGGCATTTCTGATGTGGTTGCCGATAGGCATTTCAAATATAGGTGCTGATAGGCATTTCAGATGTAGTTTCCGATAGGCATTTTAAAAATCTGTGCCGATAAGCATTTTAGATATAGGTGCCGATAGGCACTTCAGATATAGTTGCCGATTGGCATTTTAAAAATAGGTGCCGCTAGGCATTTCAGATATAGAAGCCGATAGGCATTTCAAATATTGGTGCCGATAGGCATTCCAAATATGGTTGCCGATAGGCATTTCAAATATAGGTGCTGATAGGCATTTCAGTTGTAGTTTCCGATAGGCATTTCAAAAATAGGTGCCGATAGGCATTTCAGATATATGTGCCGATAGGCATTTCAGATATAGTTGTCGATTGGCATTTTAAAAATAGGTGCCGATAGGCATTTCAGATATAGGTGCCGATAGGCATTTCAGATATAGTTGCCGATAGCAATTTTAAAAATAGGTGCCGATAGGCATTTCAGATATAGAAGCCGATACGCATTTCAAATATAGGTGCCGATAGGCATTCCAGATATGGTTGCCGATAGGCATTTCAAATATAGGTGCTGATAGGCATTTCAGATGTAGTTTCCGATAGGCATTTTAAAAATAGGTGCCGATAGGCATTTCAGATATAGAAGCCGATAGGCATTTCAAATATAGGTGCCGATAGGCATTCCAGATATGGTTGCCGATAGGTATTTCAAATATAGGTGCTGACAGGCATTTCAGATGTAGTTTCCGATAGGCATTTCAAAAATAGGTGCCGATAGGCATTTCAGATATAGGTGCCGATAGGCATTTCAGATATAGTTGCCGATAGCCATTTTAAAAATAGGTGCCGTTAGGCATTTCAGATATAGAAGCCGATAGGTATTTCAAATATAGGTGTCGATAGGCATTTCAGATATGGTTGCCGATAGGCATTTCAAATATAGGAGCAGATAGGCATTTCAGATGTAGTTTCCGAAAGACATTTCAAAAATAGGTGCCGATAGGCATTTCAGATACAGGTGCCGATAGGCATTTCAGATATAGTTGCCGATTGGCATTTTAAAAATAGGTGCCGATAGGCATTTCAGATATAGAAGCCGATAGGCATTTCAAATATAGGTGCCGATAGGCATTGCAGATATGGTTGCCGATAGGCATTTAAAATATAAGTGCTGATAGGCATTTCAGATGTAGTTTCCGATAGGCATTTCAAAAATAGGTACCGATAGGCATTTCAGATATAAGTGCCGATAGGCATTTCAGATATAGTTGCCAATTGGCATTTTAAAAATAGGTGTCGATAGGCATTTCAGATATAGAAGCCGATAGGCATTTCAAATATAGGTGCCGATAGGCATTCCAGATATGGTTGCCGATAGGCATTTCAAATATAGGTGCTAATAGGCATTTCAGATGTAGTTTCCGATAGGCATTTCAAAAATTGGTGCCGATTGGCATTTTAGATATAGGTGCCGATAGACATTTCAGATATAGTTGCCGATAGGCATTTAAAATATAGGTGCCGATAGGCATTTCAAATATAGGTGTCGATAGGCATTTCAGATATAAATGCCGAAAGGCATTTCAGATATAGGTGCCGATAGGCATTTCTAATGTGGTTGCCGATAGGCATTTCAAATATAGGTGCTGATAGGCATTTCAGATTTAGTTTTCGATAGGCATTTTGAAAATCTGTGCCGATAAGCATTTTAGATATAGGTGCCGATAGGCACTTCAGATATAGTTGCCGATTGGCGTTTTAAAAATAAGGGCCGCTAGGCATTTCAGATATAGAAGCCGATAGGCATTTTAAATATAGGTGCCGATAGGCATTCCAAATATGGTTGCCGATAGGCATTTCAAATATAGGTGCTGATAGGCATTTCAGTTGTAGTTTCCGATAGGCATTTCAAAAATAGGTGCCGATAGGCATTTCAGATATAGGTGCCGATAGGCATTTCAGATATAGTTGCCGATTGGCATTTAAAAAATAGGTGCCGATAGGCATTTCAGATATAGGTGCCGATAGGCATTTCAGATATAGTTGCCGATAGCCATTTTAAAAATAGGTGCCGATAGGCATTTCAGATATAGAAGCCGATAGGCATTTCAAATATAGGTGCCGATAGGCATTCCAGATATGGTTGCCGATAGGCATTTCAAATATAGGTGCTGATAGGCATTTCAGATGTAGTTTCCGATAGGCATTTTAAAAATAGGTGCCGATAGGCATTTCAGATATAGAAGCCGATAGGCATTTCAAATATAGGTGCCGATAGGCGTTCCAGATATGGTTGCCGATAGGTATTTCAAATATAGGTGCTGACAGGCATTTCAGATGTAGTTTCCGATAGGCATTTCAAAAATAGGTGCCGATAGGCATTTCAGATATAGGTGCCGATAGGCATTTCAGATATAGTTGCCGATAGCCATTTTAAAAATAGGTGCCGATAGGCATTTCAGATATAGAAGCCGATAGGCATTTCAAATATAGGTGCCGATAGGCATTCCGGATATGGTTGCCGATAGGCATTCCAAATATAGGTGCTGATAGGCATTTCAGATGTAGTTTCCGATAGGCATTTCAAAAATAGGTGCCAATAGGCATTTCAGATATAGGTGCCGATAGGCATTTCAGATATAGTTGCCGATTGGCATTTTAAAAATAGGTGCCGATAGGCATTTCAGATAAAGAAGCCGATAGGCATTTCAAATATAGGTGCCGATAAGCATTTCAGATATGTTTGCCGATAGGCATTTCAAATATAGGTGCTGATAGGCATTTCAGATGTAGTTTCCGATAGGCATTTCAAAAATTGGTGCCGATAAGCATTTCAGATATAGGTGCCGATAGGCATTTCAGATATAGTTGCCGGTTGGCATTTTAAAAATAGGTGCCGATAGGCATTTGAGATATAGAAGCCGATAGGTATTTCAAATATAGGTGTCGATAGGCATTTCAGATATGGTTGCCGATAGGCATTTCAAATATAGGTGCTGATAGGCATTTCAGATGTGGTTTCCGATAGGCATTTCAAAAATAGGTGCCGATAGGCATTTCAGATATAGTCGCCGATTGGCATTTTAAAAATAGGTGCCGATAGGCATTTCAGATATAGAAGCCCATAGGTATTTCAAATATAGGTGTCGATAGGCATTTCAGATATGGTTGCCGATAGGCAATTCAAATATAGGTGCTGATAGGCATTTCAGATGTAGTTTCCGATAGGCATTTCAAAAATAGGTGCCGATAGGCATTTCAGAGATAGGTGCCGATAGGCACTTCAGATATAGTTGCCGATTGACATTTTAAAAATAGGTGCCGCTAGGCATTTCAGATATAGAAGCCGATAGGCATTTCAAATATAGATGCCGATAGGCATTCCAAATATGGTTGCCGATAGGCATTTCAAATATAGGTGCTGATAGGCATTTCAGTTGTATTTTCCCATAGGCATTTCAAGAATAGGTGCCGATAGGCAATTCAGATATAGGTGCCTATAGGGATTTCAGATATAGTTGCCGATTGGCATTTTAAAAATAGGTGTTGATAGGCATTTCGGATATAGAAGCCGATAGGTATTTCAAATATAAGTGTCGATATGCATTTCAGATATGGTTGCCGATAGGCATTTCAAATATAGGTGCTGATAGGCATTTCAGATGTTGTTTCCGATAGGCATTTCAAAAATAGGTGCCGATAGGCATTTCAGATATAGGTGCCGATAGGCATTTCAGATATAGTTGCCGATAGCCATTTTAAAAATAGGTGCTGATAGGCATTTCAGATATAGAAGCCGATAGGCATTTCAAATATATGTGACGATAGGCATTCCAGATATGGTTGCCGATAGGCATTTCAAATATAGGTGCTGATAGGCATTTCAGATGTAGTTTCCGATAGGCATTTTAAAAATAGGAGCCGATAGGCATTTCAGATGTGGTTGCCGATAGGCATTTCAAATATAGGTGCTGATAGGCATTTCAGATGTAGTTTCCGATAGGCATTTCAAAAATTGGTGCCGGTTAGCATTTCAGATATAGGTGCCGATAGGCATTTCAGATATAGTTGCCGATTGGCATTTTAAAAATAGGTGTCGATAGGCATTTCAGATATAGAAGCCGATAGGCATTTCAAATATAGGTGCCGATAGGCATTCCAGATATGGTTGCCGATAGGCATTTCAAATATAGGTGCTAATAGGCATTCCAGATGTATTTTCCGATAGGCATTTCAAAAATTGGTGCCGATAGGCATTTCAGATATAGGTGCCGATAGGCATTTCAGATATAGTTACCGATTGGCATTTTAAAAATAAGGTCCGATAGGCATTTCAGATATAGAAGCCGATAGGTATTTCAAATATAGGTGTCGATAGGCATTTCAGATATGGTTGACGATAGGCATTTCAAATATAGGTGCTGATAGGCATTTCAGATGTAGTTTCCGATAGGCATTTCAAAAATAGGTGCCGATAGGCATTTCAGATATAGGTGCCGATAGGCATTTCAGATATAGAAGCCGATAGGCATTTCAAATATAGGTGCTAATAGGTATTCCAGATATGGTTGCCGATAGGCATTTCAAATATAGGTGCTGATAGGCATTTCAGATGTAGTTTCCGATAGGCATTAAAAAATAGGTGCCGATAGACATTTCAGATATAGGTGCCGATAGGCATTTCAGATATAGTTGCCAATTGGCATTTTAAAAATAGGTGCCGATAGGCATTTCAGATATAGAAGCCGATAGGCATTTCAAATATAGGTGCCGATAGGCATTCCAGATATGGTTGCCGATAGGCATTTCAAATATAGGTGCTGATAGGCATTTTAGATGTAGTTTCCGATAGGCATTTCAAAAATTGATGCCGATAGGCATTTCAGATATAGATGCCGATAGGCATTTCAGATATAGTTGCCGATTGGCATTTTAAAAACAGGTGCCGATAGGCATTTCAGATATAGAAGCCGATAGGTATTTCAAATATAGGGGTCAATAGGCATTTCAGATATGGTTGCCGATAGGCATTTCAAATATAGGAGCAGATAGGCATTTCAGATGTAGTTTCAGAAAGACATTTCAAAAATAGGTGCCGATAGGCATTTCAGATATAGGTGCCGATAGGCATTTCAGATATAGTTGCCGATTGGCATTTTAAAAATAGGTGCCGATAGGCATTTCAGATATAGAAGCCGATAGGCATTTCAAATATAGGTGCCGATAGGCATTCCAGATATGGTTGCCGATAGGCATTTTAAATATAAGTGTTGATAGGCATTTCAGATGTAGTTTCCGATAGGCATTTAAAAAATAGGTACCGATAGGCATTTCAGATATAGGTGCCGATAGGCATTTCAGATATAGAAGCCGATAGGCATTTCAAATATAGGTGCTAATAGGCATTCCAGATATGGTTGCCGATAGGCATTTCAAATATAGGTGGTGATAGGCATTTCAGATGTAGTTTACGATAGGCATTTCAAATATAGGTGCTGATAGGCATTTTAGATGTAGTTTCCGATTGGTATTTCAAAAATTGATGCCGATAGGCATTTCAGATATAGGTGCCGATAGGCATTTCAGATATAGTTGCCGATTGGCATTTTAAAAACAGGTGCCGATAGGCATTTCAGATATAGAAGCCGATAGGTATTTCAAATATAGGTGTCGATAGGCATTTCAGATATGGTTGCCGATAGGCATTTCAAATATAGGAGCAGATAGGCATTCCAGATGTAGTTTCCGAAAGACATTTCAAAAATAGGTGCCGATAGGCATTTCAGATATAGGTGCCGATAGTCATTTCAGATATAGTTGCCGATAGCCATTTTAAAAATAGGTGCCGATAGGCATTTCAGATATAGAAGCCGATAGGCATTTCAAATATAGGTGCCGATAGGCATTCCAGATATGGTTGCCGATAGGCATTTTAAATATAAGTGTTGATAGGCATTTCAGATGTAGTTTCCGATAGGCATTTAAAAAATAGGTACCGATAGGCATTTCAGATATAGGTGCCGATAGGCATTTCAGATATAGAAGCCGATAGGCATTTCAAATATAGGTGCTAATAGGCATTCCAGATATGGTTGCCGATAGGCATTTCAAATATAGGTGGTGATAGGCATTTCAGATGTAGTTTACGATAGGCATTTCAAATATAGGTGCTGATAGGCATTTTAGATGTAGTTTCCGATTGGTATTTCAAAAATTGATGCCGATAGGCATTTCAGATATAGGTGCCGATAGGCATTTCAGATATAGTTGCCGATTGGCATTTTAAAAACAGGTGCCGATAGGCATTTCAGATATAGAAGCCGATAGGTATTTCAAATATAGGTGTCGATAGGCATTTCAGATATGGTTGCCGATAGGCATTTCAAATATAGGAGCAGATAGGCATTCCAGATGTAGTTTCCGAAAGACATTTCAAAAATAGGTGCCGATAGGCATTTCAGATATAGGTGCCGATAGTCATTTCAGATATAGTTGCCGATAGCCATTTTAAAAATAGGTGCCGATAGGCATTTCAGATATAGAAGCCGATAGGCATTTCAAATATAGGTGCCGATAGGCATTCCAGATATGGTTGCCGATAGGCATTTCAAATATAGGTGCTGATAGGCATTTCAGATGTAGTTTTCGATAGGCATTTCAAAAATAGGTGCCGATAGGCATTTCAGATATAGGTGCCGATAGGCATTTCAGATATAGTTGCCGATTGGCATTTTAAAAATAGGTGCCGATAGGCATTTCAGATATAGAAGCCGATTGGCATTTCAAATATAGGTGCCGATAAGCATTCCAGATATGGTTGCCGATAGGCATTTCAAATATAGGTGCTGATAGGCATTTCAGATGTAGTTTCCGATAGGCATTTCAAAAATTGGTGCCGATAGGCATTTTAGATATAGGTGCCGATAGGCATTTCAGATATAGTTGCCGATTGGCATTTTTAAAATAGGTGTCGATAGGCATTTCAGATATAGAAGCCGATAGGCATTTCAAATATAGGTGCCGATAGGCATTTCAGATATAAATGCCGAAAGGCATTTCAGATATAGGTGCCGATAGGCATTTCTAATGTGGTTGCCGATAGGCATTTCAAATATAGGTGCTGATAGGCATTTCAGATTTAGTTTTCGATAGGCATTTTGAAAATCTGTGCCGATAAGCATTTTAGATATAGGTGCCGATAGGCGCTTCAGATATAGTTGCCGATTGGCATTTTAAAAATAAGGGCCGCTAGGCATTTCAGATATAGAAGCCGATAGGCATTTTAAATATAGGTGCCGATAGGCATTCCAAATATGGTTGCCGATAGGCATTTCAAATATAGGTGCTGATAGGCATTTCAGTTGTAGTTTCCGATAGGCATTTCAAAAATAGGTGCCGATAGGCATTTCAGATATAGGTGCCGATAGGCATTTCAGATATAGTTGCCGATTGGCATTTAAAAAATAGGTGCCAATAGGCATTTCAGATATAGGTGCCGATAGGCATTTCAGATATAGTTGCCGATAGCCATTTTAAAAATAGGTGCCGATAGGCATTTCAGATATAGAAGCCGATAGGCATTTCAAATATAGGTGCCGATAGGCATTCCAGATATGGTTGCCGATAGGCATTTCAAATATAGGTGCTGATAGGCATTTCAGATGTAGTTTCCGATAGGCATTTTAAAAATAGGTGCCGATAGGCATTTTAGATGTAGTTTCCGATTGGTATTTCAAAAATTGATGCCGATAGGCATTTCAGATATAGGTGCCGATAGGCATTTCAGATATAGTTGCCGATTGGCATTTTAAAAACAGGTGCCGATAGGCATTTCAGATATAGAAGCCGATAGGTATTTCAAATATAGGTGTCGATAGGCATTTCAGATATGGTTGCCGATAGGCATTTCAAATATAGGAGCAGATAGGCATTCCAGATGTAGTTTCCGAAAGACATTTCAAAAATAGGTGCCGATAGGCATTTCAGATATAGGTGCCGATAGGCATTTCAGATATAGTTGCCGATAGCCATTTTAAAAATAGGTGCCGATAGGCATTTCAGATATAGAAGCCGATAGGCATTTCAAATATAGGTGCCGATAGGCATTCCAGATATGGTTGCCGATAGGCATTCCAAATATAGGTGCTGATAGGCATTTCAGATGTAGTTTCCGATAGGCATTTCAAAAATAGGTGCCGATAGGCATTTCAGATATAGGTGCCGATAGGCATTTCAGATATAGTTGCCGATTGGCATTTTAAAAATAGGTGCCGATAGGCATTTCAGATAAAGAAGCCGATAGGCATTTCAAATATAGGTGCCGATAAGCATTTCAGATATGTTTGCCGATAGGCATTTCAAATATAGGTGCTGATAGGCATTTCAGATGTAGTTTCCGATAGGCATTTCAAAAATTGGTGCCGATAAGCATTTCAGATATAGGTGCCGATAGGCATTTCAGATATAGTTGCCGGTTGGCATTTTAAAAATAGGTGCCGATAGGCATTTGAGATATAGAAGCCGATAGGTATTTCAAATATAGGTGTCGATAGGCATTTCAGATATGGTTGCCGATAGGCATT
This sequence comes from Venustoraphidia nigricollis, assembly GCA_034508555.1. NCBI lineage: Eukaryota > Metazoa > Arthropoda > Insecta > Raphidioptera > Raphidiidae > Venustoraphidia > Venustoraphidia nigricollis. The sequence continues at coordinate 308,639 of JAVRKA010000169.1, forward strand.
TCAAATATAGGTGCTGATAGGCATTTCAGATGTGGTTTCCGATAGGCATTTCAAAAATAGGTGCCGATAGGCATTTCAGATATAGTCGCCGATTGGCATTTTAAAAATAGGTGCCGATAGGCATTTCGGATATAGAAGCCCATAGGTATTTCAAATATAGGTGTCGATAGGCATTTCAGATATGGTTGCCGATAGGCATTTCAAATATAGGTGCTGATAGGCATTTCAGATGTAGTTTCCGATAGGCATTTCAAAAATAGGTGCCGATAGGCATTTCAGAGATAGGTGCCGATAGGCATTTCTGATGTGGTTGCCAATAGGCATTTTAAATATAGGTGCTGATAGGCATTTCAGATGTAGTTTTCGATAGGCATTTCAAAAATAGGTGCCGATAGGCATTTTAGATATAGGTGCCGATAGGCACTTCAGATATAGTTGCCGATTGACATTTTAAAAATAGGTGCCGCTAGGCATTTCAGATATAGAAGCCGATAGGCATTTCAAATATAGATGCCGATAGGCATTCCAAATATGGTTGCCGATAGGCATTTCAAATATAGGTCCTGATAGGCATTTCAGTTGTGTTTTCCCATAGGCATTTCAAGAATAGGTGCCGATAGGCAATTCAGATATAGGTGCCTATAGGCATTTCAGATATAGTTGCCGATTAGCATTTTAAAAATAGGTGTTGATAGGCATTTCGGATATAGAAGCCGATAGGTATTTCAAATATAAGTGTCGATATGCATTTCAGATATGGTTGCCGATAGGCATTTCAAATATAGGTGCTGATAGGCATTTCAGATGTTGTTTCCGATAGGCATTTCAAAAATAGGTGCCGATAGGCATTTCAGATATAGGTGCCGATAGGCATTTCAGATATAGTTGCCGATAGCCATTTTAAAAATAGGTGCTGATAGGCATTTCAGATATAGAAGCCGATAGGCATTTCAAATATATGTGACGATAGGCATTCCAGATATGGTTGCCGATAGGCATTTCAAATATAGGTGCTGATAGGCATTTCAGATGTAGTTTCCGATAGGCATTTTAAAAATAGGAGCCGATAGGCATTTCAGATATGGTTGCCGATAGGCATTTCAAATATAGGTGCTGATAGGCATTTCAGATGTAGTTTCCGATAGGCATTTCAAAAATTGGTGCCGGTTAGCATTTCAGATATAGGTGCCGATAGGCATTTCAGATATAGTTGCCGATTGGCATTTTAAAAATAGGTGTCGATAGGCATTTCAGATATAGAAGCCGATAGGCATTTCAAATATAGGTGCCGATAGGCATTCCAGATATGGTTGCCGATAGGCATTTCAAATATAGGTGCTAATAGGCATTCCAGATGTATTTTCCGATAGGCATTTCAAAAATTGGTGCCGATAGGCATTTCAGATATAGGTGCCGATAGGCATTTCAGATATAGTTACCGATTGGCATTTTAAAAATAGGTGCCGATAGGCATTTCAGATATAGAAGCCGATAGGTATTTCAAATATAGGTGTCGATAGGCATTTCAGATATGGTTGACGATAGGCATTTCAAATATAGGTGCTGATAGGCATTTCAGATGTAGTTTCCGATAGGCATTTCAAAAATAGGTGCCGATAGGCATTTCAGATATAGGTGCCGATAGGCATTTCAGATATAGAAGCCGATAGGCATTTCAAATATAGGTGCTAATAGGCATTCCAGATATGGTTGCCGATAGGCATTTCAAATATAGGTGCTGATAGGCATTTCAGATGTAGTTTCCGATAGGCATTAAAAAATAGGTGCCGATAGGCATTTCAGATATAGGTGCCGATAGGCATTTCAGATATAGTTGCCAATTGGCATTTTAAAAATAGGTGCCGATAGGCATTTCAGATATAGAAGCCGATAGGCATTTCAAATATAGGTGCCGATAGGCATTCCAGATATGGTTGCCGATAGGCATTTCAAATATAGGTGCTGATAGGCATTTTAGATGTAGTTTCCGATAGGCATTTCAAAAATTGATGCCGATAGGCATTTCAGATATAGATGCCGATAGGCATTTCAGATATAGTTGCCGATTGGCATTTTAAAAACAGGTGCCGATAGGCATTTCAGATATAGAAGCCGATAGGTATTTCAAATATAGGGGTCAATAGGCATTTCAGATATGGTTGCCGATAGGCATTTCAAATATAGGAGCAGATAGGCATTTCAGATGTAGTTTCAGAAAGACATTTCAAAAATAGGTGCCGAGAGGCATTTCAGATATAGGTGCCGATAGGCATTTCAGATATAGTTGCCGATTGGCATTTTAAAAATAGGTGCCGATAGGCATTTCAGATATAGAAGCCGATAGGCATTTCAAATATAGGTGCCGATAGGCATTCCAGATATGGTTGCCGATAGGCATTTTAAATATAAGTGTTGATAGGCATTTCAGATGTAGTTTCCGATAGGCATTTAAAAAATAGGTACCGATAGGCATTTCAGATATAGGTGCCGATAGGCATTTCAGATATAGAAGCCGATAGGCATTTATAATATAGGTGCTAATAGGCATTCCAGATATGGTTGCCGATAGGCATTTCAAATATAGGTGGTGATAGGCATTTCAGATGTAGTTTACGATAGGCATTTCAAATATAGGTGCTGATAGGCATTTTAGATGTAGTTTCCGATTGGCATTTCAAAAATTGATGCCGATAGGCATTTCAGATATAGGTGCCGATAGGCATTTCAGATATAGTTGCCGATTGGCATTTTAAAAACAGGTGCCGATAGGCATTTCAGATATAGAAGCCGATAGGTATTTCAAATATAGGTGTCGATAGGCATTTCAGATATGGTTGCCGATAGGCATTTCAAATATAGGAGCAATTAGGCATTCCAGATGTAGTTTCCGAAAGACATTTCAAAAATAGGTGCCGATAGGCATTTCAGATATAGGTGCCGATAGTCATTTCAGATATAGTTGCCGATAGCCATTTTAAAAATAGGTGCCGATAGGCATTTCAGATATAGAAGCCGATAGGCATTTCAAATATAGGTGCCGATAGGCATTCCAGATATGGTTGCCGATAGGCATTTCAAATATAGGTGCTGATAGGCATTTCAGATGTAGTTTTCGATAGGCATTTCAAAAATAGGTGCCGATAGGCATTTCGGATATAGGTGCCGATAGGCATTTCAGATATAGTTGCCGATTGGCATTTTAAAAATAGGTGCCGATAGGCATTTCATATATAGAAGCCGATTGGCATTTCAAATATAGGTGCCGATAAGCATTCCAGATATGGTTGCCGATAGGCATTTCAAATATAGGTGCTGATAGGCATTTCAGATGTAGTTTCCTATAGGCATTTCAAAAATTGGTGCCGATAGGCATTTTAGATATAGGTGCCGATAGGCATTTCAGATATAGTTGCCGATAGGCGTTTCAAATATAGGTGCTGATAGGCATTCCAGATGTATTTTCCGATAGGCATTTCAAAAATTGGTGCCGATTGGCATTTCAGATATAGGTGCCGATAGGCATTTCAGATATAGTTACCGATTGGCATTTTAAAAATAGGTGCCGATAGGCATTTCAGATATAGAAGCCGATAGGTATTTCAAATATAGGTGTCGATAGGCATTTTAGATATGGTTGACGATAGGTATTTCAAATATAGGTGCTGATAGGCATTTCAGATGTAGTTTCCGATAGGCATTTCAAAAATAGGTGCCGATAGGCATTTCAGATATAGGTCCCGATAGGCATTTATGATATAGTTGCCGATTGGCATTTTAAAAATAGGTGCTGACAGGCATTTCAGATATACAAGCCGATAGGCATTTCAAATATAGGTGCCGATAGGCATCCTAGATATAGTTGCCGATAGGCATTTCAAATATAAGTGCTGATAGGCATTTCAGATGTAGTTTCCGATAGGCATTTCAAAAATAGGTACCGATAGGCATTTCAGATATAGGTGCCGATAGGCATTTTAGATATAGTTGCCAATTGGCATTTTAAAAATAGGTGTCGATAGGCATTTCAGATATAGAAGCCGATAGGCATTTCAAATATAGGTGCCGATAGGCATTCCAGATATGGTTGCCGATAGGCATTTCAAATATAGGTGCTGATAGGCATTTCAGATGTAGTTTCCGATAGGCATTTCAAAAATTGGTGCCGATTTGCATTTTAGATATAGGTATATAGGTGCCGATAGGCATTTCAGATATAGTTGCCGATTGGCATTTTAAAAATAGGTGCCGATAGGCATTTCAGATATAGAAGCCGATAGGTATTTCAAATATAGGTGTCGATAGGCACTTCAGATATAGTTGCCGATTGGCATTTTATAAATAGGTGCCGCTAGGCATTGCAGATATAGAAGCCGATAGGCATTTCAAATATAGGTGCCGATAGGCATTCCAAATATGGTTGCAGATAGGCATTTCAAATATAGGTGTTGATAGGCATTTCAGTTGTAGTTTCCGATAGGCATTTCAAAAATATGAGCCGATAGGCATTTCAGATATAGTTGCCGATAGGCATTTCAGATATAGTTGCCGATAGCTATTTTAAAAATAAGTGCCGATAGGCATTTCAGATATAGAAGCCGATAGGCATTTCAAATATAGGTGCCGATAGGCATTCCAGATATGGTTGCCGATAGGCATTTCAAATATAGGTGCTGATAGGCATTTCAGATGTAGTTTCCGATAGGCATTTTAAAAATAGGTGCCGATAGGCATTTCAGATATAGAAGCCGATAGGCATTTCAAATATAGGTGCCGATAGGCATTCCAGAGATGGTTGCCGATAGGCATTTCGAATATAGGTGCTGATAGGCATTTCAGATGTAGTTTCCGATAGGCATTTCAAAAATAGGTGCCGATAGGCATTTCAGATATAGGTGCCGATAGGCATTTCAGATATAGTTGCCGATAGCTATTTTAAAAATAGGTGCCGATAGGCATTTCAGATATAGAAGCCGATAGGCATTTCAAATATAGGTGCCGATAGGCATTCCAGATATGGTTGCCGATAGGCATTTCAAATATAGGTGCTGATAGGCGTTTCAGATGTAGTTTCCGATAGGCATTTCAAAAATAGGTGCTGATAGGCATTTCAGATATAGGTGCCGATAGGCATTTCAGATATAGTTGCCGATTGGCATTTTAAAAATAGGTGCCGATAGGCATTTCAGATATAGAAACCGATAGGCATTTCAAATATAGGTGCCGATAAGCATTCCAGATATAGTTGCCGATAGGCATTTCAAATATAGGTGCTGATAGGCATTTCAGATGTAGTTTCCGATAGGCATTTTAAAAATTGGTGCCGATAGGCATTTCAGATATAAGTGCCGATAGGCATTTCAGATATAGTTGCCGTTTGGCATTTTAAAAATAGGTGCCGATAGGCATTTCAGATATAGAAACCGATAGGTATTTCAAATATAGGTGTCGATAGGCATTTCAGATATGGTTGACGATAGGCATTTCAAATATAGGTGCTGATAGGCATTTCAGATGTAGTTTCCGATAGGCATTTTAAAAATAGGTGCCGATAGGCATTTCAGATATAGGTGCCGATAGGCATTTCAGATATAGTTGCCAATTGGCATTTTAAAAATAGGTGCCGATAGGCATTTCAGATATAGAAGCCGATAGGCATTTCAAATATAGGTGCCAATAGGCATTCCAGATATGGTTGCCGATAGCTATTTCAAATATAGGTGCTGATAGGCATTTCAGATGTAGTTTCCGATAGGCATTTCAAAAATAGGTGCCGATAGGCATTTCAGATATAGGTGCCGATAGGCATTTCAGATATAGTTGCCGATTGGCATTTTAAAAACAGGTGCCGATAGGCATTTCAGATATAGAAGCCGATAGGCATTTCAAATATAGGTGCCGATAGGCATTCCAGATATGGCTGCCGATAGGCATTTCAAACATAGGTGCTGATAGGCATTTTAGATGTAGTTTCCGATAGGCATTTCAAAAATTGATGCCGATAGGCATTTCAGATATAGGTGCCGATAGGCATTTCAGATATAGTTGCCGATTGGCATTTTAAAAACAGGTGCCGATAGGCATTTCAGATATAGAAGCCGATAGGTATTTCAAATATAAGGGTCGATAGGCATTTCAGATATGGTGTCCGATAGGCATTTCAAATATAGGAGCAGATAGGCATTTCAGATGTAGTTTCCGAAAGACATTTTAAAAATAGGTGCCGATAGACATTTCAGATATAGGTGCCGATAGGCATTTCAGATATAGTTGCCGATTGGCATTTTAAAAATAGGTGCCGATAGGAATTTCAGATATAGAAGCCGATAGGCATTTCAAATATAGGTGCCGATAGGCATTCCAGATATGGTTGCCGATAGGCATTTCAAATATAAGTGCTGATAGGCATTTCAGATGTAGTTTCCGATAGGCATTTCAAAAATAGGTACCGATAGGCATTTCAGATATAGGTGCCGATAGGCATTTCAGATATAGTTGCCAATTGGCATTTTAAAAATAGGTGTCGATAGGCATTTCAGATATAAAAGCCGATAGGCATTTCAAATATAGGTGCCGATAGGCATTCCAGATATGGCTGCCGATAGGCATTTCAAATATAGGTGCTGATAGGCATTTCAGATGTAGTTTCCGATAGGCATTTCAGATATAGGTGCCGATAGGCATTTCAGATATAGTTGCCAATTGGCATTTTTAAATAGGTGCCGATAGACATTTCAGATATAGAAGCCGATAGGCATTTCAAATATAGGTGCCGATAGGCATTCCAGATATGGTTGCCGATAGGCATTTCAAATATAGGTGCTGATAGGCATTTTAGATGTAGTTTCCGATAGGCATTTCAAAAATTGATGCCGATAGGTATTTCAGATATAGGTGCCGATAGGCATTTCAGAAATAGTTGCCGATTGGCATTTTAAAAACAGGTGCCGATAAGCATTTCAGATATAGAAGCCGATAGGTATTTCAAATATAGGTGTCGATAGGCATTTCAGATATGGTTGCCGATAGGCATTTCAAATATAGGAGCAGATAGGCATTTCAGATGTAGTTTCCGAAAGACATTTCAAAAATAGGTGCCGATGGGCATTTCAGATATAGGTGCCGATAGGCATTTCAGATATAGTTGCCGATAGCTATTTTAAAAATAGGTGCCGATAGGCATTTCAGATATAGAAGCCGATAGGCATTTCAAATATAGGTGCCGATAGGCATTCCAGATATGGTTGCCGATAGGCATTTCAAATATAGGTGCTGATAGGCATTTCAGATGTAGTTTCCGATAGGCATTTCAAAAATAGGTGCTGATAGGCATTTCAAATATAGGTGCCGATAGGCATTTCAGATATAGTTGCCGATTGGCATTTTAAAAATAGGTGCCGATAGGCATTTCAGATATAGAAACCGATAGGCATTTCAAATATAGGTGCCGATAAGCATTCCAGATATAGTTGCCGATAGGCATTTCAAATATAGGTGCTGATAGGCATTTCAGATGTAGTTTCCGATAGGCATTTTAAAAATTGGTGCAGAGAGGCATTTCAGATATAGGTGCCGATAGGCATTTCAGATATAGTTGCCGTTTGGCATTTTAAAAAAAATGCCGATAGGCATTTCAGATATAGAAAACGATAGGTATTTCAAATATAGGTGTCGATAGGCATTTCAGATATGGTTGACAATAGGCATTTCAAATATAGGTGCCGATAGGCATTCCAGATATGGTTGCCGATAGGCATTTCAAATATAGGTGCTGATAGGCATTTCAGATGTAGTTTCCGATAGGCATTTCAAAAATAGGTGCCGATAGGCATTTCAGATATAGGTGCCGATAGGCATTTCAGATATAGTTGCCAATTGGCATTTTAAAAATAGGTGCCGATAGGCATTTCAGATATAGAAGCCGATAGGCGTTTCAAATATAGGTGCCAATAGGCATTCCAGATATGGTTGCCGATAGCTATTTCAAATATGGGTGCTGATAGGCATTTCAGATGTAGTTTCCGATAGGCATTTCAAAAATAGGTGCCGATAGGCATTTCAGATATAGGTGCCGATAGGCATTTCAGATATAGGTGCCGATAGGCATTTTAGATATAGTTGCCAATTGGCATTTTAAAATTGGTGCCGATAGGCATTTCAGATATAGAAGCCGATAGGCATTTCAAATATAGGTGCCGATAGGCATTCCAGATATGGTTGCCGATAGGCATTTCAAACATAGGTGCTGATAGGCATTTTAGATGTATTTTCCGATAGGCATTTCAAAAATTGATGCCGATAGGCATTTCAGATATAGGTGCCGATAGGCATTTCAGATATAGTTGCCGATTGGCATTTTAAAAACAGGTGCCGATAGGCATTTCAGATATAGAAGCCGATAGGTATTTCAAATATAAGGGTCGATAGGCATTTCAGATATGGTGTCCGATAGGCATTTCAAATATAGGAGCAGATAGGCATTTCAGATGTAGTTTCCGAAAGACATTTTAAAAATAGGTGCCGATAGGCATTTCAGATATAGGTGCCGATAGGCATTTCAGATATAGTTGCCGATTGGCATTTTAAAAATAGGTGCCGATAGGAATTTCAGATATAGAAGCCGATAGGCATTTCAAATATAGGTGCCGATAGGCATTCCAGATATGGTTGCCGATAGGCATTTCAAATATAAGTGCTGATAGGCATTTCAGATGTAGTTTCCGATAGGCATTTCAAAAATAGGTACCGATAGGCATTTCAGATATAGGTGCCGATAGGCATTTCAGATATAAAAGCCGATAGGCATTTCAAATATAGGTGCCGATAGGCATTCCAGATATGGCTGCCGATAGGCATTTCAAATATAGGTGCTGATAGGCATTTCAGATATAGTTGCCAATTGGCATTTTTAAATAGATGCCGATAGACATTTCAGATATAGAAGCCGATAGGCATTTAAAATATAGGTGCCGATAGGCATTCCAGATATGGTTGCCGATAGGCATTTCAATTATAGGTGCTGATAGGCATTTTAGATGTAGTTTCCGATAGGCATTTCAAAAATTGATGCCGATAGGCATTTCAGATATAGGTGCCGATAGGCATTTCAGAAATAGTTGCCGATTGGCATTTTAAAAACAGGTGCCGATAAGCATTTCAGATATAGAAGCCGATAGGTATTTCAAATATAGGTGTCGATAGGCATTTCAGATATGGTTGCCGATAGGCATTTCAAATATAGGTGCTGATAGGCATTTTAGATGTAGTTTCCGATAGGCATTTCAAAAATTGATGCCGATAGGCATTTCAGATATAGGTGCCGATAGGCATTTCAGATATAGTTGCCGATTGGCATTTTAAAAACAGGTGCCGATAGGCATTTCAGATATAGAAGCCGATAGGTATTCCAAATATAGGGGTCGATAGGCATTTCAGATATGGTGTCCGATAGGCATTTCAAATATAGGAGCAGATAGGCATTTCAGATGTAGTTTCCGAAAGACATTTTAAAATAGGTGCCGATAGGCATTTCAGATATAGGTGCCGATAGGCATTTCAGATATAGTTACCGATTGGCATTTTAAAAATAGGTGCCGATAGGAATTTCAGATATCGAAGCCGATAGGCATTTCAAATATAGGTGCCGATAGGCATTCCAGATATGGTTGCCGATAGGCATTTCAAATATAAGTGCTGATAGGCATTTCAGATGTAGTTTCCGATAGGCATTTCAAAAATAGGTACCGATAGGCATTTCAGATATAGGTGCCGATTGGAATTTCAGATATAGTTGCCAATTGGCATTTTAAAAATAGGTGTCGATAGGCATTTCAGATATAAAAGCCGATAGGCATTTCAAATATAGGTGCCGATAGGCATTCCAGATATGGTTGCCGATAGGCATTTCAAATATAGGTGCTGATAGGCATTTCAGATGTAGTTTCCGATAGGCATTTCAAAAATAGGTGCCGATAGGCATTTCAGATATAGTTGCCAATTGGCATTTTTAAATAGGTGCCGATAGGCATTTCAGATATAGAAGCCGATAGGCATTTAAAATATAGGTGCCGATAGGCATTCCAGATATGGTTGCCGATAGGCATTTCAAATATAGGTGCTTATAGGCATTTTAGATGTAGTTTCCGATAGGCATTTCAAAAATTGATGCCGATAGGCATTTCAGATATAGGTGCCGATAGGCATTTCAGAAATAGTTGCCGATTGGCATTTTAAAAACAGGTGCCGATAAGCATTTCAGATATAGAAGCCGATAGGTATTTCAAATATAGGTGTCGATAGGCATTTCAGATATAGTTGCCGATAGGCATTTCAAATATAGGTGCTGATAGGCATTTAAATGTAGTTTGCGATAGGCATTTCAAAAATTGATGCCGATAGGCATTTCAGATATAGGTGCCGATAGGCATTTCAGATATAGTTACCGATTGGCATTTTAAAAACAGGTGCCGATAAACATTTCAGATATAGAAGCCGATAGGTATTTCAAATATAGGTGTCGATAGGCATTTCAGATATGGTTGCCGATAGGCATTTCAAATATAGAAGCAGATAGGCATTTCAGATGTAGTTTCCGAAAGACATTTCAAAAATAGGTACCGATAGGCATTTCAGATATTGGTGCCGATAGGCATTTCAGATATAGTTACAAATTGGCATTTTTAGATAGGTGTCGATAGGCATTTCAGATATAGAAGCCGATAGGCATTTCAAATATAGGTGCCGATAAGCATTCCAGATATAGTTGCCGATAGGCATTTCAAATATAGGTGCTGATAGGCATTTCAGATGTAGTTTCCGATAGGCATTTTAAAAATTGGTGCCGATAGGCATTTCAGATATAGGTGCCGATAGGCATTTCAGATATAGTTACCGATTGGCATTTTAAAAATAGGTGCCGATAGGCATTTCAGATATAGAAGCCGATAGGTATTTCAAATATAGGTGTCGATAGGCATTTCAGATATGGTTGACGATAGGCATTTCAAATATAGGTGCTGATAGGCATTTCAGATGTAGTTTCCGATAGGCATTTCAAAAATAGGTGCCGATAGGCATTTCAGATATAGGTGCCGATAGGCATTTCAGATATAGAAGCCGATAGGCATTTCAAATATAGGTGCTAATAGGCATTCCAGATATGGTTGCCGATAGGCATTTCAAATATAGGTGCTGATAGGCATTTCAGATGTAGTTTCCGATAGGCATTCAAAAATAGGTGCCGATAGGCATTTCAGATATAGGTGCCGATAGGCATTTCAGATATAGTTGCCAATTGGCATTTTAAAAATAGGTGCCGATAGGCATTTCAGATATAGAAGCCGATAGGCATTTCAAATATAGGTGCCGATAGGCATTCCAGATATGGTTGCCGATAGGCATTTCAAATATAGGTGCTGATAGGCATTTTAGATGTAGTTTCCGATAGGCATTTCAAAAATTGATGCCGATAGGCATTTCAGATATAGATGCCGATAGGCATTTCAGATATAGTTGCCGATTGGCATTTTAAAAACAGGTGCCGATAGGCATTTCAGATATAGAAGCCGATAGGTATTTCAAATATAGGGGTTAATAGGCATTTCAGATATGGTTGCCGATAGGCATTTCAAATATAGGAGCAGATAGGCATTTCAGATGTAGTTTCAGAAAGACATTTCAAAAATAGGTGCCGATAGGCATTTCAGATATAGGTGCCGATAGGCATTTCAGATATAGTTGCCGATTGGCATTTTAAAAATAGGTGCCGATAGGCATTTCAGATATAGAAGCCGATAGGCATTTCAAATATAGGTGCCGATAGGCATTCCAGATATGGTTGCCGATAGGCATTTTAAATATAAGTGTTGATAGGCATTTCAGATGTAGTTTCCGATAGGCATTTAAAAAATAGGTACCGATAGGCATTTCAGATATAGGTGCCGATAGGCATTTCAGATATAGAAGCCGATAGGCATTTCAAATATAGGTGCTAATAGGCATTCCAGATATGGTTGCCGATAGGCATTTCAAATATAGGTGCTGATAGGCATTTCAGATGTAGTTTCCGATAGGCATTAAAAAATAGGTGCCGATAGGCATTTCAGATATAGGTGCCGATAGGCATTTCAGATATAGTTGCCAATTGGCATTTTAAAAATAGGTGCCGATAGGCATTTCAGATATAGAAGCCGATAGGCATTTCAAATATAGGTGCCGATAGGCATTCCAGATATGGTTGCCGATAGGCATTTCAAATATAGGTGCTGATAGGCATTTTAGATGTAGTTTCCGATAGGCATTTCAAAAATTGATGCCGATAGGCATTTCAGATATAGATGCCGATAGGCATTTCAGATATAGTTGCCGATTGGCATTTTAAAAACAGGTGCCGATAGGCATTTCAGATATAGAAGCCGATAGGTATTTCAAATATAGGGGTCAATAGGCATTTCAGATATGGTTGCCGATAGGCATTTCAAATATAGGAGCAGATAGGCATTTCAGATGTAGTTTCAGAAAGACATTTCAAAAATAGGTGCCGATAGGCATTTCAGATATAGGTGCCGATAGGCATTTCAGATATAGTTGCCGATTGGCATTTTAAAAATAGGTGCCGATAGGCATTTCAGATATAGAAGCCGATAGGCATTTCAAATATAGGTGCCGATAGGCATTCCAGATATGGTTGCCGATAGGCATTTTAAATATAAGTGTTGATAGGCATTTCAGATGTAGTTTCCGATAGGCATTTAAAAAATAGGTACCGATAGGCATTTCAGATATAGGTGCCGATAGGCATTTCAGATATAGAAGCCGATAGGCATTTCAAATATAGGTGCTAATAGGCATTCCAGATATGGTTGCCGATAGGCATTTCAAATATAGGTGGTGATAGGCATTTCAGATGTAGTTTACGATAGGCATTTCAAATATAGGTGCTGATAGGCATTTTAGATGTAGTTTCCGATTGGCATTTCAAAAATTGATGCCGATAGGCATTTCAGATATAGGTGCCGATAGGCATTTCAGATATAGTTGCCGATTGGCATTTTAAAAACAGGTGCCGATAGGCATTTCAGATATAGAAGCCGATAGGTATTTCAAATATAGGTGTCGATAGGCATTTCAGATATGGTTGCCGATAGGCATTTCAAATATAGGAGCAGATAGGCATTCCAGATGTAGTTTCCGAAAGACATTTCAAAAATAGGTGCCGATAGGCATTTCAGATATAGGTGCCGATAGTCATTTCAGATATAGTTGCCGATAGCCATTTTAAAAATAGGTGCCGATAGGCATTTCAGATATAGAAGCCGATAGGCATTTCAAATATAGGTGCCGATAGGCATTCCAGATATGGTTGCCGATAGGCATTTCAAATATAGGTGCTGATAAGCATTTCAGATGTAGTTTTCGATAGGCATTTCAAAAATAGGTGCCGATAGGCATTTCAGATATAGGTGCCGATAGGCATTTCAGATATAGTTGCCGATTGGCATTTTAAAAATAGGTGCCGATAGGCATTTCAGATATAGAAGCCGATTGGCATTTCAAATATAGGTGCCGATAAGCATTCCAGATATGGTTGCCGATAGGCATTTCAAATATAGGTGCTGATAGGCATTTCAGATGTAGTTTCCGATAGGCATTTCAAAAATTGGTGCCGATAGGCATTTTAGATATAGGTGCCGATAGGCATTTCAGATATAGTTGCCGATTGGCATTTTTAAAATAGGTGTCGATAGGCATTTCAGATATAGAAGCCGATAGGCATTTCAAATATAGGTGCCGATAGGCATTCCAGATATGGTTGCCGATAGGCGTTTCAAATATAGGTGCTGATAGGCATTCCAGATGTATTTTCCGATAGGCATTTCAAAAATTGGTGCCGATTGGCATTTCAGATATAGGTGCCGATAGGCATTTCAGATATAGTTACCGATTGGCATTTTAAAAATAGGTGCCGATAGGCATTTCAGATATAGAAGCCGATAGGTATTTCAAATATAGGTGTCGATAGGCATTTTAGATATGGTTGACGATAGGTATTTCAAATATAGGTGCTGATAGGCATTTCAGATGTAGTTTCCGATAGGCATTTCAAAAATAGGTGCCGATAGGCATTTCAGATATAGGTCCCGATAGGCATTTCAGATATAGTTACCGATTGGCATTTTAAAAATAGGTGCTGACAGGCATTTCAGATATACAAGCCGATAGGCATTTCAAATATAGGTGCCGATAGGCATTCCAGATATAGTTGCCGATAGGCATTTCAAATATAAGTGCTGATAGGCATTTCAGATGTAGTTTCCGATAGGCATTTCAAAAATAGGTACCGATAGGCATCTCAGATATAGGTGCCGATAGGCATTTTAGATATAGTTGCCAATTGGCATTTTAAAAATAGGTGTCGATAGGCATTTCAGATATAGAAGCCGATAGGCATTTCAAATATAGGTGCCAATAGGCATTCCAGATATGGTTGCCGATAGGCATTTCAAATATAGGTGCTGATAGGCATTTCAGATGTAGTTTCCGATAGGCATTTCAAAAATTGGTGCCGATTTGCATTTTAGATATAGGTATATAGGTGCCGATAGGCATTTCAGGTATAGTTGCCGATTGGCATTTTAAAAATAGGTGCCGATAGGCATTTCAGATATAGAAGCCGATAGGTATTTCAAATATAGGTGTCGATAGGCACTTCAGATATAGTTGCCGATTGGCATTTTATAAATAGGTGCCGCTAGGCATTGCAGATATAGAAGCCGATAGGCATTTCAAATATAGGTGCCGATAGGCATTCCAAATATGGTTGCAGATAGGCATTTCAAATATAGGTGTTGATAGGCATTTCAGTTGTAGTTTCCGATAGGCATTTCAAAAATATGAGCCGATAGGCATTTCAGATATAGTTGCCGATAGGCATTTCAGATATAGTTGCCGATAGGCATTTCAGATATAGTTGCCGATAGCCATTTTAAAAATAAGTGCCGATAGGCATTTCAGATATAGAAGCCGATAGGCATTTCAAATATAGGTGCCGATAGGCATTCCAGATATGGTTGCCGATAGGCATTTCAAATATAGGTGCTGATAGGCATTTCAGATGTAGTTTCCGATAGGCATTTTAAAAATAGGTGCCGATAGGCATTTCAGATATAGAAGCCGATAGGCATTTCAAATATAGGTGCCGATAGGCATTCCAGAGATGGTTGCCGATAGGCATTTCAAATATAGGTGCTGATAGGCATTTCAGATGTAGTTTCCGATAGGCATTTCAAAAATAGGTGCCGATAGGCATTTCAGATATAGGTTCCGATAGGCATTTCAGATATAGTTGCCGATAGCTATTTTAAAAATAGGTGCCGATAGGCATTTCAGATATAGGTGCCGATAGGCATTTCAGATATAGTTGCCGATTGGCATTTTAAAAATAGGTGCCGATAGGCATTTCAGATATAGAAGCCGATTGGCATTTCAAATATAGGTGCCGATAAGCATTCCAGATATGGTTGCCGATAGGCATTTCAAATATAGGTGCTGATAGGCATTTCAGATGTAGTTTCCGATAGGCATTTCAAAAATTGGTGCCGATAGGCATTTTAGATATAGGTGCCGATAGGCATTTCAGATATAGTTGCCGATTGGCATTTTTAAAATAGGTGTCGATAGGCATTTCAGATATAGAAGCCGATAGGCATTTCAAATATAGGTGCCGATAGGCATTCCAGATATGGTTGCCGATAGGCGTTTCAAATATAGGTGCTGATAGGCATTCCAGATGTATTTTCCGATAGGCATTTCAAAAATTGGTGCCGATTGGCATTTCAGATATAGGTGCCGATAGGCATTTCAGATATAGTTACCGATTGGCATTTTAAAAATAGGTGCCGATAGGCATTTCAGATATAGAAGCCGATAGGTATTTCAAATATAGGTGTCGATAGGCATTTTAGATTTGGTTGACGATAGGTATTTCAAATATAGGTGCTGATAGGCATTTCAGATGTAGTTTCCGATAGGCATTTCAAAAATAGGTGCCGATAGGCATTTCAGATATAGGTCCCGATAGGCATTTCAGATATAGTTACCGATTGGCATTTTAAAAATAGGTGCTGACAGGCATTTCAGATATACAAGCCGATAGGCATTTCAAATATAGGTGCCGATAGGCATTCCAGATATAGTTGCCGATAGGCATTTCAAATATAAGTGCTGATAGGCATTTCAGATGTAGTTTCCGATAGGCATTTCAAAAATAGGTACCGATAGGCATCTCAGATATAGGTGCCGATAGGCATTTTAGATATAGTTGCCAATTGGCATTTTAAAAATAGGTGTCGATAGGCATTTCAGATATAGAAGCCGATAGGCATTTCAAATATAGGTGCCGATAGGCATTCCAGATATGGTTGCCGATAGGCATTTCAAATATAGGTGCTGATAGGCATTTCAGATGTAGTTTCCGATAAGCATTTCAAAAATTGGTGCCGATTTGCATTTTAGATATAGGTATATAGGTGCCGATAGGCATTTCAGATATAGTTGCCGATTGGCATTTTAAAAATAGGTGCCGATAGGCATTTCAGATATAGAAGCCGATAGGTATTTCAAATATAGGTGTCGATAGGCACTTCAGATATAGTTGCCGATTGGCATTTTATAAATAGGTGCCGCTAGGCATTGCAGATATAGAAGCCGATAGGCATTTCAAATATAGGTGCCGATAGGCATTCCAAATATGGTTGCAGATAGGCATTTCAAACATAGGTGTTGATAGGCATTTCAGTTGTAGTTTCCGATAGGCATTTCAAAAATATGAGTCGATAGGCATTTCAGATATAGTTGCCGATAGGCATTTCAGATATAGTTGCCGATAGGCATTTCAGATATAGTTGCCGATAGCCATTATAAAAATAAGTGCCGATAGGCATTTCAGATATAGAAGCCGATAGGCATTTCAAATATAGGTGCCGATAGGCATTCCAGATATGGTTGCCGATAGGCATTTCAAATATAGGTGCTGATAGGCATTTCAGATGTAGTTTCCGATAGGCATTTTAAAAATAGGTGCCGATAGGCATTTCAGATATAGAAGCCGATAGGCATTTCAAATATAGGTGCCGATAGGCATTCCAGAGATGGTTGCCGATAGGCATTTCAAATATAGGTGCTGATAGGCATTTCAGATGTAGTTTCCGATAGGCATTTCAAAAATAGGTGCCGATAGGCATTTCAGATATAGGTGCCGATAGGCATTTCAGATATAGTTGCCGATAGCTATTTTAAAAATAGGTGCCGATAGGCATTTCAGATATAGAAGCCGATAGGCATTTCAAATATAGGTGCCGATAGGCATTCCAGATATGGTTGCCGATAGGCATTTCAAATATAGGTGCTGATAGGCATTTCAGATGTAGTTTCCGATAGGCATTTCAAAAATAGGTGCTGATAGGCATTTCAGATATAGGTGCCGATAGGCATTTCAGATATAGTTGCCGATTGGCATTTTAAAAATAGGTGCCGATAGGCATTTCAGATATAGTTGCCGATTGGCATTTCAAATATAGGTGCCGATAAGCATTCCAGATATAGTTGCCGATAGGCATTTCAAATATAGGTGCTGATAGGCATTTCAGATGTAGTTTCCGATAGGCATTTTAAAAATTGGTGCCGATAGGCATTTCAGATATAAGTGCCGATAGGCATTTCAGATATAGTTGCCGTTTGGCATTTTAAAAATAGGTGCCGATAGGCATTTCAGATATAGAAACCGATAGGTATTTCAAATATAGGTGTCGATAGGCATTTCAGATATGGTTGACGATAGGCATTTCAAATATAGGTGCTGATAGGCATTTCAGATGTAGTTTCCGATAGGCATTTTAAAAATAGGTGCCGATAGGCATTTCAGATATAGGTGCCGATAGGCATTTCAGATATAGTTGCCAATTGGCATTTTAAAATAGGTGCCGATAGGCATTTCAGATATAGAAGCCGATAGGCATTTCAAATATAGGTGCCAATAGGCATTCCAGATATGGTTGCCGATAGCTATTTCAAATATATGTGCTGATAGGCATTTCAGATGTAGTTTCCGATAGGCATTTCAAAAATAGGTGCCGATAGGCATTTCAGATATAGGTGCCGATAGGAATTTCAGATATAGGTGCCGATAGGCATTTCAGATATAGTTGCCAATTGGCATTTTAAATTGGTGCCGATAGGCATTTCAGATATAGAAGCCGATAGGCATTTCAAATATAGGTGCCGATAGGCATTCCAGATATGGCTGCCGATAGGCATTTCAAACATAGGTGCTGATAGGCATTTTAGATGTAGTTTCCGATAGGCATTTCAAAAATTGATGCCGATAGGCATTTCAGATATAGGTGCCGATAGGCATTTCAGATATAGTTGCCGATTGGCATTTTAAAAACAGGTGCCGATAGGCATTTCAGATATAGAAGCCGATAGGTATTTCAAATATAAGGGTCGATAGGCATTTCAGATATGGTGTCCGATAGGCATTTCAAATATAGGAGCAGATAGGCATTTCAGATGTAGTTTCCGAAAGACATTTTAAAAATAGGTGCCGATAGACATTTCAGATATAGGTGCCGATAGGCATTTCAGATATAGTTGCCGATTGGCATTTTAAAAATAGGTGCCGATAGGAATTTCAGATATAGAAGCCGATAGGCATTTCAAATATAGGTGCCGATAGGCATTCCAGATATGGTTGCCGATAGGCATTTCAAATATAAGTGCTGATAGGCATTTCAGATGTAGTTTCCGATAGGCATTTCAAAAATAGGTACCGATAGGCATTTCAGATATAGGTGCCGATAGGCATTTCAGATATAGTTGCCAATTGGCATTTTAAAAATAGGTGTCGATAGGCATTTCAGATATAAAAGCCGATAGGCATTTCAAATATAGGTGCCGATAGGCATTCCAGATATGGCTGCCGATAGGCATTTCAAATATAGGTGCTGATAGGCATTTCAGATGTAGTTTCCGATAGGCATTTCAGATATAGGTGCCGATAGGCATTTCAGATATAGTTGCCAATTGGCATTTTTAAATAGGTGCCGATAGACATTTCAGATATAGAAGCCGATAGGCATTTCAAATATAGGTGCCGATAGGCATTCCAGATATGGTTGCCGATAGGCATTTCAAATATAGGTGCTGATAGGCATTTCAGATGTATTTTCCGATAGGCATTTCAAAAATAGGTGCTGATAGGCATTTCAAATATAGGTGCCGATAGGCATTTCAGATATAGTTGCCGATTGGCATTTTAAAAATAGGTGCCGATAGGCATTTCAGATATAGAAACCGATAGGCATTTCAAATATAGGTGCCGATAAGCATTCCAGATATAGTTGCCGATAGGCATTTCAAATATAGGTGCTGATAGGCATTTCAGATGTAGTTTCCGATAGGCATTTTAAAAATTGGTGTCGAGAGGCATTTCAGATATAGGTGCCGATAGGCATTTCAGATATAGTTGCCGTTTGGCATTTTAAAAAAAATGCCGATAGGCATTTCAGATATAGAAACCGATAGGTATTTCAAATATAGGTGTCGATAGGCATTTCAGATATGGTTGACAATAGGCATTTCATATATAGGTGCTGATAGGCATTTCAGATGTAGTTTCCGATAGGCATTTCAAAAATAGGTGCCGATAGGCATTTCAGATATAGGTGCCGATAGGCATTTCAGATATAGTTGCCAATTGGCATTTTAAAAATAGGTGCCGATAGGCATTTCAGATATAGAAGCCGATAGGCGTTTCAAATATAGGTGCCAATAGGCATTCCAGATATGGTTGCCGATAGCTATTTCAAATATGGGTGCTGATAGGCATTTCAGATGTAGTTTCCGATAGGCATTTCAAAAATAGGTGCCGATAGGCATTTCAGATATAGGTGCCGATAGGCATTTCAGATATAGGTGCCGATAGGCATTTTAGATATAGTTGCCAATTGGCATTTTAAAATTGGTGCCGATAGGCATTTCAGATATAGAAGCCGATAGGCATTTCAAATATAGGTGCCGATAGGCATTCCAGATATGGTTGCCGATAGGCATTTCAAACATAGGTGCTGATAGGCATTTTAGATGTATTTTCCGATAGGCATTTCAAAAATTGATGCCGATAGGCATTTCAGATATAGGTGCCGATAGGCATTTCAGATATAGTTGCCGATTGGCATTTTAAAAACAGGTGCCGATAGGCATTTCAGATATAGAAGCCGATAGGTATTTCAAATATAAGGGTCGATAGGCATTTCAGATATGGTGTCCGATAGGCATTTCAAATATAGGAGCAGATAGGCATTTCAGATGTAGTTTCCGAAAGACATTTTAAAAATAGGTGCCGATAGGCATTTCAGATATAGGTGCCTATAGGCATTTCAGATATAGTTGCCGATTGGCATTTTAAAAATAGGTGCCGATAGAAATTTCAGATATAGAAGCCGATAGGCATTTCAAATATAGGTGCCGATAGGCATTCCAGATATGGTTGCCGATAGGCATTTCAAATATAAGTGCTGATAGGCATTTCAGATGTAGTTTCCGATAGGCATTTCAAAAATAGGTACCGATAGGCATTTCAGATATAGGTGCCGATAGGCATTTCAGATATAGTTGCCAATTGGCATTTTAAAGATAGGTGTCGATAGGCATTTCAGATATAAAAGCCGATAGGCATTTCAAATATAGGTGCCGATAGGCATTCCAGATATGGCTGCCGATAGGCATTTCAAATATAGGTGCTGATAGGCATTTCAGATATAGTTGCCAATTGGCATTTTTAAATAGATGCCGATAGACATTTCAGATATAGAAGCCGATAGGCATTTAAAATATAGGTGCCGATAGGCATTCCAGATATGGTTGCCGATAGGCATTTCAATTATAGGTGCTGATAGGCATTTTAAATGTAGTTTCCGATAGGCATTTCAAAAATTGATGCCGATAGGCATTTCAGATATAGGTGCCGATAGGCATTTCAGAAATAGTTGCCGATTGGCATTTTAAAAACAGGTGCCGATAGGCATTTCAGATATAGAAGCCGATAGGTATTTCAAATATAGGGGTCGATAGGCATTTCAGATATGGTGTCCGATAGGCATTTCAAATATAGGAGCAGATAGGCATTTCAGATGTAGTTTCCGAAAGACATTTTAAAAATAGGTGCCGATAAGCATTTCAGATATAGGTGCCTATAGGCATTTCAGATATAGTTGCCGATTGGCATTTTAAAAATAGGTGCCGATAGGAATTTCAGATATCGAAGCCGATAGGCATTTCAAATATAGGTGCCGATAGGCATTCCAGATATGGTTGCCGATAGGCATTTCAATTATAGGTGCTGATAGGCATTTTAAATGTAGTTTCCGATAGGCATTTCAAAAATTGATGCCGATAGGCATTTCAGATATAGGTGCTGATAGGCATTTCAGATATAGTTGCCAATTGGCATTTTTAAATAGATGCCGATAGACATTTCAGATATAGAAGCCGATAGGTATTTCAAATATAGGTGTCGATAGGCGTTTCAGATATGGTTGCCGATAGGCATTTCAAATATAGGTGCTGATAGGCATTTTAGATGTAGTTTCCGATAGGCATTTCAAAAATTGATGCCGATAGGCATTTCAGATATAAGTGCCGATAGGCATTTCAGATATAGTTGCCGATTGGCATTTTAAAAACAGGTGCCGATAGGCATTTCAGATATAGAAGCCGATAGGTATTTCAAATATAGGGGTCGATAGGCATTTCAGATATGGTGTCCGATAGGCATTTCAAATATAGGAGCAGATAGGCATTTCAGATGTAGTTTCCGAAAGACATTTTAAAAATAGGTGCCGATAAGCATTTCAGATATAGGTGCCTATAGGCATTTCAGATATAGTTGCCGATTGGCATTTTAAAAATAGGTGCCGATAGGAATTTCAGATATCGAAGCCGATAGGCATTTCAAATATAGGTGCCGATAGGCATTCCAGATATGGTTGCCGATAGGCATTTCAAATATAAGTGCTGATAGGCATTTCAGATGTAGTTTCCGATAGGCATTTCAAAAATAGGTACCGATAGGCATTTCAGATATAGGTGCCGATTGGAATTTCAGATATAGTTGCCAATTGGCATTTTAAAAATAGGTGTCGATAGGCATTTCAGATATAAAAGCCGATAGGCATTTCAAATATAGGTGCCGATAGGCATTCCAGATATGGTTGCCGATAGGCATTTCAAATATAGGTGCTGATAGGCATTTCAGATGTAGTTTCCGATAGGCATTTCAAAAATAGGTGCCGATAGGCATTTCAGATAAAGGTGCCGATAGGCATTTCAGATATAGTTGCCAATTGGCATTTTTAAATAGGTGCCGATAGGCATTTCAGATATAGAAGCCGATAGGCATTTAAAATATAGGTGCCGATAGGCATTCCAGATATGGTTGCCGATAGGCATTTCAAATAAAGGTGCTTATAGGCATTTTAGATGTAGTTTCCGATAGGCATTTCAAAAATTGATGCCGATAGGCATTTCAGATATAGGTGCCGATAGGCATTTCAGAAATAGTTGCCGATTGGCATTTTAAAAACAGGTGCCGATAAGCATTTCAGATATAGAAGCCGATAGGTATTTCAAATATAGGTGTCGATAGGCATTTTAGATATAGTTGCCGATAGGCATTTCAAATATAGGTGCTGATAGGCATTTAAATGTAGTTTGCGATAGGCATTTCAAAAATTGATGCCGATAGGCATTTCAGATATAGGTGCCGATAGGCATTTCAGATATAGTTGCCGATTGGCATTTTAAAAACAGGTGCCGATAAACATTTCAGATATAGAAGCCGATAGGTATTTCAAATATAGGTGTCGATAGGCATTTCAGATATGGTTGCCGATAGGCATTTCAAATATAGAAGCAGATAGGCATTTCAGATGTAGTTTCCGAAAGACATTTCAAAAATAGGTACCGATAGGCATTTCAGATATAGGTGCCGATAGGCATTTCAGATATAGTTACAAATTGGCATTTTTAGATAGGTGTCGATAGGCATTTCAGATATAGAAGCCGATAGGCATTTCAAATATAGGTGCCGATAAGCATTCCAGATATAGTTGCCGATAGGCATTTCAAATATAGGTGCTGATAGGCATTTCAGATGTAGTTTCCGATAAGCATTTTAAAAATTGGTGCCGATAGGCATTTCAGATATAGGTGCCGATAGGCATTTCAGATATAGTTGCCGATTGGCATTTTAAAAATAGGTGCCGATAGTTATTTCAGATATAGAAGCCGATAGGCATTTCAAATATAGGTGCCGATAGGCATTCCAGATATGGTTGCCGATAGGCATTTCAAATATAAGTGCTGATAGGCATTTCAGATGTAGTTTCCGATAGGCATTTCAAAAATAGGTACCAATAGGCATTTCAGATATAGGTGCCGATAGGCATTTCAGATATAGTTGCCAATTGGCATTTTAAAAATAGGTGTCGATAGGCATTTCAGATATAAAAGCCGATAGGCATTTCAAATATAGGTGCCGATAGGCATTCCAGATATGGTTGCCGATATGCATTTCAAATATAGGTGCTGATAGGCATTTCAGATGTAGTTTGCGATAGGCATTTCAAAAATAGGTGCCGATAGGCATTTCAGATATAGGTGCCGATAGGCATTTCAGATATAGTTGCCAATTGGCATTTTTAAATAGGTGCCGATAGGCATTTCAGATATAGAAGCCGATAGGCATTTCAAATAGAGGTGCCGATAGGCATTCCAGATATGGTTGCCGATAGGCATTTCAAATATAGGTGCTGATAGGCATTTTAGATGTAGTTTCCGATAGGCATTTCAAAAATTGATGCCGATAGGCATTTCAGATATAGGTGCCGATAGGCATTTCAGATATAGTTGCCGATTGGCATTTTAAAAACAGGTGCCGATAAGCATTTCAGATATAGAAGCCGATAGGTATTTCAAATATAAGTGTCGATAGGCATTTCAGATATGGTTGCCGATAGGCATTTCAAATATAGGAGCAGATAGGCATTTCAGATGTAGTTTCCGAAAGACATTTCAAAACTAGGTGCCGATAGGCATTTCAGATATAGGTGCCGATAGGCATTTCAGATATAGTTGCCGATAGGCATTTCAAATATAGGTGCCGATAAGCATTCCAGATATAGTTGCCGATAGGCATTTCAAATATAGGTGCTGATAGGCATTTCAGATGTAGTTTCCGATAGGCATTTTAAAAATTGGTGCCGATAGGCATTTCAGATATAGGTGCCGATAGGCATTTCAGATATAGTTGCCAATTGGCATTTTAAAAATAGGTGCCGATAGGCATTTCAGATATGGAAGCCGATAGGCATTTCAAATATAGGTGCCAATAGGCATTCCAGATATGGTTGCCGATAGGCATTTCAAATATAGGTGCTGATAGGCATTTCAGATGTAGTTTCCGATAGGCATTTCAAAAATAGGTGCCGATAGGCATTTCAGATATAGGTGCCGATAGGCATTCCAGATATAGTTGCCAATTGGCATTTTAAAATTGGTGCCGATAGGCATTTCAGATATAGAAGCCGATAGGCATTTCAAATATAGGTGCCGATAGGCATTCCAGATATGGTTGCCGATAGGCATTTCAAATATAAGTGCTGATAGGCATTTCAGATGTAGTTTCCGATAGGCATTTCAAAAATAGGTGCCGATAGGCATTTTTTTTTTTTTTTTTTTAATAATAACTTTATTTAGAAATACATATAAAGATGTATAAATAGCGTCAATAATCTATATTTAAAAGAACTCTTTCATCGAGTAAAATGTTTTATTAATTAAAAATGTTCTTAATTTAATTTTGAATTTCAAATCATTTACAATTTTTATTTCATCTGGGATATTATTATGTATCCGTATCATAGCGTTACGGGCCCCCTTAAATGTTACAGAAAGATGTGATATATTTGGTTTTAATTTATATTTATTGCGGGTAATATGGTCATGCTTTATTTGATTTGAAGTGAACAGATATGAAAATTTCCTTACGAACTTAGCGGATTCTAAAATGTACAAACCAAAGACTGTGATTATATTGTATTTTGAGAATAAATTGCGGCAGCTTGTACGGGGAGCCACGTTCGCTATGATACGGATACATTTTTTTTGAAGTTTTAAAATTTTGATGGTGTGTACCGAATTGCCCCAAAAAATGATGCCAAACTGCATAACCGAATGGAAGTAAGCATAATATACAGATATTAGTATTTCGGTTGTTACACAGTTTCTTAAAACTCGGAGTATATATATTGCTTTATTTAGTTTAGGTATGATATAATTTATATGGGCTTTCCAGTCTAGATTTTTGTCTATAGTAATGCCAAGAAATTTGACAGTGTCTTGCAACGCTACATTGTTATCTAATATGTCAATTTGTCGCGGGAAATCGAAGTAATTTCCAAATTTTATAAGTTCTGTTTCAGATATAGGTGCCGATAGGCATTTCAGATATAGTTGCCAATTGGCATTTTAAAAATAGGTGCCGATAGGCATTTCAGATATAAAAGCCGATAAGCATTTCAAATATAGGTGCCGATAGGCATTCCAGATATGGTTGAAGATAGGCATTTCAAATATAGGTGCTGATAGGCATTTCAGATGTAGTTTCCGATAGGCATTTCAAAAATAGGTGCCGATAGGCATTTCAGATATAGGTGCCGATAGGCATTTCAGATATAGTTGCCGATTGGCATTTTAAAAATAGGTGCCGATAGGCATTTCAGATATATAAGCCGATTGGCATTTCAAATATAGTTGCCGATAAGCATTCCAGATATGGTTGCCGATAGGCATTTCAAATATAGGTGCTAATAGGCATTTCAGATGTAGTTTCCGATAGGCATTTCAAAAATTGGTGCCGATAGGCATTTCAGATATAGGTGCCGATAGGCATTTCAGATATAGTTGCCGATTGGCATTTTAAAAATAGGTGTCGATAGGCATTTCAGATATAGAAGCCGATAGGCATTTCAAATATAGGTGCCGATAGGCATTCCAGATATGGTTGCCGATAGGCGTTTCAAATATAGGTGCTGATAGGCATTCCAGATGTATTTTTCGATAGGCATTTCAAAAATTGGTGCCGATAGGCATTTCAGATATAGGTGCCGATAGGCATTTCAGATATAGTTACCGATTGGCATTTTAAAAATAGGTGCCGATAGGCATTTCAGATATAGAAGCCGATAGGTATTTCAAATATAGGTGTCGATAGGCATTTCAGATATGGTTGACGATAGGCATTTCAAATATAGGTGCTGATAGGCATTTCAGATGTATTTTCCGATAGGCATTTCAAAAATAGGTGCCGATAGGAATTTCAGATATAGGTGCCGATAGGCATTTCAGATATAGTTGCCGATTGGAATTTTAAAAATAGGTGCTGACAGGCATTTCAGATATACAAGCCGATAGGCATTTCAAATATAGGTGCCGATAGGCATTCCAGATATGGTTGCCGATAGGCATTTCAAATATAAGTGCTGATAGGCATTTCAGATGTAGTTTCCGATAGGCATTTCAAAAATAGGTACCGATAGGCATTTCAAAAATTGGTGCCGATAGGCATTTCAGATATAGGTGCCGATAGGCATTTCTGATATAGTTGCCGATTGGCATTTTAAAAATAGGTGTCGATAGGCATTTCAGATATAGAAGCCGATAGGCATTTCAAATATAGGTGCCGATAGGCATTCCAGATATGGTTGCCGATAGGCGTTTCAAATATAGGTGCTGATAGGCATTCCAGATGTATTTTTCGATAGGCATTTCAAAAATTGGTGCCGATAGGCATTTCAGATATAGGTGCCGATAGGCATTTCAGATATAGTTGCCGATTGGCATTTTAAAAATTTGTGTCGTTAGGCATTTCAGATATAGAAGCCGATAGGCATTTCAAATATAGGTGCCGATAGGCATTCCAGATATGGTTGCCGATAGGCGTTTCAAATATAGGTGCTGATAGGCATTCCAGATGTATTTTTCGATAGGCATTTCAAAAATTGGTGCCGATAGGCATTTCAAATATAGGTGCCGATAGGCATTTCAGATATAGTTACCGATTGGCATTTTAAAAATAGGTGCCGATAGGCATTTCAGATATAGAAGCCGATAGGTATTTCAAATATAGGTGTCGATAGGCATTTCAGATATGTTTGACGATAGGCATTTCAAATATAGGTGCTGATAGGCATTTCAGATGTAGTTTCCGATAGGCATTTCAAAAATAGGTGCCGATAGGCATTTCAAAAATAGGTGCCGATAGGCATTTCAGATATAAGTGCCGATAGGCATTTCAGATATAGTTGCCCATTGGCATTTTAAAAATAGGTGCTGACAGGAATTTCAAATATAGGTGCTGATAGGCATTTCAGATGTAGTTTCCGATAGGCATTTCAAAAATAGGTGCCGATAGGCATTTCAGATATAGGTGCCGATAGGCATTTCAGATATAGTTGCCGATTGGCATTTTAAAAATAGGTGCTGACAGGCATTTCAGATATACAAGCCGATAGGCATTTCAAATATAGGTGCCGATAGGCATTCTAGATATGGTTGCCGATAGGCATTTAAAATATAAGTGCTGATAGGCATTTCAGATGTAGTTTCCGATAGGCATTTCAAAAATAGGTACCGATAGGCATTTCAGATATAGGTGCCGATAGGCATTTCAGATATAGTTGCCAATTGGCATTTTAAAAATATGTGTCGATAGGCATTTCAGATATAGAAGCCGATAGGCATTTCAAATATAGGTGCCGATAGGCATTCCAGATATGGTTGCCGATAGGCATTTTAAATAATGGTGCTGATAGGCATTTCAGATGTAGTTTCCGATAGGCATTTCAAAAATTGGTGCCGATTGGCATTTTAGATATAGGTGCCGATAGGCATTTCAGATATAGTTGCCAATTGGCATTTTAAAAATATGTGTCGATAGGCATTTCAGATATAGAAGCCGATAGGCATTTCAAATATAGGTGCCGATAGGCATTCCAAATATGGTTGCAGATAGGCATTTCAAATATAGGTGTTGATAGGCATTTCAGTTGTAGTTTCCGATAGGCATTTCAAAAATAGGAGCCGATAGGCATTTCAGATATAGGTGCCGATAGGCATTTCAGATATAGTTGCCGATTGGCATTTTAAAAATAGGTGCCGATAGGCATTTCAGATCTAGAAGCCGATAGGCATTTCAAATATAGGTGCCGATAAACATTCCAGATATGGTTGCCGATAGGCTTTTCAAATATAGGTGCTGATAGGCATTTCAGATGTAGTTTCCGATAGCCATTTTAAAAATAGGTGCCGATAGGCATTACAGATATAGAGGCCGATAGGCATTTCAAATATAGGTGCCGATAGGCATTCCAGATATGGTTGCCGATAGGCATTTCAAATATAGGTGCTGATAGGCATTTCAGATGTAGTTTCCGATAGGCATTTCAAAAATAGGTGCTGATAGGCATTTCAGATATAGGTGCCGATAGGCATTTCAGATATAGTTGCCGATTGGCATTTTAAAAATAGGTGCCGATAGGCATTTCAGATATAGAAGCCGATAGGTATTTCAAATATAGGTGTCGATAGGCATTTCAGATATAGTTGCCGATGGGCATTTTAAAAACAGGTGCCGATAGGCATTTCAGATATAGAAGCCGATAGGTATTTTAAATATAGGTGTCGATAGGCATTTCAGATATGGTTGCCGATAGGCATTTCAAATATAGGAGCAGATAGGCATTTCAGATGTAGTTTCCGAAAGACATTTCAAAAATAGGTGCCGATGGGCATTTCAGATATAGGTGCCGATAGGCATTTCAGATATAGTTGCCGATAGCTATTTTAAAAATAGGTGCCGATAGGCATTTCAGATATAGAAGCCGATAGGCATTTCAAATATAGGTGCCGATAGGCATTCCAGATATGGTTGCCGATAGGCATTTCAAATATAGGTGCTGATAGGCATTTCAGATGTAGTTTCCGATAGGCATTTCAAAAATAGGTGCTGATAGGCATTTCAGATATAGGTGCCGATAAGCATTTCAGATATAGTTGCCGATTGGCATTTTAAAAATAGGTGCCGATAGGCATTTCAGATATATAAACCGATAGGCATTTCAAATATAGGTGCCGATAAGCATTCCAGATATAGTTGCCGATAGGCATTTCAAATATAGGTGCTGATAGGCATTTCAGATGTAGTTTCCGATAGGCATTTTAAAAATTGGTGCCGATAGGCATTTCAGATATAGGTGCCGATAGGCATTTCAGATATAGTTGCCGTTTGGCATTTTAAAAATAGGTGCCGATAGGCATTTCAGATATAGAAACCGATAGGTATTTCAAATATAGGTGTCGATAGGCATTTCAGATATGGTTGACAATAGGCATTTCAAATATAGGTGCTGATAGGCATTTCAGATGTAGTTTCCGATAGGCATTTCAAAAATAGGTGCCGATAGGCATTTCAGATATAGGTGCCGATAGGCATTTCAGATATAGTTGCCAATTGGCATTTTAAAAATAGGTGCCGATAGGCATTTCAGATATAGAAGCCGATAGGCGTTTCAAATATAGGTGCCAATAGGCATTCCAGATATGGTTGCCGATAGCTATTTCAAATATGGGTGCTGATAGGCATTTCAGATGTAGTTTCCGATAGGCATTTCAAAAATAGGTGCCGATAGGCATTTCAGATATAGGTGCCGATAGGCATTTCAGATATAGGTGCCGATAGGCATTTCAGATATAGTTGCCAATTGGCATTTTAAAATTGGTGCCGATAGGCATTTCAGATATAGAAGCCGATAGGCATTTCAAATATAGGTGCCGATAGGCATTCCAGATATGGTTGCCGATAGGCATTTCAAACATAGGTGCTGATAGGCATTTTAGATGTAGTTTCCGATAGGCATTTCAAAAATTGATGCCGATAGGCATTTCAGATATAGGTGCCGATAGGCATTTCAGATATAGTTGCCGATTGGCATTTTAAAAACAGGTGCCGATAGGCATTTCAGATATAGAAGCCGATAGGTATTTCAAATATAAGGGTCGATAGGCATTTCAGATATGGTGTCCGATAGGCATTTCAAATATAGGAGCAGATAGGCATTTCAGATGTAGTTTCCGAAAGACATTTTAAAAATAGGTGCCGATAGGCATTTCAGATATAGGTGCCGATAGGCATTTCAGATATAGTTGCCGATTGGCATTTTAAAAATAGGTGCCGATAGGAATTTCAGATATAGAAGCCGATAGGCATTTCAAATATAGGTGCCGATAGGCATTCCAGATATGGTTGCCGATAGGCATTTCAAATATAAGTGCTGATAGGCATTTCAGATGTAGTTTCCGATAGGCATTTCAAAAATAGGTGCCGATAGGCATTTCAAAAATAGGTGCCGATAGGCATTTCAGATATAAGTGCCGATAGGCATTTCAGATATAGTTGCCCATTGGCATTTTAAAAATAGGTGCTGACAGGAATTTCAAATATAGGTGCTGATAGGCATTTCAGATGTAGTTTCCGAAAGACATTTCAAAAATAGGTACTGATAGGCATTTCAGATATAGGTGCCGATAGGCATTTCAGATATAGTTACAAATTGACATTTTTAAATAGGTGTCGATAGGCATTTCAGATATAGAAGCCGATAGGCATTTCAAATATAGGTGCCGATAAGCATTCCAGATATAGTTGCCGATAGGCATTTCAAATATAGGTGCTGATAGGCATTTCAGATGTAGTTTCCGATAGGCATTTTAAAAATTGGTGCCGATAGGCATTTCAGATATGTGTGCCGATAGGCATTTCAGATATAGTTGCCGATTGGCATTTTAAAAATAGGTGCCGATAGTTATTTCAGATATAGAAGCCGATAGGCAGTTCAAATATAGGTGCCGATAGGCATTCCAGATATGGTTGCCGATAGGCATTTCAAATATAAGTGCTGATAGGCATTTCAGATGTAGTTTCCGATAGGCATTTCGAAAATAGGTACCGATAGGCATTTCAGATATAGGTGCCGATAGGCATTTCAGATATAGTTGCCAATTGGCATTTTAAAAATATGTGTCGATAGGCATTTCAGATATAGAAGCCGATAGGCATTTCAAATATAGGTGCCGATAGGCATTCCAGATATGGTTGCCGATAGGCATTTCAAATATAGGTGCCGATAGGCATTTCAGATATAGTTACCGATTGGCATTTTAAAAATAGGTGCCGATAGGCATTTCAGATATAGAAGCCGATAGGTATTTCAAATATAGGTGTCGATAGGCATTTCAGATATGGTTGACGATAGGCATTTCAAATATAGGTGCTGATAGGCATTTCAGATGTAGTTTCCGATAGGCATTTCAAAAATAGGTGCCGATAGGCATTTCAAAAATAGGTGCCGATAGGCATTTCAGATATAAGTGCCGATAGGCATTTCAGATATAGTTGCCCATTGGCATTTTAAAAATAGGTGCTGACAGGAATTTCAAATATAGGTGCTGATAGGCATTTCAGATGTAGTTTCCGATAGGCATTTCAAAAATAGGTGCCGATAGGCATTTCAGATATAGGTGCCGATAGGCATTTCAGATATAGTTGCCGATTGGCATTTTAAAAATAGGTGCTGACAGGCATTTCAGATATACAAGCCGATAGGCATTTCAAATATAGGTGCCGATAGGCATTCTAGATATGGTTGCCGATAGGCATTTAAAATATAAGTGCTGATAGGCATTTCAGATGTAGTTTCCGATAGGCATTTCAAAAATAGGTACCGATAGGCATTTCAGATATAGGTGCCGCTAGGCATTTCAGATATAGTTGCCAATTGGCATTTTAAAAATATGTGTCGATAGGCATTTCAGATATAGAAGCCGATAGGCATTTCAAATATAGGTGCCGATAGGCATTCCAGATATGGTTGCCGATAGGCATTTTAAATAATGGTGCTGATAGGCATTTCAGATGTAGTTTCCGATAGGCATTTCAAAAATTGGTGCCGATTGGCATTTTAGATATAGGTGCCGATAGGCATTTCAGATATAGTTGCCAATTGGCATTTTAAAAATATGTGTCGATAGGCATTTCAGATATAGAAGCCGATAGGCATTTCAAATATAGGTGCCGATAGGCATTCCAAATATGGTTGCAGATAGGCATTTCAAATATAGGTGTTGATAGGCATTTCAGTTGTAGTTTCCGATAGGCATTTCAAAAATAGGAGCCGATAGGCATTTCAGATATAGGTGCCGATAGGCATTTCAGATATAGTTGCCGATTGGCATTTTAAAAATAGGTGCCGATAGGCATTTCAGATATAGAAGCCGATAGGCATTTCAAATATAGGTGCCGATAAACATTCCAGATATGGTTGCCGAAAGGCTTTTCAAATATAGGTGCTGATAGGCATTTCAGATGTAGTTTCCGATAGCCATTTTAAAAATAGGTGCCGATAGGCATTACAGATATAGAGGCCGATAGGCATTTCAAATATAGGTGCCGATAGGCATTCCAGATATGGTTGCCGATAGGCATTTCAAATATAGGTGCTGATAGGCATTTCAGATGTAGTTTCCGATAGGCATTTCAAAAATAGGTGCTGATAGGCATTTCAGATATAGGTGCCGATAGGCATTTCAGATATAGTTGCCGATTGGCATTTTAAAAATAGGTGCCGATAGGCATTTCAGATATAGAAGCCGATAGGTATTTCAAATATAGGTGTCGATAGGCATTTCAGATATAGTTGCCGATGGGCATTTTAAAAACAGGTGCCGATAGGCATTTCAGATATAGAAGCCGATAGGTATTTCAAATATAGGTGTCGATAGGCATTTCAGATATGGTTGCCGATAGGCATTTCAAATATAGGAGCAGATAGGCATTTCAGATGTAGTTTCCGAAAGACATTTCAAAAATAGGTGCCGATGGGCATTTCAGATATAGGTGCCGATAGGCATTTCAGATATAGTTGCCGATAGCTATTTTAAAAATAGGTGCCGATAGGCATTTCAGATATAGAAGCCGATAGGCATTTCAAATATAGGTGCCGATAGGCATTCCAGATATGGTTGCCGATAGGCATTTCAAATATAGGTGCTGATAGGCATTTCAGATGTAGTTTCCGATAGGCATTTCAAAAATAGGTGCTGATAGGCATTTCAGATATAGGTGCCGATAAGCATTTCAGATATAGTTGCCGATTGGCATTTTAAAAATAGGTGCCGATAGGCATTTCAGATATAGAAACCGATAGGCATTTCAAATATAGGTGCCGATAAGCATTCCAGATATAGTTGCCGATAGGCATTTCAAATATAGGTGCTGATAGGCATTTCAGATGTAGTTTCCGATAGGCATTTTAAAAATTGGTGCCGATAGGCATTTCAGATATAGGTGCCGATAGGCATTTCAGATATAGTTGCCGTTTGGCATTTTAAAAATAGGTGCCGATAGGCATTTCAGATATAGAAACCGATAGGTATTTCAAATATAGGTGTCGATAGGCATTTCAGATATGGTTGACAATAGGCATTTCAAATATAGGTGCTGATAGGCATTTCAGATGTAGTTTCCGATAGGCATTTCAAAAATAGGTGCCGATAGGCATTTCAGATATAGGTGCCGATAGGCATTTCAGATATAGTTGCCAATTGGCATTTTAAAAATAGGTGCCGATAGGCATTTCAGATATAGAAGCCGATAGGCGTTTCAAATATAGGTGCCAATAGGCATTCCAGATATGGTTGCCGATAGCTATTTCAAATATGGGTGCTGATAGGCATTTCAGATGTAGTTTCCGATAGGCATTTCAAAAATAGGTGCCGATAGGCATTTCAGATATAGGTGCCGATAGGCATTTCAGATATAGGTGCCGATAGGCATTTCAGATATAGTTGCCAATTGGCATTTTAAAATTGGTGCCGATAGGCATTTCAGATATAGAAGCCGATAGGCATTTCAAATATAGGTGCCGATAGGCATTCCAGATATGGTTGCCGATAGGCATTTCAAACATAGGTGCTGATAGGCATTTTAGATGTAGTTTCCGATAGGCATTTCAAAAATTGATGCCGATAGGCATTTCAGATATAGGTGCCGATAGGCATTTCAGATATAGTTGCCGATTGGCATTTTAAAAACAGGTGCCGATAGGCATTTCAGATATAGAAGCCGATAGGTATTTCAAATATAAGGGTCGATAGGCATTTCAGATATGGTGTCCGATAGGCATTTTAAATATAGGAGCAGATAGGCATTTCAGATGTAGTTTCCGAAAGACATTTTAAAAATCGGTGCCGATAGGCATTTCAGATATAGGTGCCGATAGGCATTTCAGATATAGTTGCCGATTGGCATTTTAAAAATAGGTGCCGATAGGAATTTCAGATATAGAAGCCGATAGGCATTTCAAATATAGGTGCCGATAGGCATTCCAGATATGGTTGCCGATAGGCATTTCAAATATAAGTGCTGATAGGCATTTCAGATGTAGTTTCCGATAGGCATTTCAAAAATAGGTACCGATAGGCATTTCAGATATAGGTGCCGATAGGAATTTCAGATATAGTTGCCAATTGGCATTTTAAAAATAGGTGTCGATAGGCATTTCAGATATAAAAGCCGATAGGCATTTCAAATATAGGTGCCGATAGGCATTCCAGATATGGCTGCCGATAGGCATTTCAAATATAGGTGCTGATAGGCATTTCAGATGTAGTTTCCGATAGGCATTTCAAAAATAGGTGCCGATAGGCATTTCAGATATAGGTGCCGATAGGCATTTCAGATATAGTTGCCAATTGGCATTTTTAAATAGGTGCCGATAGACATTTCAGATATAGAAGCCGATAGGCATTTAAAATATAGGTGCCGATAGGCATTCCAGATATGGTTGCCGATAGGCATTTCAAATATAGGTGCTGATAGGCATTTTAGATGTAGTTTCCGATAGGCATTTCAAAAATTGATGCCGATAGGCATTTCAGATATAGGTGCCGATAGGCATTTCAGATATAGTTGCCGATTGGCATTTTAAAAACAGGTGCCGATAGGCATTTCAGATATAGAAGCCGATAGGTATTTCAAATATAGGGGTCGATAGGCATTTCAGATATGGTGTCCGATAGGCATTTCAAATATAGGAGCAGATAGGCATTTCAGATGTAGTTTCCGAAAGACATTTTAAAAATAGGTGCCGATAGGCATTTCAGATAAAGGTGCCGATAGGCATTTCAGATATAGTTGCCGATTGGCATTTTAAAAATAGGTGCCGATAGGAATTTCAGATATCGAAGCCGATAGGCATTTCAAATATAGGTGCCGATAGGCATTCCAGATATGGTTGCCGATAGGCATTTCAAATATAAGTGCTGATAGGCATTTCAGATGTAGTTTCCGATAGGCATTTCAAAAATAGGTACCGATAGGCATTTCAGATATAGGTGCCGATTGGAATTTCAGATATAGTTGCCAATTGGCATTTTAAAAATAGGTGTCGATAGGCATTTCAGATATAAAAGCCGATAGGCATTTCAAATATAGGTGCCGATAGGCATTCCAGATATGGTTGCCGATAGGCATTTCAAATATAGGTGCTGATAGGCATTTCAGATGTAGTTTCCGATAGGCATTTCAAAAATAGGTGCCGATAGGCATTTCAGATAAAGGTGCCGATAGGCATTTCAGATATAGTTGCCAATTGGCATTTTTAAATAGGTGCCGATAGGCATTCCAGATATGGTTGCCGATAGGCGTTTCAAATATAGGTGCTGATAGGCATTCCAGATGTATTTTTCGATAGGCATTTCAAAAATTGGTGCCGATAGGCATTTCAGATATAGGTGCCGATAGGCATTTCAGATATAGTTGCCGATTGGCATTTTAAAAATTTGTGTCGTTAGGCATTTCAGATATAGAAGCCGATAGGCATTTTAAATATAGGTGCCGATAGGCATTCCAGATATGGTTGCCGATAGGCGTTTCAAATATAGGTGCTGATAGGCATTCCAGATGTATTTTTCGATAGGCATTTCAAAAATTGGTGCCGATAGGCATTTCAAATATAGGTGCCGATAGGCATTTCAGATATAGTTACCGATTGGCATTTTAAAAATAGGTGCCGATAGGCATTTTAGATATAGAATCCGATAGGTATTTCAAATATAGGTGTCGATAGGCATTTCAGATATGGTTGACGATAGGCATTTCAAATATAGGTGCTGATAGGCATTTCAGATGTAGTTTCCGATAGGCATTTCAAAAATAGGTGCCGATAGGCATTTCAAAAATAGGTGCCGATAGGCATTTCAGATATAAGTGCCGATAGGCATTTCAGATATAGTTGCCCATTGGCATTTTAAAAATAGGTGCTGACAGGAATTTCAAATATAGGTGCTGATAGGCATTTCAGATGTAGTTTCCGATAGGCATTTCAAAAATAGGTGCCGATAGGCATTTCAGATATAGTTGCCAATTGGCATTTTAAAAATATGTGTCGATAGGCATTTCAGATATAGAAGCCGATAGGCATTTCAAATATAGGTGCCGATAGGCATTTCAGATATGGTTGCCGATAGGCATTTTAAATAAAGGTGCTGATAGGCATTTCAGATGTAGTTTCCGATAGGCATTTCAAAAATAGGAGCCGATAGGCATTTCAGATATAGGTGCCGATAGGCATTTCATATATAGTTGCCGATTGGCATTTTAAAAATAGGTGCCGATAGGCATTTCAGATATAGAAGCCGATAGGCATTTCAAATATAGGTGCCGATAAACATTCCAGATATGGTTGCCGATAGGCTTTTCAAATATAGGTGCTGATAGGCATTTCAGATGTAGTTTCCGATAGCCATTTTAAAAATAGGTGCCGATAGGCATTACAGATATAGAGGCCGATAGGCATTTCAAATATAGGTGCCGATAGGCATTCCAGATATGGTTGCCGATAGGCATTTCAAATATAGGTGCTGATAGGCATTTCAGATGTAGTTTCCGATAGGCATTTCAAAAATAGGTGCTGATAGGCATTTCAGATATAGGTGCCGATAGGCATTTCAGATATAGTTGCCGATTGGCATTTTAAAAATAGGTGCCGATAGGCATTTCAGATATAGAAGCCGATAGGTATTTCAAATATAGGTGTCGATAGGCATTTCAGATATAGTTGCCGATGGGCATTTTAAAAACAGGTGCCGATAGGCATTTCAGATATAGAAGCCGATAGGTATTTCAAATATAGGTGTCGATAGGCATTTCAGATATGGTTGCCGATAGGCATTTCAAATATAGGAGCAGATAGGCATTTCAGATATAGTTACCGATTGGCATTTTAAAAATAGGTGCCGATAGGCATTTTAGATATAGAAGCCGATAGGTATTTCAAATATAGGTGTCGATAGGCATTTCAGATATGGTTGACGATAGGCATTTCAAATATAGGTGCTGATAGGCATTTCAGATGTAGTTTCCGATAGGCATTTCAAAAATAGGTGCCGATAGGCATTTCAAAAATAGGTGCCGATAGGCATTTCAGATATAAGTGCCGATAGGCATTTCAGATATAGTTGCCCATTGGCATTTTAAAAATAGTTGCTGACAGGAATTTCAAATATAGGTGCTGATAGGCATTTCAGATGTAGTTTCCGATAGGCATTTCAAAAATAGGTGCCGATAGGCATTTCAGATATAGTTGCCAATTGGCATTTTAAAAATATGTGTCGATAGGCATTTCAGATATAGAAGCCGATAGGCATTTCAAATATAGGTGCCGATAGGCATTTCAGATATGGTTGCCGATAGGCATTTTAAATAAAGGTGCTGATAGGCATTTTAGATGTAGTTTCCGATAGGCATTTCAAAAATAGGAGCCGATAGGCATTTCAGATATAGGTGCCGATAGGCATTTCAGATATAGTTGCCGATTGGCATTTTAAAAATAGGTGCCGATAGGCATTTCAGATATAGAAGCCGATAGGCATTTCAAATATAGGTGCCGATAAACATTCCAGATATGGTTGCCGATAGGCTTTTCAAATATAGGTGCTGATAGGCATTTCAGATGTAGTTTCCGATAGCCATTTTAAAAATAGGTGCCGATAGGCATTACAGATATAGAGGCCGATAGGCATTTCAAATATAGGTGCCGATAGGCATTCCAGATATGGTTGCCGATAGGCATTTCAAATATAGGTGCTGATAGGCATTTCAGATGTAGTTTCCGATAGGCATTTCAAAAATAGGTGCTGATAGGCATTTCAGATATAGGTGCCGATAGGCATTTCAGATATAGTTGCCGATTGGCATTTTAAAAATAGGTGCCGATAGGCATTTCAGATATAGAAGCCGATAGGTATTTCAAATATAGGTGTCGATAGGCATTTCAGATATAGTTGCCGATGGGCATTTTAAAAACAGGTGCCGATAGGCATTTCAGATATAGAAGCCGATAGGTATTTCAAATATAGGTGTCGATAGGCATTTCAGATATGGTTGCCGATAGGCATTTCAAATATAGGAGCAGATAGGCATTTCAGATGTAGTTTCCGAAAGACATTTCAAAAATCGGTGCCGATGGGCATTTCAGATATAGGTGCCGATAGGCATTTCAGATATAGTTGCCGATAGCTATTTTAAAAATAGGTGCCGATAGGCATTTCAGATATAGAAGCCGATAGGCATTTCAAATATAGGTGCCGATAGGCATTCCAGATATGGTTGCCGATAGGCATTTCAAATATAGGTGCTGATAGGCATTTCAGATGTAGTTTCCGATAGGCATTTCAAAAATAGGTGCTGATAGGCATTTCAGATATAGGTGCCGATAGGCATTTCAGATATAGTTGCCGATTGGCATTTTAAAAATAGGTGCCGATAGGCATTTCAGATATAGAAACCGATAGGCATTTCAAATATAGGTGCCGATAAGCATTCCAGATATAGTTGCCGATAGGCATTTCAAATATAGGTGCTGATAGGCATTTCAGATGTAGTTTCCGATAGGCATTTTAAAAATTGGTGCCGATAGGCATTTCAGATTAGGTGCCGATAGGCATTTCAGATATAGTTGCCGTTTGGCATTTTAAAAATAGGTGCCGATAGGCATTTCAGATATAGAAACCGATAGGTATTTCAAATATAGGTGTCGATAGGCATTTCAGATATGGTTGACAATAGGCATTTCAAATATAGGTGCTGATAGGCATTTCAGATGTAGTTTCCGATAGGCATTTCAAAAATAGGTGCCGATAGGCATTTCAGATATAGGTGCCGATAGGCATTTCAGATATAGTTGCCAATTGGCATTTTAAAAATAGGTGCCGATAGGCATTTCAGATATAGAAGCCGATAGGCGTTTCAAATATAGGTGCCAATAGGCATTTTAGATATGGTTGCCGATAGCTATTTCAAATATGGGTGCTGATAGGCATTTCAGATGTAGTTTCCGATAGGCATTTCAAAAATAGGTGCCGATAGGCATTTCAGATATAGGTGCCGATAGGCATTTCAGATATAGGTGCCGATAGGCATTTCAGATATAGTTGCCAATTGGCATTTTAAAATTGGTGCCGATAGGCATTTCAGATATAGAAGCCGATAGGCATTTCAAATATAGGTGCCGATAGGCATTCCAGATATGGTTGCCGATAGGCATTTCAAACATAGGTGCTGATAGGCATTTTAGATGTAGTTTCCGATAGGCATTTCAAAAATTGATGCCGATAGGCATTTCAGACATAGGTGCCGATAGGCATTTCAGATATAGTTGCCGATTGGCATTTTAAAAACAGGTGCCGATAGGCATTTCAGATATAGAAGCCGATAGGTATTTCAAATATAAGGGTCGATAGGCATTTCAGATATGGTGTCCGATAGGCATTTCAAATGTAGGAGCAGATAGGCATTTCAGATGTAGTTTCCGAAAGACATTTTAAAAATAGGTGCCGATAGGCATTTCAGATATAGGTGCCGATAGGCATTTCAGATATAGTTGCCGATTGGCATTTTAAAAATAGGTGCCGATAGGAATTTCAGATATAGAAGCCGATAGGCATTTCAAATATAGGTGCCGATAGGCATTCCAGATATGGTTGCCGATAGGCATTTCAAATATAAGTGCTGATAGGCATTTCAGATGTAGTTTCCGATAGGCATTTCAAAAATAGGTACCGATAGGCATTTCAGATATAGGTGCCGATAGGAATTTCAGATATAGTTGCCAATTGGCATTTTAAAAATAGGTGTCGATAGGCATTTCAGATATAAAAGCCGATAGGCATTTCAAATATAGGTGCCGATAGGCATTCCAGATATGGCTGCCGATAGGCATTTCAAATATAGGTGCTGATAGGCATTTCAGATGTAGTTTCCGATAGGCATTTCAAAAATAGGTGCCGATAGGCATTTCAGATATAGGTGCCGATAGGCATTTCAGATATAGTTGCCAATTGGCATTTTTAAATAGGTGCCGATAGACATTTCAGATATAGAAGCCGATAGGCATTTAAAATATAGGTGCCGATAGGCATTCCAGATATGGTTGCCGATAGGCATTTCAGATGTAGTTTCCGATAGGCATTTTAAAAATTGGTGCCGATAGGCATTTCAGATTAGGTGCCGATAGGCATTTCAGATATAGTTGCCGTTTGGCATTTTAAAAATAGGTGCCGATAGGCATTTCAGATATAGAAACCGATAGGTATTTCAAATATAGGTGTCGATAGGCATTTCAGATATGGTTGACAATAGGCATTTCAAATATAGGTGCTGATAGGCATTTCAGATGTAGTTTCCGATAGGCATTTCAAAAATAGGTGCCGATAGGCATTTCAGATATAGGTGCCGATAGGCATTTCAGATATAGTTGCCAATTGGCATTTTAAAAATAGGTGCCGATAGGCATTTCAGATATAGAAGCCGATAGGCGTTTCAAATATAGGTGCCAATAGGCATTCCAGATATGGTTGCCGATAGCTATTTCAAATATGGGTGCTGATAGGCATTTCAGATGTAGTTTCCGATAGGCATTTCAAAAATAGGTGCCGATAGGCATTTCAGATATAGGTGCCGATAGGCATTTCAGATATAGGTGCCGATAGGCATTTCAGATATAGTTGCCAATTGGCATTTTAAAATTGGTGCTGATAGGCATTTCAGATATAGAAGCCGATAGGCATTTCAAATATAGGTGCCGATAGGCATTCCAGATATGGTTGCCGATAGGCATTTCAAACAAGGGTGCTGATAGGCATTTTAGATGTAGTTTCCGATAGGCATTTCAAAAATTGATGCCGATAGGCATTTCAGACATAGGTGCCGATAGGCATTTCAGATATAGTTGCCGATTGGCATTTTAAAAACAGGTGCCGATAGGCATTTCAGATATAGAAGCCGATAGGTATTTCAAATATAAGGGTCGATAGGCATTTCAGATATGGTGTCCGATAGGCATTTCAAATGTAGGAGCAGATAGGCATTTCAGATGTAGTTTCCGAAAGACATTTTAAAAATAGGTGCCGATAGGCATTTCAGATATAGGTGCCGATAGGCATTTCAGATATAGTTGCCGATTGGCATTTTAAAAATAGGTGCCGATAGGAATTTCAGATATAGAAGCCGATAGGCATTTCAAATATAGGTGCCGATAGGCATTCCAGATATGGTTGCCGATAGGCATTTCAAATATAAGTGCTGATAGGCATTTCAGATGTAGTTTCCGATAGGCATTTCAAAAATAGGTACCGATAGGCATTTCAGATATAGGTGCCGATAGGAATTTCAGATATAGTTGCCAATTGGCATTTTAAAAATAGGTGTCGATAGGCATTTCAGATATAAAAGCCGATAGGCATTTCAAATATAGGTGCCGATAGGCATTCCAGATATGGCTGCCGATAGGCATTTCAAATATAGGTGCTGATAGGCATTTCAGATGTAGTTTCCGATAGGCATTTCAAAAGTAGGTGCCGATAGGCATTTCAGATATAGGTGCCGATAGGCATTTCAGATATAGTTGCCAATTGGCATTTTTAAATAGGTGCCGATAGACATTTCAGATATAGAAGCCGATAGGCATTTAAAATATAGGTGCCGATAGGCATTCCAGATATGGTTGCCGATAGGCATTTCAAATATAGGTGCTGATAGGCATTTTAGATGTAGTTTCCGATAGGCATTTCAAAAATTGATGCCGATAGGCATTTCAGATATAGGTGCCGATAGGCATTTCAGATATAGTTACAAATTGGCATTTTTAAATAGGTGTCGATAGGCATTTCAGATATAGAAGCCGATAGGCATTTCAAATATAGGTGCCGATAAGCATTCCAGATATAGTTGCCGATAGGCATTTCAAATATAGGTGCTGATAGGCATTTCAGATGTAGTTTCCGATAGGCATTTTAAAAATTGGTGCCGATAGGCATTTCAGATATAGGTGCCGATAGGCATTTCAGATATAGTTGCCGATTGGCATTTTAAAAATAGGTGCCGATAGTTATTTCAGATATAGAAGCCGATAGGCAGTTCAAATATAGGTGCCGATAGGCATTCCAGATATGGTTGCCGATAGGCATTTCAAATATAAGTGCTGATAGGCATTTCAGATGTAGTTTCCGATAGGCATTTCGAAAATAGGTACCGATAGGCATTTCAGATATAGGTGCCGATAGGCATTTCAGATATAGTTGCCAATTGGCATTTTAAAAATATGTGTCGATAGGCATTTCAGATATAGAAGCCGATAGGCATTTCAAATATAGGTGCCGATAGGCATTTCAGATATGGTTGCCGATAGGCATTTTAAATAAAGGTGCTGATAGGCATTTCAGATGTAGTTTCCGATAGGCATTTCAAAAATTGGTGCCGATTGGCATTTTAGATATAGGTGCCGATAGGCATTTCAGATATAGTTGCCAATTGGCATTTTAAAAATATGTGTCGATAGGCATTTCAGATATAGAAGCCGATAGGCATTTCAAATATAGGTGCCGATAGGCATTACAAATATGGTTGCAGATAGGCATTTCAAATATAGGTGTTGATAGGCATTTCAGTTGTAGTTTCCGATAGGCATTTCAAAAATAGGAGCCGATAGGCATTTCAGATATAGGTGCCGATAGGCATTTCAGTTATAGTTGCCGATTGGCATTTTAAAAATAGGTGCCGATAGGCATTTCAGATATAGAAGCCGATAGGCATTTCAAATATAGGTGCCGATAAACATTCCAGATATGGTTGCCGATAGGCTTTTCAAATATAGGTGCTGATAGGCATTTCAGATGTAGTTTCCGATAGCCATTTTAAAAATAGGTGCCGATAGGCATTACAGATATAGAGGCCGATAGGCATTTCAAATATAGGTGCCGATAGGCATTCCAGATATGGTTGCCGATAGGCATTTCAAATATAGGTGCTGATAGGCATTTCAGATGTAGTTTCCGATAGGCATTTCAAAAATAGGTGCTGATAGGCATTTCAGATATAGGTGCCGATAGGCATTTCAGATATAGTTGCCGATTGGCATTTTAAAAATAGGTGCCGATAGGCATTTCAGATATAGAAGCCGATAGGTATTTCAAATATAGGTGTCGATAGGCATTTCAGATATAGTTGCCGATGGGCATTTTAAAAACAGGTGCCGATAGGCATTTCAGATATAGAAGCCGATAGGTATTTCAAATATAGGTGTCGATAGGCATTTCAGATATGGTTGCCGATAGGCATTTCAAATATAGGAGCAGATAGGCATTTCAGATGTAGTTTCCGAAAGACATTTCAAAAATAGGTGCCGATGGGCATTTCAGATATAGGTGCCGATAGGCATTTCAGATATAGTTGCCGATAGCTATTTTAAAAATAGGTGCCGATAGGCATTTCAGATATAGAAGCCGATAGGCATTTCAAATATAGGTGCCGATAGGCATTCCAGATATGGTTGCCGATAGGCATTTCAAATATAGGTGCTGATAGGCATTTCAGATGTAGTTTCCGATAGGCATTTCAAAAATAGGTGCTGATAGGCATTTCAGATATAGGTGCCGATAGGCATTTCAGATATAGTTGCCGATTGGCATTTTAAAAATAGGTGCCGATAGGCATTTCAGATATAGAAACCGATAGGCATTTCAAATATAGGTGCCGATAAGCATTCCAGATATAGTTGCCGATAGGCATTTCAAATATAGGTGCTGATAGGCATTTCAGATGTAGTTTCCGATAGGCATTTTAAAAATTGGTGCCGATAGGCATTTCAGATTAGGTGCCGATAGGCATTTCAGATATAGTTGCCGTTTGGCATTTTAAAAATAGGTGCCGATAGGCATTTCAGATATAGAAACCGATAGGTATTTCAAATATAGGTGTCGATAGGCATTTCAGATATGGTTGACAATAGGCATTTCAAATATAGGTGCTGATAGGCATTTCAGATGTAGTTTCCGATAGGCATTTCAAAAATAGGTGCCGATAGGCATTTCAGATATAGGTGCCGATAGGCATTTCAGATATAGTTGCCAATTGGCATTTTAAAAATAGGTGCCGATAGGCATTTCAGATATAGAAGCCGATAGGCGTTTCAAATATAGGTGCCAATAGGCATTCCAGATATGGTTGCCGATAGCTATTTCAAATATGGGTGCTGATAGGCATTTCAGATGTAGTTTCCGATAGGCATTTCAAAAATAGGTGCCGATAGGCATTTCAGATATAGGTGCCGATAGGCATTTCAGATATAGGTGCCGATAGGCATTTCAGATATAGTTGCCAATTGGCATTTTAAAATTGGTGCCGATAGGCATTTCAGATATAGAAGCCGACAGGCATTTCAAATATAGGTGCCGATAGG
Source organism: Venustoraphidia nigricollis (assembly GCA_034508555.1). NCBI lineage: Eukaryota > Metazoa > Arthropoda > Insecta > Raphidioptera > Raphidiidae > Venustoraphidia > Venustoraphidia nigricollis. Next base: position 353,602 of record JAVRKA010000169.1, read on the forward strand.
CATTCCAGATATGGTTGCCGATAGGCATTTCAAACATAGGTGCTGATAGGCATTTTAGATGTAGTTTCCGATAGGCATTTCAAAAATTGATGCCGATAGGCATTTCAGATATAGGTGCCGATAGGCATTTCAGATATAGTTGCCGATTGGCATTTTAAAAACAGGTGCCGATAGGCATTTCAGATATAGAAGCCGATAGGTATTTCAAATATAAGGGTCGATAGGCATTTCAGATATGGTGTCCGATAGGCATTTCAAATGTAGGAGCAGATAGGCATTTCAGATGTAGTTTCCGAAAGACATTTTAAAAATAGGTGCCGATAGGCATTTCAGATATAGGTGCCGATAGGCATTTCAGATATAGTTGCCGATTGGCATTTTAAAAATAGGTGCCGATAGGAATTTCAGATATAGAAGCCGATAGGCATTTCAAATATAGGTGCCGATAGGCATTCCAGATATGGTTGCCGATAGGCATTTCAAATATAAGTGCTGATAGGCATTTCAGATGTAGTTTCCGATAGGCATTTCAAAAATAGGTACCGATAGGCATTTCAGATATAGGTGCCGATAGGAATTTCAGATATAGTTGCCAATTGGCATTTTAAAAATAGGTGTCGATAGGCATTTCAGATATAAAAGCCGATAGGCATTTCAAATATAGGTGCCGATAGGCATTCCAGATATGGCTGCCGATAGGCATTTCAAATATAGGTGCTGATAGGCATTTCAGATGTAGTTTCCGATAGGCATTTCAAATGTAGGTGCCGATAGGCATTTCAGATATAGGTGCCGATAGGCATTTCAGATATAGTTGCCAATTGGCATTTTTAAATAGGTGCCGATAGACATTTCAGATATAGAAGCCGATAGGCATTTAAAATATAGGTGCCGATAGGCATTCCAGATATGGTTGCCGATAGGCATTTCAAATATAGGTGCTGATAGGCATTTTAGATGTAGTTTCCGATAGGCATTTCAAAAATTGATGCCGATAGGCATTTCAGATATAGGTGCCGATAGGCATTTCAAATATAGTTGCCGATTGGCATTTTAAAAACAGGTGCCGATAGGCATTTCAGATATAGAAGCCGATAGGTATTTCAAATATAGGGGTCGATAGGCATTTCAAATATGGTGTCCGATAGGCATTTCAAATATAGGAGCAGATAGGCATTTCAGATGTAGTTTCCGAAAGACATTTTAAAAATAGGTGCCGATAGGCATTTCAGATATAGGTGCCGATAGGCATTTCAGATATAGTTGCCGATTGGCATTTTAAAAATAGGTGCCGATAGGAATTTCAGATATCGAAGCCGATAGGCATTTCAAATATAGGTGCCGATAGGCATTCCAGATATGGTTGCCGATAGGCATTTCAAATATAAGTGCTGATAGGCATTTCAGATGTAGTTTCCGATAGGCATTTCAAAAATAAGTACCGATAGGCATTTCAGATATAGGTGCCGATAGGAATTTCAGATATAGTTGCCAATTGGCATTTTAAAAATAGGTGTCGATAGGCATTTCAGATATAAATGCCGATAGGCATTTCAAATATAGGTGCCGATAGGCATTCCAGATATGGCTGCCGATAGGCATTTCAAATATAGGTGCTGATAGGCATTTCAGATGTAGTTTCCGATAGGCGATTCAAAAGTAGGTGCCGATAAGGATTTCAGATATAGGTGCCGATAGGCATTTCAGATATAGTTGCCAATTGGCATTTTTAAATAGGTGCCGATAGACATTTCAGATATAGAAGCCGATAGGCATTTAAAATATAGGTGCCGATAGGCATTCCAGATATGGTTGCCGATAGGCATTTCAAATATAGGTGCTGATAGGCATTTTAGATGTAGTTTCCGATAGGCATTTCAAAAATTGATGCCGATAGGCATTTCAGATATAGGTGCCGATAGGCATTTCAGATATAGTTGCCGATTGGCATTTTAAAAACAGGTGCCGATAGGCATTTCAGATATAGAAGCCGATAGGTATTTCAAATATAGGGGTCGATAGGCATTTCAGATATGGTGTCCGATAGGCATTTCAAATATAGGAGCAGATAGGCATTTCAGATGTAGTTTCCGAAAGACATTTTAAAAATAGGTGCCGATAGGCATTTCAGATATAGGTGCCGATAGGCATTTCAGATATAGTTGCCGATTGGCATTTTAAAAATAGGTGCCGATAGGAATTTCAGATATCGAAGCCGATAGGCATTTCAAATATAGGTGCCGATAGGCATTCCAGATATGGTTGCCGATAGGCATTTCAAATATAAGTGCTGATAGGCATTTCAGATGTAGTTTCCGATAGGCATTTCAAAAATAGGTACCAATAGGCATTTCAGATATAGGTGCCGATAGGAATTTCAGATATAGTTGCCAATTGGCATTTTAAAAATAGGTGTCGATAGGCATTTCAGATATAAAAGACGATAGGCATTTCAAATATAGGTGCCGATAGGCATTCCAGATATGGTTGCCGATAGGCATTTCAAATATAGGTGCTGATAGGCATTTCAGATGTAGTTTCCGATAGGCATTTCAAAAATAGGTGCCGATAGGCATTTCAGATAAAGGTGCCGATAGGCATTTCAGATATAGTTGCCAATTGGCATTTTTAAATAGGTGCCGATAGGCATTTTAGATATAGAAGTCGATAGGCATTTAAAATATAGGTGCCGATAGGCATTCCAGATATGGTTGCCGATAGGCATTTCAAGTATAGGTGCTGATAGGCATTTTAGATGTAGTTTCCGATAGGCATTTCAAAAATTGATGCCGATAGGCATTTCAGATATAGGTGCCGATAGGCATTTCAGAAATAGTTGCCGATTGGCATTTTAAAAACAGGTGCCGATAAGCATTTCAGATATAGAAGCCGATAGGTATTTCAAATATAGGTGTCGATAGGCATTTCAGATATGGTTGCCGATAGGCATTTCAAATATAGGTGCTGATAGGCATTTAAATGTAGTTTGCGATAGGCATTTCAAAAATTGATGCCGATAGGCATTTCAGATATAGGTGCCGATAGGCATTTCAGATATAGTTGCCGATTGGCATTTTAAAAACAGGTGCCGATAAACATTTCAGATATAGAAGCTGATAGGTATTTCAAATATAGGTGTCGATAGGCATTTCAGATATGGTTGCCGATAGGCATTTCAAATATAGAAGCAGATAGGCATTTCAGATGTAGTTTCCGAAAGACATTTCAAAAATAGGTACTGATAGGCATTTCAGATATAGGTGCCGATAGGCATTTCAGATATAGTTACAAATTGGCATTTTTAAATAGGTGTCGATAGGCATTTCAGATATAGAAGCCGATAGGCATTTAAAATATAGGTGCCGATAAGCATTCTAGATATAGTTGCCGATAGGCATTTCAAATATAGGTGCTGATAGGCATTTCAGATGTAGTTTCCGATAGGCATTTTAAAAATTGGTGCCGATAGGCATTTCAGATATAGGTGCCGATAGGCATTTCAGATATAGTTGCCGATTGGCATTTTAAAAATAGGTGCCGATAGTTATTTCAGATATAGAAGCCGATAGGCAGTTCAAATATAAGTGCCGATAGGCATTCCAGATATGGTTGCCGATAGGCATTTCAAATATAAGTGCTGATAGGCATTTCAGATGTAGTTTCCGATAGGCATTTCAAAAATAGGTACCGATAGGCATTTCAGATATAGGTGCCGATAGGCATTTCAGATATAGTTGCCAATTGGCATTTTAAAAATAGGTGTCGATAGGCATTTCAGATATAAAAGCCGATAGGCATTTCAAATATAGGTGCCGATAGGCATTCCAGATATGGTTGCCGATAGGCATTTTAAATATAGGTGCTGATAGGCATTTCAGATGTAGTTTGCGATAGGCATTTCAAAAATAGGTGCCGATAGGCATTTTAGATAAAGGTGCCGATAGGCATTTCAGATATAGTTGCCAATTGGCATTTTTAAATAGGTGCCGATAGGCATTTCAGATATAGAAGCCGATAGGCATTTCAAATATAGGTGCCGATAGGCATTCCAGATATGGTTGCCGATAGGCATTTCAAATATAGGAGCAGATAGGCATTTCAGATGTAGTTTCCGAAAGACATTTCAAAAATAGGTGCCGATAGGCATTTCAGATATAGGTGCCGATAGGCATTTCAGATATAGTTGCGATAGGCATTTCAAATATAGGTGCCGATAAGCATTCCAGATATAGTTGCCGATAGGCATTTCAAATATAGGTGCTGATAGGCATTTCAGATGTAGTTTCCGATTGGCAATTTAAAAATTGGTGCCGATAGGCATTTCAGATATAGGTGCCGATAGGCATTTCAGATATAGTTGCCGTTTGGCATTTTAAAAATAGGTGCCGATAGGCATTTCAGATATAGAAGCCGATAGGTATTTCAAATATAGGTGTCGATAGGCATTTCAGATATGGTTGACGATAGGCATTTCAAATATAGGTGCTGATAGGCATTTCAGATGTAGTTTACGATAGGCATTTCAAAAATAGGTGCCGATAGGCATTTCAGATATAGGTGCCGATAGGCATTCCAGATATAGTTGCCAATTGGCATTTTAAAATTGGTGCCGATAGGCATTTCAGATATAGAAGCCGATAGGCATTTCAAATATAGGTGCCGATAGGCATTCCAGATATAGTTGCCGATAGGCATTTCAAATATAGGTGCTGATAGGCATTTTAGATGTAGTTTCCGATAAGCATTTCAAAAATTGATGCCGATAGGCATTTCAGATATAGGTGCCGTTAGGCATTTCAGATATAGTTGCCGATTGGCATTTTAAAAACAGGTGCCGATAGGCATTTCAGATATAGAAGCCGATAGGTATTTCAAATATAGGGGTCGATAGGCATTTCAGATATGGTGTCCGATAGGCATTTCAAATATAGGAGCAGGTAGGCATTTCAGATGTAGTTTCCGAAAGACATTTTTAAAATAGGTGCCGATAGGCATTTCAGATATAGGTGCCGATAGGCATTTCAGATATAGTGGCCGATTGGCATTTTAAAAATAGGTGCCGATAGTTATTTCAGATATAAAAGCCGATAGGCATTTCAAATATAGGTGCCGATAGGCATTCCAGATATGGTTGCCGATAGGCATTTCAAATATAAGTGCTGATAGGCATTTCAGATGTAGTTTCCGATAGGCATTTCAAAAATAGGTGCCGATAGGCATTTCAGATATAGGTGCCGATAGGCATTTCAGATATAGTTGCCAATTGGCATTTTAAAAATAGGTGCCGATAGGCATTTCAGATATAAAAGCCGATAAGCATTTCAAATATAGGTGCCGATAGGCATTCCAGATATGGTTGCCGATAGGCATTTCAAATATAGGTGCTGATAGGCATTTCAGATGTAGTTTCCGATAGGCATTTCAAAAATAGGTGCCGATAGGCATTTCAGATATAGGTGCCGATAGGCATTTCAGATATAGTTGCCGATTGGCATTTTAAAAATAGGTGCCGATAGGCATTTCAGATATAGAAGCCGATTGGCATTTCAAATATAGTTGCCGATAAGCATTCCAGATATGGTTGCCGATAGGCATTTCAAATATAGGTGCTGATAGGCATTTCAGATGTAGTTTCCGATAGGCATTTCAAAAATAGGTGCCGATAGGCATTTCAGATATAGGTGCCGATAGGCATTTCAGATATAGTTGCCAATTGGCATTTTAAAAATAGGTGCCGATAGGCATTTCAGATATAGAAGCCGATTGGCATTTCAAATATAGTTGCCGATAAGCATTCCAGATATGGTTGCCGATAGGCATTTCAAATATAGGTGCTGATAGGCATTTCAGATGTAGTTTCCGATAGGCATTTCAAAAATTGGTGCCGATAGGCATTTCAGATATAGGTGCCGATAGGCATTTCAGATATAGTTGCCGATTGGCATTTTAAAAATAGGTGTCGATAGGCATTTCAGATATAGAAGCCGATAGGCATTTCAAATATAGGTGCCGATAGGCATTCCAGATATGGTTGCCGATAGGCGTTTCAAATATAGGTGCTGATAGGCATTCCAGATGTATTTTTCGATAGGCATTTCAAAAATTGGTGCCGATAGGCATTTCAGATATAGGTGCCGATAGGCATTTCAGATATAGTTAATGATTGGCATTTTAAAAATAGGTGCCAATAGGCATTTCAGATATAGAAGCCGATAGGTATTTCAAATATAGGTGTCGATAGGCATTTCAGATATGGTTGACGATAGGCATTTCAAATATAGGTGCTGATAGGCATTTCAGATGTATTTTCCGATAGGAATTTCAAAAATAGGTGCCGATAGGAATTTCAGATATAGGTGCCGATAGGCATTTCAGATATAGTTGCCGATTGGCATTTTAAAAACAGGTGCCGATAGGCATTTCAGATATAGTTGCCGATTGGAATTTTAAAAATAGGTGCTGACAGGCATTTCAGATATACAAGCCGATAGGCATTTCAAATATAGGTGCCGATAGGCATTCCAGATATGGTTGCCGATAGGCATTTCAAATATAAGTGCTGATAGGCATTTCAGATGTAGTTTCCGATAGGCATTTCAAAAATAGGTACCGATAGGCATTTCAAAAATTGGTGCCGATAGGCATTTCAGATATAGGTGCCGATAGGCATTTCTGATATAGTTGCCGATTGGCATTTTAAAAATAGGTGTCGATAGGCATTTCAGATATAGAAGCCGATAGGCATTTCAAATATAGGTGATGATAGGCATTCCAGATATGGTTGCCGATAGGCGTTTCAAATATAGGTGCTGATAGGCATTCCAGATGTATTTTTCGATAGGCATTTCAAAAATTGGTGCCGATAGGCATTTCAGATATAGGTGCCGATAGGCATTTCAGATATAGTTGCCGATTGGCATTTTAAAAATTTGTGTCGTTAGGCATTTCAGATATAGAAGCCGATAGGCATTTCAAATATAGGTGCCGATAGGCATTCCAGATATGGTTGCCGATAGGCGTTTCAAATATAGGTGCTGATAGGCATTCCAGATGTATTTTTCGATAGGCATTTCAAAAATTGGTGCCGATAGGCATTTCAAATATAGGTGCCGATAGGCATTTCTGATATAGTTACCGATTGGCATTTTAAAAATAGGTGCCGATAGGCATTTCAGATATAGAAGCCGATAGGTATTTCAAATATAGGTGTCGATAGGCATTTCAGATATGGTTGACGATAGGCATTTCAAATATAGGTGCTGATAGGCATTTCAGATGTAGTTTTCGATAGGCATTTCAAAAATAGGTGCCGATAGGCATTTCAAAAATAGGTGCCGATAGGCATTTCAGATATAAGTGCCGATAGGCATTTCAGATATAGTTGCCCATTGGCATTTTAAAAATAGGTGCTGACAGGAATTTCAAATATAGGTGCTGATAGGCATTTCAGATGTAGTTTCCGATAGGCATTTCAAAAATAGGTGCCGATAGGCATTTCAGATATAGGTGCCGATAGGCATTTCAGATATAGTTGCCGATTGGCATTTTAAAAATAGGTGCTGACAGGCATTTCAGATATACAAGCCGATAGGCATTTCAAATATAGGTGCCGATAGGCATTCCAGATATGGTTGCCGATAGGCATTTCAAATATAAGTGCTGATAGGCATTTCAGATGTAGTTTCCGATAGGCATTTCAAAAATAGGTACCGATAGGCATTTCAGATATAGGTGCCGATAGGCATTTCAGATATAGTTGCCAAATGGCATTTTAAAAATATGTGTCGATAGGCATTTCAGATATAGAAGCCGATAGGCATTTTAAATATAGGTGCCGATAGGCATTCCAGATATGGTTGCCGATAGGCATTTTAAATAAAGGTGCTGATAGGCATTTCAGATGTAGTTTCCGATAGGCATTACAAAAATTGGTGCCGATTGGCATTTTAGATATAGGTGCCGATAGGCATTTCAGATATAGTTGCCAATTGGCATTTTAAAAATATGTGTCGATAGGCATTTCAGATATAGAAGCCGATAGGCATTTCAAATATAGGTGCCGATAGGCATTCCAAATATGGTTGCAGATAGGCATTTCAAATATAGGTGCTGATAGGCATTTCAGATGTAGTTTCCGATAGGCATTTCAAAAATAGGTGCCGATAGGCATTTCAGATATAGGTGCCGATAGACATTTCAGATATAGTTGCCGATAGCCATTTTAAAAATAGGTGCCGATAGGCATTTCAGATATAGAAGCCGATAGGCATTTCAAATATAGGTGCCGATAGGCATTCCAGATATGGTTGCCGATAGGAATTTCAAATATAGGTGCTGATAGGCATTTCAGATGTAGTTTCCGATAGGCATTTTAAAAATAGGTGCCGATAGGCATTTTAGATATAGAAGCCGATAGGCATTTCAAATATAGGTGCCGATAGGCATTCCAGATATGGTTGCCGATAGGCATTTCAAATATAGGTGCTGATAGGCATTTTAGATGTAGTTTCCGATAGGCATTTAAAAAATAGGTGCCGATATGCATTTCAGATATAGGTGCAGATAGGCATTTCAGATATAGTTGCCGATAGCCATTTTATAAAATAGGTGCCGATAGGCATTTCAGATATAGAAGCCGATAGGCATTTCAAATATAGGTGCCGATAGGCATTCCAGATATGGTTGCCGATAGGCATTTCAAATATAGGTGCTGATAGGCATTTCAGATGTAGTTTCCGATAGGCTTCTCAAAAATTGGTGCCGGTTAGCATTTCAGATATAGGTGCCGATAGGCATTTCAGATATAGTTGCCGATTAGCATTTTAAAAATAGGTGTCGATAGGCATTTCAGATATAGAAGCCGATAGGCATTTCAGATATAGGTGCCGATAGGCATTTCAGTTATAGTTGCCGATTGGCATTTTAAAAACAGGTGTCGATAGGCATTTCACATATAGAAGCCGATAGGTATTTCAAATATAGGGGTCGATAGGCATTTCAGATATGGTTGCCGATAGGCATTTCAAATATAGGAGCAGATAGGCATTTCAGATGTAGTTTCCGAAAGACATTTCAAAAATAGGTGCCGATAGGCATTTCAGATATAGGTGCCGATAGGCATTTCAGATATAGTTGCCGATTGGCATTTTAAAAATAGGTGCCGATAGGAATTTCAGATATAGAAGCCGATAGGCATTTCAAATATAGGTGCCGATAAGCATTCCAGATATGGTTGCCGATAGGCATTTCAAATATAAGTGCTGATAGGCATTTCAGATGTAGTTTCCGATAGGCATTTCAAAAATAGGTGCAGATAGGCATTTCAGATATAGGTGCCGATAGGCATTTCAGATATAGTTGCCAATTGGCATTTTAAAAATAGGTGCCGATAGGCATTTCAGATATAGAAGCCGATAGGCATTTCAAATATAGGTGCTGATAGGCATTTCAGATATGGTTGCCGATAGGCATTTCAAATATAAGTGCTGATAGGCATTTCAGATGTAGTTTCCGATAGGCATTTCAAAAATTGGTGCAGATTGGCATTTCAGATATAGGTGCCGATAGGCATTTCAGATATAGTTGCCGATTGGCATTTTAAAAATATGTGCCGATAGGCATTTCAGATATAGTTGCCGATTGGCATTTTAAAAATAGGTGCCGATAGTTATTTCAGATATAGAAGCCGATAGGCAGTTCAAATATAGGTGCCGATAGGCATTCCAGATATGGTTGCCGATAGGCATTTCAAATATAAGTGCTGATAGGCATTTCAGATGTAGTTTCCGATAGGCATTTCAAAAATAGGTACCGATAGGCATTTCAGATATAGGTGCCGATAGGCATTTCAGATATAGTTGCCAATTGGCATTTTTAAAATAGGTGTCGATAGGCATTTCAGATATAAAAGCCGATAGGCATTTCAAATATAGGTGCCGATAGGCATTCCAGATATGGTTGCCGATAGGCATTTTAAATATAGGTGCTGATAGGCATTTCAGATGTAGTTTGCGATAGGCATTTCAAAAATAGGTGCCGATAGGCATTTCAGATATAGGTGCCGATAGGCATTTCAGATATAGTTGCCAATTGGCATTTTTAAATAGGTGCCGATAGGCATTTCAGATATAGAAGCCGATAGGCATTTCAAATATAGGTGCCGATAGGCATTCCAGATATGGTTGCCGATAGGCATTTCAAATATAGGAGCAGATAGGCATTTCAGATGTAGTTTCCGAAAGACATTTCAAAAATAGGTGCCGATAGGCATTTCAGATATAGGTGCCGATAGGCATTTCAGATATAGTTGCCGATAGGCATTTCAAATATAGGTGCCGATAAGCATTCCAGATATAGTTGCCGATAGGCATTTCAAATATAGGTGCTGATAGGCATTTCAGATGTAGTTTCCGATAGGCATTTTAAAAATTGGTGCCGATAGGCATTTCAGATATAGGTGCCGATAGGCATTTCAGATATAGTTGCCGTTTGGCATTTTAAAAATAGGTGCCGATAGGCATTTCAGATATAGAAGCCGATAGGTATTTCAAATATAGGTGTCGATAGGCATTTCAGATATGGTTGACGATAGGCATTTCAAATATAGGTGCTGATAGGCATTTCAGATGTAGTTGCCGATAGGCATTTCAAAAATAGGTGCCGATAGGCATTTCAGATATAGGTGCCGATAGGCATTTCAGATATAGTTGCCAATTGGCATTTTAAAAATAGGTGCCGATAGGCATTTCAGATATGGAAGCCGATAGGCATTTCAAATAAAGGGGCCTATAGGCATTCCAGATATGGTTGCCGATAGGCATTTCAAATATAGGTGCTGATAGGCATTTCAGATGTAGTTTCCGATAGGCATTTCAAAAATAGGTGCCGATAGGCATTTCAGATATAGGTGCCGATAGGCATTCCAGATATAGTTGCCAATTGGCATTTTAAAATTGGTGCCGATAGGCATTTCAGATATAGAAGCCGATAGGCATTTCAAATATAGGTGCCGATAGGCATTCCAGATATAGTTGCCGATAGGCATTTCAAATATAGGTGCTGATAGGCATTTTAGATGTAGTTTCCGATAGGCATTTCAAAAATTGATGCCGATAGGCATTTCAGATATAGGTGCCGTTAGGCATTTCAGATATAGTTGCCGATTGGCATTTTAAAAACAGGTGCCGATAGGCATTTCAGATATAGAAGCCGATAGGTATTTCAAATATAGGGGTCGATAGGCATTTCAGATATGGTGTCCGATAGGCATTTCAAATATAGGAGCAGGTAGGCATTTCAGATGTAGTTTCCGAAAGACATTTTTAAAATAGGTGCCGATAGGCATTTCAGATATAGGTGCCGATAGGCATTTCAGATATAGTGGCCGATTGGCATTTTAAAAATAGGTGCCGATAGTTATTTCAGATATAGAAGCCGATAGGCATTTCAAATATAGGTGCCGATAGGCATTCCAGATATGGTTGCCGATAGGCATTTCAAATATAAGTGCTGATAGGCATTTCAGATGTAGTTTCCGATAGGCATTTCAAAAATAGGTGCCGATAGGCATTTCAGATATAGGTGCCGATAGGCATTTCAGATATAGTTGCCAATTGGCATTTTAAAAATAGGTGCCGATAGGCATTTCAGATATAAAAGCCGATAAGCATTTCAAATATAGGTGCCGATAGGCATTCCAGATATGGTTGCCGATAGGCATTTCAAATATAGGTGCTGATAGTCATTTCAGATGTAGTTTCCGATAGGCATTTCAAAAATAGGTGCCGATAGGCATTTCAGATATAGGTGCCGATAGGCATTTCAGATATAGTTGCCGATTGGCATTTTAAAAATAGGTGCCGATAGGCATTTCAGATATAGAAGCCGATTGGCATTTCAAATATAGTTGCCGATAAGCATTCCAGATATGGTTGCCGATAGGCATTTCAAATATAGGTGCTGATAGGCATTTCAGATGTAGTTTCCGATAGGCATTTTAAAAATTGGTGCCGATAGGCATTTCAGATATAGGTGCCGATAGGCATTTCAGATATAGTTGCCGATTGGCATTTTAAAAATAGGTGCCGATAGTTATTTCAGATATAGAAGCCGATAGGCAGTACAAATATAGGTGCCGATAGGCATTCCAGATATGGTTGCCGATAGGCATTTCAAATATAAGTGCTGATAGGCATTTCAGATGTAGTTTCCGATAGGCATTTCAAAAATAGGTACCGATAGGCATTTTAGATATAGGTGCCGATAGGCATTTCAGATATAGTTGCCAATTGGCATTTTAAAAATAGGTGTCGATAGGCATTTCAGATATAAAAGCCGATAGGCATTTCAAATATAGGTGCCGATAGGCATTCCAGATATGGTTGCCGATAGGCATTTTAAATATAGGTGCTGATAGGCATTTCAGATGTAGTTTGCGATAGGCATTTCAAAAATAGGTGCCGATAGGCATTTCAGATATAGGTGCCGATAGGCATTTCAGATATAGTTGCCAATTGGCATTTTTAAATAGGTGCCGATAGGCATTTCAGATATAGAAGCCGATAGGCATTTCAAATATAGGTGCCGATAGGCATTCCAGATATGGTTGCCGATAGGCATTTCAAATATAGGAGCAGATAGGCATTTCAGATGTAGTTTCCGAAAGACATTTCAAAAATAGGTGCCGATAGGCATTTCAGATATAGGTGCCGATAGGCATTTCAGATATAGTTGCCGATAGGCATTTCAAATATAGGTGCCGATAAGCATTCCAGATATAGTTGCCGATAGGCATTTCAAATATAGGTGCTGATAGGCATTTCAGATGTAGTTTCCGATAGGCATTTTAAAAATTGGTGCCGATAGGCATTTCAGATATAGGTGCCGATAGGCATTTCCGATATAGTTGCCGTTTGGCATTTTAAAAATAGGTGCCGATAGGCATTTCAGATATAGAAGCCGATAGGTATTTCAAATATAGGTGTCGATAGGCATTTTAGATATGGTTGACGATAGGCATTTCAAATATAGGTGCTGATAGGCATTTCAGATGTAGTTTCCGATAGGCATTTCAAAAATAGGTGCCGATAGGCATTTCAGACATAGGTGCCGATAGGCATTTCAGATATAGTTGCCAATTGGCATTTTAAAAATAGGTGCCGATAGGCATTTCAGATATGGAAGCCGATAGGCATTTCAAATATAGGTGCCTATAGGCATTCCAGATATGGTTGCCGATAGGCATTTCAAATATAGGTGCTGATAGGCATTTCAGATGTAGTTTCCGATAGGCATTTCAAAAATAGGTGCCGATAGGCATTTCAGATATAGGTGCCGATAGGCATTCCAGATATAGTTGCCAATTGGCATTTTAAAATTGGTGCCGATAGGCATTTCAGATATAGAAGCCGATAGGCATTTCAAATATAGGTGCCGATAGGCATTCCAGATATAGTTGCCGATAGGCACTTCAAATATAGGTGCTGATAGGCATTTTAGATGTAGTTTCCGATAGGCATTTCAAAAATTGATGCCGATAGGCATTTCAGATATAGGTGCCGTTAGGCATTTCAGATATAGTTGCCGATTGGCATTTTAAAAACAGGTGCCGATAGGCATTTCAGATATAGAAGCCGATAGGTATTTCAAATATAGGGGTCGATAGGCATTTCAGATATGGTGTCCGATAGGCATTTCAAATATAGGAGCAGGTAGGCATTTCAGATGTAGTTTCCGAAAGACATTTTTAAAATAGGTGCCGATAGGCATTTCAGATATAGGTGCCGATAGGCATTTCAGATATAGTGGCCGATTGGCATTTTAAAAATAAGTGCCGATAGTTATTTCAGATATAGAAGCCGATAGGCATTTCAAATATAGGTGCCGATAGGCATTCCAGATATGGTTGCCGATAGGCATTTCAAATATAAGTGCTGATAGGCATTTCAGATGTAGTTTCCGATAGGCATTTCGAAAATAGGTGCCGATAGGCATTTCAGATATAGGTGCCGATAGGCATTTCAGATATAGTTGCCAATTGGCATTTTAAAAATAGGTGCCGATAGGCATTTCAGATATAAAAGCCGATAAGCATTTCAAATATAGGTGCCGATAGGCATTCCAGATATGGTTGCCGATAGGCATTTCAAATATAGGTGCTGATAGGCATTTCAGATGTAGTTTCCGATAGGCATTTCAAAAATAGGTGCCGATAGGCATTTCAGATATAGGTGCCGATAGGCATTTCAGATATAGTTGCCGATTGGCATTTTAAAAATAGGTGCCGATAGGCATTTCAGATATAGAAGCCGATTGGCATTTCAAATATAGTTGCCGATAAGCATTCCAGATATGGTTGCCGATAGGCATTTCAAATATAGGTGCTAATAGGCATTTAAGATGTAGTTTCCGATAGGCATTTCAAAAATTGGTGCCGATAGGCATTTCAGATATAGGTGCCGATAGGCATTTCAGATATAGTTGCCGATTGGCATTTTAAAAATAGGTGTCGATAGGCATTTCAGATATAGAAGCCGATAGGCATTTCAAATATAGGTGCCGATAGGCATTCCAGATATGGTTGCCGATAGGCGTTTCAAATATAGGTGCTGATAGGCATTCCAGATGTATTTTTCGATAGGCATTTCAAAAATTGGTGCCGATAGGCATTTCAGATATAGGTGCCGATAGGCATTTCAGATATAGTTACCGATTGGCATTTTAAAAATAGGTGCCGATAGGCATTTCAGATATAGAAGCCGATAGGTATTTCAAATATAGGTGTCGATAGGCATTTCAGATATGGTTGACGATAGGCATTTCAAATATAGGTGCTGATAGGCATTTCAGATGTATTTTCCGATAGGAATTTCAAAAATAGGTGCCGATAGGAATTTCAGATATAGGTGCCGATAGGCATTTCAGATATAGTTGCCGATTGGAATTTTAAAAAAAGGTGCTGACAGGCATTTCAGATATACAAGCCGATAGGCATTTCAAATATAGGTGCCGATAGGCATTCCAGATATGGTTGCCGATAGGCATTTCAAATATAAGTGCTGATAGGCATTTCAGATGTAGTTTCCGATAGGCATTTCAAAAATAGGTACCGATAGGCATTTCAAAAATTGGTGCCGATAGGCATTTCAGATATAGGTGCCGATAGGCATTTCTGATATAGTTGCCGATTGGCATTTTAAAAATAGGTGTCGATAGGCATTTCAGATATAGAAGCCGATAGGCATTTCAAATATAGGTGCCGATAGGCATTCCAGATATGGTTGCCGATAGGCGTTTCAAATATAGGTGCTGATAGGCATTCCAGATGTATTTTTCGATAGGCATTTCAAAAATTGGTGCCGATAGGCATTTCAGATATAGGTGCCGATAGGCATTTCAGATATAGTTGCCGATTGGCATTTTAAAAATTTGTGTCGTTAGGCATTTCAGATATAGAAGCCGATAGGCATTTCAAATATAGGTGCCGATAGGCATTCCAGATATGGTTGCCGATAGGCGTTTCAAATATAGGTGCTGATAGGCATTCCAGATGTATTTTTCGATAGGCATTTCAAAAATTGGTGCCGATAGGCATTTCAAATATAGGTGCTGATAGGCATTTCAGATATAGGTACCGATTGGCATTTTAAAAATAGGTGCCGATAGGCATTTCAGATATAGAAGCCGATAGGTATTTCAAATATAGGTGTCGATAGGCATTTCAGATATGGTTGACGATAGGCATTTCAAATATAGGTGCTGATAGGCATTTCAGATGTAGTTTCCGATAGGCATTTCAAAAATAGGTGCCGATAGGCATTTCAAAAATAGGTGCCGATAGGCATTTCAGATATAAGTGCCGATAGGCATTTCAGATATAGTTGCCCATTGGCATTTTAAAAATAGGTGCTGACAGGAATTTCAAATATAGGTGCTGATAGGCATTTCAGATGTAGTTTCCGATAGGCATTTTAAAAATAGGTGCCGATAGGCATTTCAGATATAGGTGCCGATAGTCATTTCAGATATAGTTGCCGATTGGCATTTTAAAAATAGGTGCTGACAGGCATTTCAGATATACAAGCCGATAGGCATTTCAAATATAGGTGCCGATAGGCATTCCAGATATGGTTGCCGATAGGCATTTCAAATATAAGTGCTGATAGGCATTTCAGATGTAGTTTCCGATAGGCATTTCAAAAATAGGTACCGATAGGCATTTCAGATATAGGTGCCGATAGGCATTTCAGATATAGTTGCCAATTGGCATTTTAAAAATATGTGTCGATAGGCATTTCAGATATAGAAGCCGATAGGCATTTCAAATATAGGTGCCGATAGGCATTCCAGATATGGTTGCCGATAGGCATTTTAAATAAAGGTGCTGATAGGCATTTCAGATGTAGTTTCCGATAGGCATTTCAAAAATTGGTGCCGATTGGCATTTTAGATATAGGTGCCGATAGGCATTTCAGATATAGTTGCCAATTGGCATTTTAAAAATATGTGTCGATAGGCATTTCAGATATAGAAGCCGATAAGCATTTCAAATATAGGTGCCGATAGGCATTCCAAATATGGTTGCAGATAGGCATTTCAAATATAGGTGCTGATAGGCATTTCAGATGTAGTTTCCGATAGGCATTTCAAAAATAGGTGCCGATAGGCATTTCAGATATAGGTGCCGATAGACATTTCAGATATAGTTGCCGATAGCCATTTTAAAAATAGGTGCCGATAGGCATTTCAGATATAGAAGCCGATAGGCATTTCAAATATAGGTGCCGATAGGCATTCCAGATATGGTTGCCGATAGGCATTTCAAATATAGGTGCTGATAGGCATTTCAGATGTAGTTTCCGATAGGCATTTTAAAAATAGGTGCCGATAGGCATTTTAGATATAGAAGCCGATAGGCATTTCAAATATAGGTGCCGATAGGCATTCCAGATATGGTTGCCGATAGGCATTTCAAATATAGGTGCTGATAGGCATTTTAGATGTAGTTTCCGATAGGCATTTAAAAAATAGGTGCCGATATGCATTTCAGATATAGGTGCAGATAGGCATTTCAGATATAGTTGCCGATAGCCATTTTATAAAATAGGTGCCGATAGGCATTTCAGATATAGAAGCCGATAGGCATTTCAAATATAGGTGCCGATAGGCATTCCAGATATGGTTGCCGATAGGCATTTCAAATATAGGTGCTGATAGGCATTTCAGATGTAGTTTCCGATAGGCTTCTCAAAAATTGGTGCCGGTTAGCATTTCAGATATAGGTGCCGATAGGCATTTCAGATATAGTTGCCGATTAGCATTTTAAAAATAGGTGTCGATAGGCATTTCAGATATAAAAGCCGATAGGCATTTCAGATATAGGTGCCGATAGGCATTTCAGATATAGTTGCCGATTGGCATTTTAAAAACAGGTGTCGATAGGCATTTCACATATAGAAGCCGATAGGTATTTCAAATATAGGGGTCGATAGGCATTTCAGATATGGTTGACGATAGGCATTTCAAATATAGGAGCAGATAGGCATTTCAGATGTAGTTTCCGAAAGACATTTCAAAAATAGGTGCCGATAGGCATTTCAGATATAGGTGCCGATAGGCATTTCAGATATAGTTGCCGATTGGCATTTTAAAAATAGGTGCCGATAGGAATTTCAGATATAGAAGCCGATAGGCATTTCAAATATAGGTGCCGATAAGCATTCCAGATATGGTTGCCGATAGGCATTTCAAATATAAGTGCTGATAGGCATTTCAGATGTAGTTTCCGATAGGCATTTCAAAAATAGGTGCAGATAGGCATTTCAGATATAGGTGCCGATAGGCATTTCAGATATAGTTGCCGATTGGCATTTTAAAAATAGGTGCCGATAGGCATTTCAGATATAGTTGCCGATTGGCATTTTAAAAATAGTTGCCGATAGTTATTTCAGATATAGAAGCCGATAGGCAGTTCAAATATAGGTGCCGATAGGCATTCCAGATATGGTTGCCGATAGGCATTTCAAATATAAGTGCTGATAGGCATTTCAGATGTAGTTTCCGATAGGCATTTCAAAAATAGGTACCGATAGGCATTTCAGATATAGGTGCCGATAGGCATTTCAGATATAGTTGCCAATTGGCATTTTAAAAATAGGTGTCGATAGGCATTTCAGATATAAAAGCCGATAGGCATTTCAAATATAGGTGCCGATAGGCATTCCAGATATGGTTGCCGATAGGCATTTTAAATATAGGTGCTGATAGGCATTTCAGATGTAGTTTGCGATAGGCATTTCAAAAATAGGTGCCGATAGGCATTTCAGATATAGGTGCCGATAGGCATTTCAGATATAGTTGCCAATTGGCATTTTTAAATAGGTGCCGATAGGCATTTCAGATATAGAAGCCGATAGGCATTTCAAATAAAGGTGCCGATAGGCATTCCAGATATGGTTGCCGATAGGCATTTCAAATATAGGAGCAGATAGGCATTTCAGATGTAGTTTCCGAAAGACATTTCAAAAATAGGTGCCGATAGGCATTTCAGATATAGGTGCCGATAGGCATTTCAGATATAGTTGCCGATAGGCATTTCAAATATAGGTGCCGATAAGCATTCCAGATATAGTTGCCGATAGGCATTTCAAATATAGGTGCTGATAGGCATTTCAGATGTAGTTTCCGATAGGCATTTTAAAAATTGGTGCCGATAGGCATTTCAGATATAGGTGCCGATAGGCATTTCAGATATAGTTGCCGTTTGGCATTTTAAAAATAGGTGCCGATAGGCATTTCAGATATAGAAGCCGATAGGTATTTCAAATATAGGTGTCGATAGGCATTTCAGATATGGTTGACGATAGGCATTTCAAATATAGGTGCTGATAGGCATTTCAGATGTAGTTTCCGATAGGCATTTCAAAAATAGGTGCCGATAGGCATTTCAGATATAGGTGCCGATAGGCATTTCAGATATAGTTGCCAATTGGCATTTTAAAAATAGGTGCCGATAGGCATTTCAGATATGGAAGAGGATAGGCATTTCAAATATAGGTGCCTATAGGCATTCCAGATATGGTTGCCGATAGGCATTTCAAATATAGGTGCTGATAGGCATTTCAGATGTAGTTTCCGATAGGCATTTCAAAAATAGGTGCCGATAGGCATTTCAGATATAGGTGCCGATAGGCATTCCAGATATAGTTGCCAATTGGCATTTTAAAATTAGTGCCGATAGGCATTTCAGATATAGAACCCGATAGGCATTTCAAATATAGGTGCCGATAGGCATTCCAGATATAGTTGCCGATAGGCATTTCAAATATAGGTGCTGATAGGCATTTTAGATGTAGTTTCCGATAGGCATTTCAAAAATTGATGCCGATAGGCATTTCAGATATAGGTGCCGATAGGCATTTCAGATATAGTTGCCGTTTGGCATTTTAAAAATAGGTGCCGATAGGCATTTCAGATATAGAAGCCGATAGGTATTTCAAATATAGGTGTCGATAGGCATTTCAGATATGGTTGACGATAGGCATTTCAAATATAGGTGCTGATAGGCATTTCAGATGTAGTTTCCGATAGGCATTTCAAAAATAGGTGCCGATAGGCATTTCAGATATAGGTGCCGATAGGCATTTCAGATATAGTTGCCAATTGGCATTTTAAAAATAGGTGCCGATAGGCATTTCAGATATGGAAGAGGATAGGCATTTCAAATATAGGTGCCTATAGGCATTCCAGATATGGTTGCCGATAGGCATTTCAAATATAGGTGCTGATAGGCATTTCAGATGTAGTTTCCGATAGGCATTTCAAAAATAGGTGCCGATAGGCATTTCAGATATAGGTGCCGATAGGCATTCCAGATATAGTTGCCAATTGGCATTTTAAAATTAGTGCCGATAGGCATTTCAGATATAGAACCCGATAGGCATTTCAAATATAGGTGCCGATAGGCATTCCAGATATAGTTGCCGATAGGCATTTCAAATATAGGTGCTGATAGGCATTTTAGATGTAGTTTCCGATAGGCATTTCAAAAATTGATGCCGATAGGCATTGCAGATATAGGTGCCGTTAGGCATTTCAGATATAGTTGCCGATTGGCATTTTAAAAACAGGTGCCGATAGGCATTTCAGATATAGAAGCCGATAGGTATTTCAAATATAGGGGTCGATAGGCATTTCAGATATGGTGTCCGATAGGCATTTCAAATATAGGAGCAGGTAGGCATTTCAGATGTAGTTTCCGAAAGACATTTTTAAAATAGGTGCCGATAGGCATTTCAGATATAGGTGCTAATAGGCATTTCAGATATAGTGGCCGATTGGCATTTTAAAAATAGGTGCCGATAGTTATTTCAGATATAGAAGCCGATAGGCATTTCAAATATAGGTGCCGATAGGCATTCCAGATATGGTTGCCGATAGGCATTTCAAATATAAGTGCTGATAGGCATTTCAGATGTAGTTTCCGATAGGCATTTCAAAAATAGGTGCCGATAGGCATTTCAGATATAGGTGCCGATAGGCATTTCAGATATAGTTGCCAATTGGCATTTTAAAAAATAGGTGCCGATAGGCATTTCAGATATAAAAGCCGATAAGCATTTCAAATATAGGTGCCGATAGGCATTCCAGATATGGTTGCCGATAGGCATTTCAAATATAGGTGCTGATAGGCATTTCAGATGTAGTTTCCGATAGGCATTTCAAAAATAGGTGCCGATAGGCATTTCAGATATAGGTGCCGATAGGCATTTCAGATATAGTTGCCGATTGGCATTTTAAAAATAGGTGCCGATAGGCATTTCAGATATAGAAGCCGATTGGCATTTCAAATATAGTTGCCGATAAGCATTCCAGATATGGTTGCCGATAGGCATTTCAAATATAGGTGCTAATAGGCATTTCAGATGTAGTTTCCGATAGGCATTTCAAAAATTGGTGCCGATAGGCATTTCAGATATAGGTGCCGATAGGCATTTCAGATATAGTTGCCGATTGGCATTTTAAAAATAGGTGTCGATAGGCATTTCAGATATAGAAGCCGATAGGCATTTCAAATATAGGTGCCGATAGGCATTCCAGATATGGTTGCCGATAGGCGTTTCAAATATAGGTGCTGATAGGCATTCCAGATGTATTTTTCGATAGGCATTTCAAAAATTGGTGCCGATAGGCATTTCAGATATAGGTGCCGATAGGCATTTGAGATATAGTTACCGATTGGCATTTTAAAAATAGGTGCCGATAGGCATTTCAGATATAGAAGCGGATAGGTATTTCAAATATAGGTGTCGATAGGCATTTCAGATATGGTTGACGATAGGCATTTCAAATATAGGTGCTGATAGGCATTTCAGATGTATTTTCCGATAGGAATTTCAAAAATAGGTGCCGATAGGAATTTCAGATATAGGTGCCGATAGGCATTTCAGATATAGTTGCCGATTGGAATTTTAAAAATAGGTGCTGACAGGCATTTCAGATATACAAGCCGATAGGCATTTCAAATATAGGTGCCGATAGGCATTCCAGATATGGTTGCCGATAGGCATTTCAAATATAAGTGCTGATAGGCATTTCAGATGTAGTTTCCGATAGGCATTTCAAAAATAGGTACCGATAGGCATTTCAAAAATTGGTGCCGATAGGCATTTCAGATATAGGTGCCGACAGGCATTTCTGATATAGTTGCCGATTGGCATTTTAAAAATAGGTGTCGATAGGCATTTCAGATATAGAAGCCGATAGGCATTTCAAATATAGGTGCCGATAGGCATTCCAGATATGGTTGCCGATAGGCGTTTCAAATATAGGTGCTGATAGGCATTCCAGATGTATTTTTCGATAGGCATTTCAAAAATTGGTGCCGATAGGCATTTCAGATATAGGTGCCGATAGGCATTTCAGATATAGTTGCCGATTGGCATTTTAAAAATTTGTGTCGTTAGGCATTTCAGATATAGAAGCCGATAGGCATTTCAAATATAGGTGCCGATAGGCATTCCAGATATGGTTGCCGATAGGCGTTTCAAATATAGGTGCTGATAGGCATTCCAGATGTATTTTTCGATAGGCATTTCAAAAATTGGTGCCGATAGGCATTTCAAATATAGGTGCCGATAGGCATTTCAGATATAGTTACCGATTGGCATTTTAAAAATAGGGGCCGATAGGCATTTCAGATATAGAAGCCGATAGGTATTTCAAATATAGGTGTCGATAGGCATTTCAGATATGGTTGACGATAGGCATTTCAAATATAGGTGCTGATAGGCATTTCAGATGTAGTTTCCGATAGGCATTTCAAAAATAGGTGCCGATAGGCAATTCAAAAATAGGTGCCGATAGGCATTTCAGATATATGTGCCGATAGGCATTTCAGATATAGTTGCCCATTGGCATTTTAAAAATAGGTGCTGACAGGAATTTCAAATATAGGTGCTGATAGGCATTTCAGATGTAGTTTCCGATAGGCATTTCAAAAATATGTGCCGATAGGCATTTCAGATATAGGTGCCGATAGGCATTTCAGATATAGTTGCCGATTGGCATTTGAAAAATAGGTGCTGACAGGCATTTCAGATATACAAGCCGATAGGCATTTCAAATATAGGTGCCGATAGGCATTCCAGATATGGTTGCCGATAGGCATTTCAAATATAAGTGCTGATAGGCATTTCAGATGTAGTTTCCGATAGGCATTTCAAAAATAGGTACCGATAGGCATTTCAGATATAGGTGCCGATAGGCATTTCAGATATAGTTGCCAATTGGCATTTTAAAAATATGTGTCGATAGGCATTTCAGATATAGAAGCCGATAGGCATTTCAAATATAGGTGCCGATAGGCATTCCAGATATGGTTGCCGATAGGCATTTTAAATAAAGGTGCTGATAGGCATTTCAGATGTAGTTTCCGATAGGCATTTCAAAAATTGGTGCCGATTGGCATTTTTGATATAGGTGCCGATAGGCATTTCAGATATAGTTGCCAATTGGCATTTTAAAAATATGTGTCGATAGGCATTTCAGATATAGAAGCCGATAGGCATTTCAAATATAGGTGCCGATAGGCATTCCAAATATGGTTGCAGATAGGCATTTCAAATATAGGTGCTGATAGGCATTTCAGATGTAGTTTCCGATAGGCATTTCAAAAATAGGTGCCGATAGGCATTTCAGATATAGGTGCCGATAGACATTTCAGATATAGTTGCCGATAGCCATTTTAAAAATAGGTGCCGATAGGCATTTTAGATATAGAAGCCGATAGGCATTTCAAATATAGGTGCCGATAGGCATTCCAAATATGGTTGCCGATAGGCATTTCAAATATAGGTGCTGATAGGCATTTCAGGTTAGTTTCCGATAGGCATTTCAAAAATAGGTGCCGATAGGCATTTCAGATGTAGTTTCCGATAGGAATTTCAAAAATAGGTGCCGATAGGCATTTCAGATATAGGTGCCGATAGGCATATCAGATAAAGTTGCCGATAGGCATTTAAAATATAGGTACCGATAGGCATTTCAAATATAGGTGTCGATAGGCATTTCAGATATAAATGCCGAAAGGCAATTCAGATATAGGTGCCGATAAACATTTCTGATGTGGTTGCCGATAGGCATTTCAACTATAGGTGCTGATAGGCATTTCAGATGTAGTTTTCGATAGGCATTTCAAAAATAGGTGCCGATAAGCATTTTAGATATAGGTGCCGATAGGCACTTCAGATATAGTTGCCGATTGGCATTTTAAAAATAGGTGCCGCTAGGCATTTCAGATATAGAAGCCGATAGGCATTTCAAATATAGGTGCCGATAGGCATTCCAAATATGGTTGCCGATAGGCATTTCAAATATAGATGCTGATAGGCATTTCAGGTTAGTTTCCGATAGGCATTTCAAAAATAGGTGCCGATAGGCATTTCAGATATAGGTGCCGATTGGCATTTAAGGAATAGTTGCCGATAGCCATTTTAAAAATAGGTGCCGATAGGCATTTCAGATATAGAAGCCGATAGGCATTTCAAATATAGGTGCCGATAGGCATTCCAGATATTGTTGCCGATAGGCATTTCAAATATAGGTGCTGATAGGCATTTCAGATGTAGTTTCCGATAGGCATTTTAAAAATAGGTGCCGATAGGCATTTCAGATATAGAAGCCGATAGGCATTTCAAATATAGGTGTCGATAAGCATTCCAGATATGGTTGCCGATAGGCATTTCAAATATAGGTGCTGATAGGCATTCAGATGTAGTTTCCGATAGGCATTTCAAAAATAGGTTCCGATGGGCATTTCAGATATAGGTGCCGATAGGCATTTCAGATATAGTTGCCGATTGGCATTTTAAAAATAGGTGCCGATAGGCATTTCAGATATAGAAGCCGATAGGCATTTCAAATATAGGTGCCGATAAGCATTCCAGATATGGCTGCCGATAGGCATTTCAAATATAGGTGCTGATAGGCATTTTAGATGTAGTTTCCGATAGGCATTTCAAAAATAGGTGCCGATAGGCATTTCAGATATAGGTGCCCATAGGCATTTCAGATATAGTTGCCGATTGGCATTTTAAAAATAGGTGCCGATAGGCATTTCAGATATAGAAGCCGATAGGCATTTCAAATATAGGTGCCAATAGGCATTCCAGATATGGTTGCCGAAAGGCTTTTCAAATATAGGTGCTGATAGGCATTTTAGATGTAGTTTCCGATAGGCATTTCAAAAATTGATGCTGATAGGCATTTCAGATATAGGTGCCGATAGGCATTTCAGATATAGTTGCCGATTGGCATTTTAAAAACAGGTGCCGATAGGCATTTCAGATATAGAAGCCGATAGGTATTTCAAATATAGGGGTCGATAGGCATTTCAGATATGGTTCCTGATAGGCATTTCAAATATAGGAGCAGATAGGCATTTCAGATGTAGTTTCCGAAAGACATTTCAAAAATAGGTGCCGATTGGCATTTCAGATATAGGTGCCGATCGGCATTTCAGATATAGTTGCCGATTGGCATTTTAAAAATAGGTGCCGATAGGCATTTCAGATATAGAAGCCGATAGGCATTTCAAATATAGGTGCAGATAGGCATTTCAGATATGGTTGCCGATAGGCATTTCAAATATAAATGCTGATAGGCATTTCAGATGTAGTTTCCGATAGGCATTTTAAAAATACGTGCCGATAGGCATTTCAGATATAGGTGCCGATAGGCATTTCAGATATAGTTGCCAATTGGCATTTTAAAAATAGGTGCCGATAGGCATTTCAGATTTAGAAGCCGATAGGCATTTCAAATATAGGTGCCGATAGGCATTCCAGATATGGTGTCCGATAGGCATTTCAAATATAGGTGCTGATACGCATTTTAGATGTAGTTTCTGATAGGCATTTCAAAAATTGATGCCGATAGGCATTTCAGATATAGGTGCCGATAGGCATTTCAGATATAGTTGCCGATTGGCATTTTAAAAACAGGTGCCGATAGGCATTTCAGATATAGAAGCCCATAGGTATTTCAAATATAGGGGTCGATAGGCATTTTAGATATGGTTGCCGATAGGCATTCCAAATATAGGAGCAGATAGGCATTTCAGATGTAGTTTCCGAAAGACATTTCAAAAATAGGTGCTGATAGGCATTTCAGATATAGGTCCCGATAGGCATTTCATATATAGTTGCCAATTGGCAATTTAAAAATAGGTGCCGATAGGAATTTCAGATATAAAAGCCGATAGGCATTTCAAATATAGGTGCCCATAGGCATTCCAGATATGGTTGCCGATAGGCATTTCAAATATAAGTGCTGATAGGCATTTAAGATGTAGTTTCCGATAGGCATTTCAAAAATAGGTACCGATACGCATTTCAGATATAGGTGCCGATAGGCATTTCAGATATAGTTGCCAATTGGCATTTTAAAAATAGTTGTCGATAGGCATTTCAGATATAGAAGCCGATAGGCATTTCAAATTTAGGTGCCGATAGGCATTCCAGATATGGTTGCCGATAGGCATTTCAAATATAGGTGCTGATAGGCATTTCAGATGTAGTTTCCGATAGGCATTTCAAAAATAGGTGCCGATAGGCATTCCAGATATAGAAGCCGATAGGCATTTCAAATATAGGTGCCAATAGGCATTCCAGATATGGTTGCCGATAGGCTTTTCAAATATAGGTGCTGATAGGCATTTTAGATGTAGTTTCCGATAGGCATTTCAAAAATTGATGCTGATAGGCATTTCAGATATAGGTGCCGATAGGCATTTCAGATATAGTTGCCGATTGGCATTTTAAAAACAGGTGCCGATAGGCATTTCAGATATAGAAGCCGATAGGTATTTCAAATATAGGGGTCGATAGGCATTTCAGATATGGTTCCTGATAGGCATTTCAAATATAGGAGCAGATAGGCATTTCAGATGTAGTTTCCGAAAGACATTTCAAAAATAGGTGCCGATTGGCATTTCAGATATAGGTGCCGATCGGCATTTTAGATATAGTTGCCGATTGGCATTTTAAAAATAGGTGCCGATAGGCATTTCAGATATAGAAGCCGATAGGCATTTCAAATATAGGTGCAGATAGGCATTTCAGATATGGTTGCCGATAGGCATTTCAAATATAAATGCTGATAGGCATTTCAGATGTAGTTTCCGATAGGCATTTTAAAAATACGTGCCGATAGGCATTTCAGATATAGGTGCCGATAGGCATTTCAGATATAGTTGCCAATTGGCATTTTAAAAATAGGTGCCGATAGGCATTTCAGATTTAGAAGCCGATAGGCATTTCAAATATAGGTGCCGATAGGCATTCCAGATATGGTGTCCGATAGGCATTTCAAATATAGGTGCTGATACGCATTTTAGATGTTGTTTCTGATAGGCATTTCAAAAATTGATGCCGATAGGCATTTCAGATATAGGTGCCGATAGGCATTTCAGATATAGTTGCCGATTGGCATTTTAAAAACAGGTGCCGATAGGCATTTCAGATATAGAAGCCCATAGGTATTTCAAATATTGGGGTCGATAGGCATTTTAGATATGGTTGCCGATAGGCATTCCAAATATAGGAGCAGATAGGCATTTCAGATGTAGTTTCCGAAAGACATTTCAAAAATAGGTGCTGATAGGCATTTCAGATATAGGTCCCGATAGGCATTTCATATATAGTTGCCAATTGGCAATTTAAAAATAGGTGCCGATAGGAATTTCAGATATAAAAGCCGATAGGCATTTCAAATATAGGTGCCCATAGGCATTCCAGATATGGTTGCCGATAGGCATTTCAAATATAAGTGCTGATAGGCATTTAAGATGTAGTTTCCGATAGGCATTTCAAAAATAGGTACCGATACGCATTTCAGATATAGGTGCCGATAGGCATTTCAGATATAGTTGCCAATTGGCATTTTAAAAATAGTTGTCGATAGGCATTTCAGATATAGAAGCCGATAGGCATTTCAAATTTAGGTGCCGATAGGCATTCCAGATATGGTTGCCGATAGGCATTTCAAATATAGGTGCTGATAGGCATTTCAGATGTAGTTTCCGATAGGCATTTCAAAAATAGGTGCCGATAGGCATTTCAGATATAGGTGCCGATAGGCATTTCAGATATAGTTGCCAATTGGCATTTTAAAACTAGGTGCCGATAGGCATTTCAGATATAGAAGCCGATAGGCATTTCAAATATAGGTGCCGATAAGCATTCCAGATATGGTTGCCGATAGGCATTTCAAATATAGGTGCTGATAGGCATTTTAGATGTAGTTTCCGATAAGCATTTTAAAAATCGATGCCGATAGGCATTTCAGATACAGGTGCCGATAGGCATTTCAGATATAGTTGCCGATTGGCATTTTAAAAACAGGTGCCGATAGGCATTTCAGATATAGAAGCCGATAGGTATTTCAAATATAGGTGTCGATAGGCATTTCAGATATGGTTGCCGATAGGCATTTCAAATATAGGAGCAGATAGGCATTTCAGATGTAGTTTCCGAAAGACATTTCAAAAATAGGTGCCGATAGGCATTTCAGATATAGGGGCCGATAGGCATTTCAGATATAGTTGCCGATTGGCATTTTAAAAATAGGTGCCGATAGGCATTTCAGATATAGAAGCCGATAGGCATTTCAAATATAGGTGCCGATAGGCATTCCAGATATGGTTGCCGATAGGCATTTAAAATATAATTAAGTGCTGATAGGCATTTCAGATGTAGTTTCCGATAGGCATTTCAAAAATAGGTACCGATAGGCATTTCAGATATAGGTGCCGATAGGCATTTCAGATATAGTTGCCAATTGGCATTTTTAAAATAGGTGTCGATAGGCATTTCAGATATAGAAGGCGATAGGCATTTCAAATATAGGTGCCGATAGGCATTCCAGATATGGTTGCCGATAGGCATTTCAAATATAGGTGCTGATAGGCATTTCAGATGTAGTTTCCGATAGGCATTTCAAAAATTGGTGCCGATTGGCATTTTAGATATAGGTGCCGATAGGCATTTCAGATATAGTTGCCGATAGGCATTTAAAATATAGGTGCCGATAGGCATTTCAAATATAGGTGTCGATAGGCATTTCAGATATAAATGCCGAAAGGCATTTCAGATATAGGTGCCGATAGGCATTTCTGATGTGGTTGCCGATAGGCATTTCAAATATAGGTGCTGATAGGCATTTCAGATGTAGTTTTCGATAGGCATTTTAAAAATAGGTGCCGATAAGCATTTTAGATATAGGTGCCGATAGGCACTTCAGATATAGTTGCCGATTGGCATTTTAAAAATAGGTGCCGCTAGGCATTTCAGATATAGAAGCCGATAGGCATTTCAAATATAGGTGCCGATAGGCGTTCCAAATATGGTTGCCGAAATGGCATTTCAAATATAGGTGCTGATAGGCATTTCAGTTGTAGTTTCCGATAGGCATTTCAAAAATAGGTGCCGATAGGCATTTCAGATATAGGTGCCGATAGGCATTTAAGATATAGTTGCCGATCTGCATTTTAAAAATAGGTGCCGATAGGCATTTCAGATATAGGTGCCGATAGGCATTTCAGATATAGTTGCCGATAGCTATTTTAAAAATAGGTGCCGATAGGCATTTCAGATATAGAAGCCGATAGGCATTTCAAATATAGGTGCCGATAGGCATTCCAGATATGGTTGCCGATAGGCATTTCAAATATAGGTGCTGATAGGCATTTCAGATGTAGTTTCCGATAGGCATTTTAAAAATAGGTGCCGATAGGCATTTCAGATATAGAAGCCGATAGGCATTTCAAATATAGGTGCCGATAGGCATTCCAGATATGCTTGCCGATAGGTATTTCAAATATAGGTGCTGACAGGCATTTCAGATGTAGTTTCCGATAGGCATTTCAAAAATAGGTACCGATAGGCATTTCAGATATAGGTGCCGATAGGCATTTCAGATATAGTTGCCGATAGCCATTTTAAAAATATGTGCCGATAGGCATTTCAGATATAGAAGCCGATAGGCATTTCAAATATAGGTGCCGATAGGCATTTCAGATATGGTTGCCGATAGGCATTTCAAATATAGGTGCTGATAGGCATTTCAGATGTAGTTTCCGATAGGCATTTCAAAAATAGGTGCCGATAGGCATTTCAGATATAGGTGCCGATAGGCATTTCAGATATAGTTGCCGATTGGCATTTTTAAATAGGTGCCGATAGGCATTTCAGATAAAGAAGCCGATAGGCATTTCAAATATAGGTGCCGATAAGCATTTCAGATATTTTTGCCGATAGGCATTTCAAATATAGGTGCTGATAGGCATTTCAGATGTAGTTTCCGATAGGCATTTCAAAAATTGGTGCCGATAAGCATTTCAGATATAGGTGCCGATAGGCATTTCGGATATAGTTGCCGATTGGCATTTTAAAAATAGGTGCCGATAGGCATTTGAGATATAGAAGCCGATAGGTATTTCAAATATAGGTGTCGATAGGCATTTCAGATATGGTTGCCGATAGGCATTTCAAATATAGGTGCTGATAGGCATTTCAGATGTAGTTTCCGATAGGCATTTCAAAAATAGGTGCCGATAGGCATTTCAGATATAGTCGCCGATTGGCATTTTAAAAATAGGTGCCGATAGGCATTTCAGATATAGAAGCCGATAGGTATTTCAAATATAGGTGTCGATAGGCATTTCAGATATGGTTGCCGATAGGCATTTCAATATAGGTGCTGATAGGCATTTCAGATGTAGTTTCCGATAGGCATTTCAAAAATAGGTGCCGATAGGCATTTCAGATATAGAAGCCGATAGGCATTTCAAATATAGGTGCCGATAGGCATTCCAGATATGGTTGCCGATAGGCATTTCAAATATAGGTGCTGATAGGCATTATAGATGTAGTTTCCGATAGGCATTTCAAAAATTGATGCCGATAGGCATTTCAGATATAGAAGCCGATTGGTATTTCAAATATAGGGGTCGATAGGCATTTTAGATATAGTTCCTGATAGGCATTTCAAATATAGGAGCAGATAGGCATTTCAGATGTAGTTTCCGAAAGACATTTCAAAAATAGGTGCCGATTGGCATTTCAGATATAAGTGCCGATAGGCATTTCAGGTATAGTTGCCGATTGGCATTTTAAAAATAGGTGCCGATAGGCATTTCCGAAATAGAAGCCGATAGGCATCTCAAATATAGGTGCCGATAGGCATTTCAGATATGGTTGCCGATAGGCATTTCAAATATAAGTGCTGATAGGCATTTCAGATGTAGTTTCCGATAGGCATTTTAAAAATACGTGCCGATAGGCATTTCAGATATAGGTGCCGATAGGCATTTCAGATATAGTTGCCAATTGGCATTTTAAAAATAGGTGCCGATAGGCATTTCAGATTTAGAAGCCGATAGGCATTTCAAATATAGGTGCCGATAGGCATTCCAGATATGGTTGCCGATAGGCATTTCAAATATAGGTGCTGATACGCATTTTAGATGTAGTTTCCGATAGGCATTTCAAAAATTGATGCCGATAGGCATTTCAGATATAGGTGCCGATAGGCATTTCAGATATAGTTGCCGATTGGCATTTTAAAAACAGGTGTCGATAGGCATTTCAGATATAGAAGCCGATAGGTATTTCAAATATAGGGGTCGATAGGCATTTTAGATATGGTTGCCGATAGGCATTTCAAATATAGGAGCAGATAGGCATTTCAGATGTAGTTTCCGAAAGACATTTCAAAAATAGGTGCTGATAGGCATTTCAGATATAGGTGCCGATAGGCATTTCATATATAGTTGCCGATTGGCAATTTAAAAATAGGTGCCGATAGGAATTTCAGATATAAAAGCCGATAGGCATTTCAAATATAGGTGCCGATAGGCATTCCAGATATGGTTGCCGATAGGCATTTCAAATATAGGTGCTGATAGGCATTTTAGATGTAGTTTCCGATTGGCATTTCAAAAATTGATGCCGATAGGCATTTCAGATATAGGTGCCGATAGGCATTTCAGATATAGTTGCCGATTGGCATTTTAAAAACAGGTGCCGATAGGCATTTCAGATATAGAAGCCGATAGGTATTTCAAATATAGGTGTCGATAGGCATTTCAGATATGGTTGCCGATAGGCATTTCAAATATAGGAGCAGATAGGCATTCCAGATGTAGTTTCCGAAAGACATTTCAAAAATAGGTGCCGATAGGCATTTCAGATATAGGTGCCGATAGTCATTTCAGATATAGTTGCCGATAGCCATTTTAAAAATAGGTGCCGATAGGCATTTCAGATATAGAAGCCGATAGGCATTTCAAATATAGGTGCCGATAGGCATTCCAGATATGGTTGCCGATAGGCATTTCAAATATAGGTGCTGATAGGCATTTCAGATGTAGTTTTCGATAGGCATTTCAAAAATAGGTGCCGATAGGCATTTCAGATATAGGTGCCGATAGGCATTTCAGATATAGTTGCCGATTGGCATTTTAAAAATAGGTGCCGATAGGCATTTCAGATATAGAAGCCGATTGGCATTTCAAATATAGGTGCCGATAAGCATTCCAGATATGGTTGCCGATAGGCATTTCAAATATAGGTGCTGATAGGCATTTTAGATGTAGTTTCCGATAGGCATTTCAAAAATTGATGCCGATAGGCATTTCAGATATAGATGCCGATAGGCATTTCAGATATAGTTGCCGATTGGCATTTTAAAAACAGGTGCCGATAGGCATTTCAGATATAGAAGCCGATAGGTATTTCAAATATAGGGGTCAATAGGCATTTCAGATATGGTTGCCGATAGGCATTTCAAATATAGGAGCAGATAGGCATTTCAGATGTAGTTTCAGAAAAACATTTCAAAAATAGGTGCCGATAGGCATTTCAGATATAGGAGCCGATAGGCATTTCAGATATAGTTGCCGATTGGCATTTTAAAAATAGGTGCCGATAGGCATTTCAGATATAGAAGCCGATAGGCATTTCAAATATAGGTGCCGATAGGCATTCCAGATATGGTTGCCGATAGGCATTTTAAATATAAGTGTTGATAGGCATTTCAGATGTAGTTTCCGATAGGCATTTAAAAAATAGGTACCGATAGGCATTTCAGATATAGGTGCCGATAGGCATTTCAGATATAGAAGCCGATAGGCATTTCAAATATAGGTGCTAATAGGCATTCCAGATATGGTTGCCGATAGGCATTTCAAATATAGGTGGTGATAGGCATTTCAGATGTAGTTTACGATAGGCATTTCAAATATAGGTGCTGATAGGCATTTTAGATGTAGTTTTCGATTGGCATTTCAAAAATTGATGCCGATAGGCATTTCAGATATAGGTGCCGATAGGCATTTCAGATATAGTTGCCGATTGGCATTTTAAAAACAGGTGCCGATAGGCATTTCAGATATAGAAGCCGATAGGTATTTCAAATATAGGTGTCGATAGGCATTTCAGATATGGTTGCCGATAGGCATTTCAAATATAGGAGCAGATAGGCATTCCAGATGTAGTTTCCGAAAGACATTTCAAAAATAGGTGCCGATAGGCATTTCAGATATAGGTGCCGATAGTCATTTCAGATATAGTTGCCGATAGCCATTTTAAAAATAGGTGCCGATAGGCATTTCAGATATAGAAGCCGATAGGCATTTCAAATATAGGTGCCGATAGGCATTCCAGATATGGTTGCCGATAGGCATTTCAAATATAGGTGCTGATAGGCATTTCAGATGTAGTTTTCGATAGGCATTTAAAAAATAGGTGCCGATAGGCATTTCAGATATAGGTGCCGATAGGCATTTCAGATATAGTTGCCGATTGGCATTTTAAAAATAGGTGCCGATAGGCATTTCAGATATAGAAGCCGATTGGCATTTCAAATATAGGTGCCGATAAGCATTCCAGATATGGTTGCCGATAGGCATTTCAAATATAGGTGCTGATAGGCATTTCAGATGTAGTTTCCGATAGGCATTTCAAAAATTGGTGCCGATAGGCATTTTAGATATAGGTGCCGATAGGCATTTCAGATATAGTTGCCGATTGGCATTTTTAAAATAGGTGTCGATAGGCATTTCAGATATAGAAGCCGATAGGCATTTCAAATATAGGTGCCGATAGGCATTCCAGATATGGTTGCCGATAGGCGTTTCAAATATAGGTGCTGATAGGCATTCCAGATGTATTTTCCGATAGGCATTTCAAAAATTGGTGCCGATTGGCATTTCAGATATAGGTGCCGATAGGCATTTCAGATATAGTTACCGATTGGCATTTTAAAAATAGGTGCCGATAGGCATTTCAGATATAGAAGCCGATAGGTATTTCAAATATAGGTGTCGATAGGCATTTTAGATATTGTTGACGATAGGTATTTCAAATATAGGTGCTGATAGGCATTTCAGATGTAGTTTCCGATAGGCATTTCAAATATAGGTGTCGATAGGCATTTCAGATATAGTTGCCGATGGGCATTTTAAAAACAGGTGCCGATAGGCATTTCAGATATAGAAGCCGATAGGTATTTCAAATATAGGTGTCGATAGGCATTTCAGATATGGTTGCCGATAGGCATTTCAAATATAGGAGCAGATAGGCATTTCAGATGTAGTTTCCGAAAGACATTTCAAAAATAGGTGCCGATGGGCATTTCAGATATAGGTGCCGATAGGCATTTCAGATATAGTTGCCGATAGCTATTTTAAAAATAGGTGCCGATAGGCATTTCAGATATAGAAGCCGATAGGAATTTCAAATATAGGTGCCGATAGGCATTCCAGATATGGTTGCCGATAGGCATTTCAAATATAGGTGCTGATAGGCATTTCAGATGTAGTTTCCGATAGGCATTTCAAAAATAGGTGCTGATAGGCATTTCAGATATAGGTGCCGATAGGCATTTCAGATATAGTTGCCGATTGGCATTTTAAAAATAGGTGCCGATAGGCATTTCAGATATAGAAACCGATAGGCATTTCAAATATAGGTGCCGATAAGCATTCCAGATATAGTTGCCGATAGGCATTTCAAATATAGGTGCTGATAGGCATTTCAGATGTAGTTTCCAATAGGCATTTTAAAAATTGGTGCCGATAGGCATTTCAGATATAGGTGCCGATAGGCATTTCAGATATAGTTGCCGTTTGGCATTTTAAAAATAGGTGCCGATAGGCATTTCAGATATAGAAACCGATAGGTATTTCAAATATAGGTGTCGATAGGCATTTCAGATATGGTTGACAATAGGCATTTCAAATATAGGTGCTGATAGGCATTTCAGATGTAGTTTCCGATAGGCATTTCAAAAATAGGTGCCGATAGGCATTTCAGATATAGGTGCCGATAGGCATTTCAGATATAGTTGCCAATTGGCATTTTAAAAATAGGTGCCGATAGGCATTTCAGATATAGAAGCCGATAGGCGTTTCAAATATAGGTGCCAATAGGCATTCCAGATATGGTTGCCGATAGCTATTTCAAATATGGGTGCTGATAGGCATTTCAGATGTAGTTTCCGATAGGCATTTCAAAAATAGGTGCCGATAGGCATTTCAGATATAGGTGCCGATAGGCATTTCAGATATAGGTGCCGATAGGCATTTCAGATATAGTTGCCAATTGGCATTTTAAAATTGGTGCCGATAGGCATTTCAGATATAGAAGCCGATAGGCTTTTCAAATATAGGTGCCGATAGGCATTCCAGATATGGTTGCCGATAGGCATTTCAAACATAGGTGCTGATAGGCATTTTAGATGTAGTTTCCGATAGGCATTTCAAAAATTGATGCCGATAGGCATTTCAGATATAGGTGCCGATAGGCATTTCAGATATAGTTGCCGATTGGCATTTTAAAAACAGGTGCCGATAGGCATTTCAGATATAGAAGCCGATAGGTATTTCAAATATAAGGGTCGATAGGCATTTCAGATATGGTGTCCGATAGGCATTTCAAATATAGGAGCAGATAGGCATTTCAGATGTAGTTTCCGAAAGACATTTTAAAAATAGGTGCCGATAGGCATTTCAGATATAGGTGCCGATAGGCATTTCAGATATAGTTGCCGATTGGCATTTTAAAAATAGGTGCCGATAGGAATTTCAGATATAGAAGCCGATAGGCATTTCAAATATAGGTGCCGATAGGCATTCCAGATATGGTTGCCGATAGGCATTTCAAATATAAGTGCTGATAGGCATTTCAGATGTAGTTTCCGATAGGCATTTCAAAAATAGGTACCGATAGGCATTTCAGATATAGGTGCCGATAGGAATTTCAGATATAGTTGCCAATTGGCATTTTAAAAATAGGTGTCGATAGGCATTTCAGATATAAAAGCCGATAGGCATTTCAAATATAGGTGCCGATAGGCATTCCAGATATGGCTGCCGATAGGCATTTCAAATATAGGTGCTGATAGGCATTTCAGATGTAGTTTCCGATAGGCATTTCAAAAATAGGTGCCGATGGGCATTTCAGATATAGGTGCCGATAGGCATTTCAGATATAGTTGCCAATTGGCATTTTTAAATAGGTGCCGATAGACATTTCAGATATAGAAGCCGATAGGCATTTAAAATATAGGTGCCGATAGGCATTCCAGATATGGTTGCCGATAGGCATTTCAAATATAGGTGCTGATAGGCATTTTAGATGTAGTTTCCGATAGGCATTTCAAAAATTGATGCCGATAGGCATTTCAGATATAGGTGCCGATAGGCATTTCAGATATAGTTGCCGATTGGCATTTTAAAAACAGGTGCCGATAGGCATTTCAGATATAGAAGCCGATAGGTATTTCAAATATAGGGGTCGATAGGCATTTCAGATATGGTGTCCGATAGGCATTTCAAATATAGGAGCAGATAGGCATTTCAGATGTAGTTTCCGATAGGCATTTCAAAAATAGGTGCTGATAGGCATTTCAGATATAGGTGCCGATAGGCATTTCAGATATAGTTGCCGATTGGCATTTTAAAAATAGGTTCCGATAGGCATTTCAGATATAGAAACCGATAGGCATTTCAAATATAGGTGCCGATAGGCATTCCAGATATGGTTGCCGATAGGCATTTCAAATATAGGTGCTGATAGGCATTTCAGATGTAGTTTCCGATAGGCATTTCAAAAATAGGTGCCGATAGGCATTTCAGATAAAGGTGCCGATAGGCATTTCAGATATAGTTGCCAATTGGCATTTTTAAATAGGTGCCGATAGGCATTTCAGATATAGAAGCCGATAGGCATTTAAAATATAGGTGCCGATAGGCAATCCAGATATGGTTGCCGATAGGCATTTCAAGTATAGGTGCTGATAGGCATTTTAGATGTAGTTTCCGATAGGCATTTCAAAAATTGATGCCGATAGGCATTTCAGATATAGGTGCCGATAGGCATTTCAGAAATAGTTGCCGATTGGCATTTTAAAAACAGGTGCCGATAAGCATTTCAGATATAGAAGCCCATAGGTATTTCAAATATAGGTGTCGATAGGGATTTCAGATATGGTTGCCGATAGGCATTTCAAATATAGGTGCTGATAGGCATTTAAATGTAGTTTGCGATAGGCATTTCAAAAATTGATGCCGATAGGCATTTCAGATATAGGTGCCGATAGGCATTTCAGATATAGTTGCCGATTGGCATTTTAAAAACAGGTGTCGATAAACATTTCAGATATAGAAGCCGATAGGTATTTCAAATATAGGTGTCGATAGGCATTTCAGATATGGTTGCCGATAGGCATTTCAAATATAGAAGCAGATAGGCATTTCAGATGTAGTTTCCGAAAGACATTTCAAAAATAGGTACCGATAGGCATTTCAGATATAGGTGCCGATAGGCATTTCAGATATAGTTACAAATTGGCATTTTTAAATAGGTGTCGATAGGCATTTCAGATATAGAAGCCGATAGGCATTTCAAATATAGGTGCCGATAAGCATTCCAGATATAGTTGCCGATAGGCATTTCAAATATAGGTGCTGATAGGCATTTCAGATGTAGTTTCTGATAGGCATTTTAAAAATTGGTGCCGATAGGCATTTCAGATATAGGTGCCGATAGGCATTTCAGATATAGTTGCCGATTGGCATTTTAAAAATAGGTGCCGATAGTTATTTCAGATATAGAAGCCGATAGGCAGTTCAAATATAGGTGCCGATAGGCATTCCAGATATGGTTGCCGATAGGCATTTCAAATATAAGTGCTGATAGGCATTTCAGATGTAGTTTCCGATAGGCATTTCAAAAATAGGTACCGATAGGCATTTCAGATATAGGTGCCGATAGGCATTTCAGATATAGTTGCCAATTGGCATTTTAAAAATAGGTGTCGATAGGCATTTCAGATATAAAAGCCGATAGGCATTTCAAATATAGGTGCCGATAGGCATTCCAGATATGGTTGCCGATAGGCATTTTAAATATAGGTGCTGATAGGCATTTCAGATGTAGTTTGCGATAGGCATTTCAAAAATAGGTGCCGATAGGCATTTCAGATATAGGTGCCGATAGGCATTTCAGATATAGTTGCCAATTGGCATTTTTAAATAGGTGCCGATAGGCATTTCAGATATAGAAGCCGATAGGCATTTCAAATATAGGTGCCGATAAGCATTCCAGATATAGTTGCCGATAGGCATTTCAAATATAGGTGCTGATAGGCATTTCAGATGTAGTTTCCGATAAGCATTTTAAAAATTGGTGCCGGTAGGCATTTCAGATATAGGTGCCGATAGGCATTTCAGATATAGTTGCCGTTTGGCATTTTAAAAATAGGTGCCGATAGGCATTTCAGATATAGAAGCCGATAGGTATTTCAAATATAGGTGTCGATAGGCATTTCAGATATGGTTGACGATAGGCATTTCAAATATAGGTGCTGATAGGCATTTCAGATGTAGTTTCCGATAGGCATTTCAAAAATAGGTGCCGATAGGCATTTCAGATATAGGTGCCGATAGGCATTTCAGATATAGTTGCCAATTGGCATTTTAAAAATAGGTGCCGATAGGCATTTCAGATATGGAAGCCGATAGGCATTTCAAATATAGGTGCCAATAGGCATTCCAGATATGGTTGCCGATAGGCATTTCAAATATAGGTGCTGATAGGCATTTCAGATGTAGTTTCCGATAGGCATTTCAAAAATAGGTGCCGATAGGCATTTCAGATATAGGTGCCGATAGGCATTCCAGATATAGTTGCCAATTGGCATTTTAAAATTGGTGCCGATAGGCATTTCAGATATAGAAGCCGATAGGCATTTCAAATATAGGTGCCGATAGGCATTCCAGATATGGTTGCCGATAGGCATTTCAAATATAAGTGCTGATAGGCATTTCAGATGTAGTTTCCGATAGGCATTTCAAAAATAGGTGCCGATAGGCATTTCAGATATAGGTGCCGATAGGCATTTCAGATATAGTTGCCAATTGGCATTTTAAAAATAGGTGCCGATAGGCATTTCAGATATAAAAGCCGATAAGCATTTCAAATATAGGTGCCGATAGGCATTCCAGATATGGTTGCCGATAGGCATTTCAAATATAGGTGCTGATAGGCATTTCAGATGTAGTTTCCGATAGGCATTTCAAAAATAGGTGCCGATAGGCATTTCAGATATAGGTGCCGATAGGCATTTCAGATATAGTTGCCGATTGGCATTTTAAAAATAGGTGCCGATAGGCATTTCAGATATATAAGCCGATTGGCATTTCAAATATAGTTGCCGATAAGCATTCCAGATATGGTTGCCGATAGGCATTTCAAATATAGGTGCTAATAGGCATTTCAGATGTAGTTTCCGATAGGCATTTCAAAAATTGGTGCCGATAGGCATTTCAGATATAGGTGCCGATAGGCATTTCAGATATAGTTGCCGATTGGCATTTTAAAAATAGGTGTCGATAGGCATTTCAGATATAGAAGCCGATAGGCATTTCAAATATAGGTGCCGATAGGCATTCCAGATATGGTTGCCGATAGGCGTTTCAAATATAGGTGCTGATAGGCATTCCAGATGTATTTTTCGATAGGCATTTCAAAAATTGGTGCCGATAGGCATTTCAGATATAGGTGCCGATAGGCATTTCAGATATAGTTACCGATTGGCATTTTAAAAATAGGTGCCGATAGGCATTTCAGATATAGAAGCCGATAGGTATTTCAAATATAGGTGTCGATAGGCATTTCAGATATGGTTGACGATAGGCATTTCAAATATAGGTGCTGATAGGCATTTCAGATGTATTTTCCGATAGGCATTTCAAAAATAGGTGCCGATAGGAATTTCAGATATAGGTGCCGATAGGCATTTCAGATATAGTTGCCGATTGGAATTTTAAAAATAGGTGCTGACAGGCATTTCAGATATACAAGCCGATAGGCATTTCAAATATAGGTGCCGATAGGCATTCCAGATATGGTTGCCGATAGGCATTTCAAATATAAGTGCTGATAGGCATTTCAGATGTAGTTTCCGATAGGCATTTCAAAAATAGGTACCGATAGGCATTTCAAAAATTGGTGCCGATAGGCATTTCAGATATAGGTGCCGATAGGCATTTCTGATATAGTTGCCGATTGGCATTTTAAAAATAGGTGTCGATAGGCATTTCAGATATAGAAGCCGATAGGCATTTCAAATATAGGTGCCGATAGGCATTCCAGATATGGTTGCCGATAGGCGTTTCAAATATAGGTGCTGATAGGCATTCCAGATGTATTTTTCGATAGGCATTTCAAAAATTGGTGCCGATAGGCATTTCAGATATAGGTGCCGATAGGCATTTCAGATATAGTTGCCGATTGGCATTTTAAAAATTTGTGTCGTTAGGCATTTCAGATATAGAAGCCGATAGGCATTTCAAATATAGGTGCCGATAGGCATTCCAGATATGGTTGCCGATAGGCGTTTCAAATATAGGTGCTGATAGGCATTCCAGATGTATTTTTCGATAGGCATTTCAAAAATTGGTGCCGATAGGCATTTCAAATATAGGTGCCGATAGGCATTTCAGATATAGTTACCGATTGGCATTTTAAAAATAGGTGCCGATAGGCATTTCAGATATAGAAGCCGATAGGTATTTCAAATATAGGTGTCGATAGGCATTTCAGATATGGTTGACGATAGGCATTTCAAATATAGGTGCTGATAGGCATTTCAGATGTAGTTTCCGATAGGCATTTCAAAAATAGGTGCCGATAGGCATTTCAAAAATAGGTGCCGATAGGCATTTCAGATATTAGTGCCGATAGGCATTTCAGATATAGTTGCCCATTGGCATTTTAAAAATAGGTGCTGACAGGAATTTCAAATATAGGTGCTGATAGGCATTTCAGATGTAGTTTCCGATAGGCATTTCAAAAATAGGTGCCGATAGGCATTTCAGATATAGGTGCCGATAGGCATTTCAGATATAGTTGCCGATTGGCATTTTAAAAATAGGTGCTGACAGGCATTTCAGATATACAAGCCGATAGGCATTTCAAATATAGTTGCCGATAGGCATTCCAGATATGGTTGCCGATAGGCATTTCAAATATAAGTGCTGATAGGCATTTCAGATGTAGTTTCCGATAGGCATTTCAAAAATAGGTACCGATAGGCATTTCAGATATAGGTGCCGATAGGCATTTCAGATATAGTTGCCAATTGGCATTTTAAAAATATGTGTCGATAGGCATTTCAGATATAGAAGCCGATAGGCATTTCAAATATAGGTGCCGATAGGCATTCCAGATATGGTTGCCGATAGGCATTTTAAATAAAGGTGCTGATAGGCATTTCAGATGTAGTTTCCGATAGGCATTTCAAAAATAGG
Organism: Venustoraphidia nigricollis; assembly: GCA_034508555.1. NCBI lineage: Eukaryota > Metazoa > Arthropoda > Insecta > Raphidioptera > Raphidiidae > Venustoraphidia > Venustoraphidia nigricollis. Next base: position 394,973 of record JAVRKA010000169.1, read on the forward strand.
TACCGATAGGCATTTCAGATATAGGTGCCGATAGGCATTTCAGATATAGTTGCCAATTGGCATTTTAAAAATATGTGTCGATAGGCATTTCAGATATAGAAGCCGATAGGCATTTCAAATATAGGTGCCGATAGGCATTTCAGATATAGTTGCCAATTGGCATTTTAAAAATATGTGTCGATAGGCATTTCAGATATAGAAGCCGATAGGCATTTCAAATATAGGTGCCGATAGGCATTCCAAATATGGTTGCAGATAGGCATTTCAAATATAGGTGTTGATAGGCATTTCAGTTGTAGTTTCCGATAGGCATTTCAAAAATAGGAGCCGATAGGCATTTCAGATATAGGTGCCGATAGGCATTTCAGATATAGTTGCCGATTGGCATTTTAAAAATAGATGCCGATAGGCATTTCAGATATAGAAGCCGATAGGCATTTCAAATATAGGTGCCGATAAACATTCCAGATATGGTTGCCGATAGGCTTTTCAAATATAGGTGCTGATAGGCATTTCAGATGTAGTTTCCGATAGCCATTTTAAAAATAGGTGCCGATAGGCATTACAGATATAGAGGCCGATAGGCATTTCAAATATAGGTGCCGATAGGCATTCCAGATATGGTTGCCGATAGGCATTTCAAATATAGGTGCTGATAGGCATTTCAGATGTAGTTTCCGATAGGCATTTCAAAAATAGGTGCTGATAGGCATTTCAGATATAGGTGCCGATAGGCATTTCAGATATAGTTGCCGATTGGCATTTTAAAAATAGGTGCCGATAGGCATTTCAGATATAGAAGCCGATAGGTATTTCAAATATAGGTGTCGATAGGCATTTCAGATATAGTTGCCGATGGGCATTTTAAAAACAGGTGCCGATAGGCATTTCAGATATAGAAGCCGATAGGTATTTCAAATATAGGTGTCGATAGGCATTTCAGATATGGTTCCCGATAGGCATTTCAAATATAGGAGCAGATAGGCATTTCAGATGTAGTTTCCGAAAGACATTTCAAAAATAGGTGCCGATGGGCATTTCAGATATAGGTGCCGATAGGCATTTCAGATATAGTTGCCGATAGCTATTTTAAAAATAGGTGCCGATAGGCATTTCAGATATAGAAGCCGATAGGCATTTCAAATATAGGTGCCGATAGGCATTCCAGATATGGTTGCCGATAGGCATTTCAAATATAGGTGCTGATAGGCATTTCAGATGTAGTTTCCGATAGGCATTTCAAAAATAGGTGCTGATAGGCATTTCAGATATAGGTGCCGATAGGCATTTCAGATATAGTTGCCGATTGGCATTTTAAAAATAGGTGCCGATAGGCATTTCAGATATAGAAACCGATAGGCATTTCAAATATAGGTGCCGATAAGCATTCCAGATATAGTTGCCGATAGGCATTTCAAATATAGGTGCTGATAGGCATTTCAGATGTAGTTTCCGATAGGCATTTTAAAAATTGGTGCCGATAGGCATTTCAGATATAGGTGCCGATAGGCATTTCAGATATAGTTGCCGTTTGGCATTTTAAAAATAGGTGCCGATAGGCATTTCAGATATAGAAACCGATAGGTATTTCAAATATAGGTGTCGATAGGCATTTAAGATATGGTTGACAATAGGCATTTCAAATATAGGTGCTGATAGGCATTTCAGATGTAGTTTCCGATAGGCATTTCAAAAATAGGTGCCGATAGGCATTTTAGATATAGGTGCCGATAGGCATTTCAGATATAGTTGCCGATTGGCATTTTAAAAATAGGTGCCGATAGGCATTTCAGATATAGAAACCGATAGGCATTTCAAATATAGGTGCCGATAAGCATTCCAGATATAGTTGCCGATAGGCATTTCAAATATAGGTGCTGATAGGCATTTCAGATGTAGTTTCCGATAGGCATTTTAAAAATTGGTGCCGATAGGCATTTCAGATATAGGTGCCGATAGGCATTTCAGATATAGTTGCCGTTTGGCATTTTAAAAATAGGTGCCGATAGGCATTTCAGATATAGAAACCGATAGGTATTTCAAATATAGGTGTCGATAGGCATTTAAGATATGGTTGACAATAGGCATTTCAAATATAGGTGCTGATAGGCATTTCAGATGTAGTTTCCGATAGGCATTTCAAAAATAGGTGCCGATAGGCATTTCAGATATAGGTGCCGATAGGCATTTCAGATATAGTTGCCAATTGGCATTTTAAAAATAGGTGCCGATAGGCATTTCAGATATAGAAGCCGATAGGCGTTTCAAATATAGGTGCCAATAGGCATTCCAGATATGGTTGCCGATAGCTATTTCAAATATGGGTGCTGATAGGCATTTCAGATGTAGTTTCCGATAGGCATTTCAAAAATAGGTGCCGATAGGCATTTCAGATATAGGTGCCGATAGGCATTTCAGATATAGGTGCCGATAGGCATTTCAGATATAGTTGCCAATTGGCATTTTAAAATTGGTGCCGATAGGCATTTCAGATATAGAAGCCGATAGGCATTTCAAATATAGGTGCCGATAGGCATTCCAGATATGGTTGCCGATAGGCATTTCAAACATAGGTGCTGATAGGCATTTTAGATGTAGTTTCCGATAGGCATTTCAAAAATTGATGCCGATAGGCATTTCAGATATAGGTGCCGATAGGCATTTCAGATATAGTTGCCGATTGGCATTTTAAAAACAGGTGCCGATAGGCATTTCAGATATAGAAGCCGATAGGTATTTCAAATATAAGGGTCGATAGGCATTTCAGATATGGTGTCCGATAGGCATTTCAAATATAGGAGCAGATAGGCATTTCAGATGTAGTTTCCGAAAGACATTTTAAAAATAGGTGCCGATAGGCATTTCAGATATAGGTGCCGATAGGCATTTCAGATATAGTTGCCGATTGGCATTTTAAAAATAGGTGCCGATAGGAATTTCAGATATAGAAGCCGATAGGCATTTCAAATATAGGTGCCGATAGGCATTCCAGATATGGTTGCCGATAGGCATTTCAAATATAAGTGCTGATAGGCATTTCAGATGTAGTTTCCGATAGGCATTTCAAAAATAGGTACCGATAGGCATTTCAGATATAGGTGCCGATAGGAATTTCAGATATAGTTGCCAATTGGCATTTTAAAAATAGGTGTCGATAGGCATTTCAGATATAAAAGCCGATAGGCATTTCAAATATAGGTGCCGATAGGCATTCCAGATATGGCTGCCGATAGGCATTTCAAATATAGGTGCTGATAGGCATTTCAGATGTAGTTTCCGATAGGCATTTCAAAAATAGGTGCCGATAGGCATTTCAGATATAGGTGCCGATAGGCATTTCAGATATAGTTGCCAATTGGCATTTTTAAATAGGTGCCGATAGACATTTCAGATATAGAAGCCGATAGGCATTTAAAATATAGGTGCCGATAGGCATTCCAGATATGGTTGCCGATAGGCATTTCAAATATAGGTGCTGATAGGCATTTTAGATGTAGTTTCCGATAGGCATTTCAAAAATTGATGCCGATAGGCATTTCAGATATAGGTGCCGATAGGCATTTCAGATATAGTTGCCGATTGGCATTTTAAAAACAGGTCCCGATAGGCATTTCAGATATAGAAGCCGATAGGTATTTCAAATATAGGGGTCGATAGGCATTTCAGATATGGTGTCCGATAGGCATTTCAAATATAGGAGCAGATAGGCATTTCAGATGTAGTTTCCGATAGGCATTTCAAAAATAGGTGCTGATAGGCATTTCAGATATAGGTGCCGATAGGCATTTCAGATATAGTTGCCGATTGGCATTTTAAAAATAGGTGCCGATAGGCATTTCAGATATAGAAACCGATAGGCATTTCAAATATAGGTGCCGATAGGCATTCCAGATATGGTTGCCGATAGGCATTTCAAATATAGGTGCTGATAGGCATTTCAGATGTAGTTTCCGATAGGCATTTCAAAAATAGGTGCCGATAGGCATTTCAGATATAGGTGCCGATAGGCATTTCAGATATAGTTGCCGATTGGCATTTTAAAAATAGGTGCCGATAGGCATTTCAGATATAGAAACCGATAGGCATTTCAAAAATAGGTACCGATAGGCATTTCAGATATCGGTGCCGATAGGCATTTCAGATATAGTTGCCAATTGGCATTTTAAAAATAGGTGTCGATAGGCATTTCAGATATAAAAGCCGATAGGCATTTCAAATATAGGTGCCGATAGGCATTCCAGATATGGTTGCCGATAGGCATTTTAAATATAGGTGCTGATAGGCATTTCAGATGTAGTTTGCGATAGGCATTTCAAAAATAGGTGCCGATAGGCATTTCAGATATAGGTGCCGATAGGCATTTCAGATATAGTTGCCAATTGGCATTTTTAAATAGGTGCCGATAGGCATTTCAGATATAGAAGCCGATAGGCATTTCAAATATAGGTGCCGATAGGCATTTCAGATATGGTTGCCGATAGGCATTTCAAATATAGGAGCAGATAGGCATTTCAGATGTAGTTTCCGAAAGACATTTCAAAAATAGGTGCCGATAGGCATTTCAGATATAGGTGCCGATAGGCATTTCAGATATAGTTGCCGATAGGCATTTCAAATATAGGTGCCGATAAGCATTCCAGATATAGTTGCCGATAGGCATTTCAAATATAGGTGCTGATAGGCATTTCAGATGTAGTTTCCGATAGGCATTTTAAAAATTGGTGCCGATAGGCATTTCAGATATAGGTGCCGATAGGCATTTCAGATATAGTTGCCGTTTGGCATTTTAAAAATAGGTGCCGATAGGCATTTCAGATATAGAAGCCGATAGGTATTTCAAATATAGATGTCGATAGGCATTTCAGATATGGTTGACGATAGGCATTTCAAATATAGGTGCTGATAGGCATTTCAGATGTAGTTTCCGATAGGCATTTCAAAAATAGGTGCCGATAGGCATTTCAGATATAGGTGCCGATAGGCATTTCAGATATAGTTGCCAATTGGCATTTTAAAAATAGGTGCCGATAGGCATTTCAGATATGGAAGCCGATAGGCATTTCAAATATAGGTGCCTATAGGCATTCCAGATATGGTTGCCGATAGGCATTTCAAATATAGGTGCTGATAGGCATTTCAGATGTAGTTTCCGATAGGCATTTCAAAAATAGGTGCCGATAGGCATTTCAGATATAGGTGCCGATAGGCATTCCAGATATAGTTGCCAATTGGCATTTTAAAATTGGTGCCGATAGGCATTTCAGATATAGAAGCCGGTAGGCATTTCAAATATAGGTGAAGATAGGCATTCCAGATATAGTTGCCGATAGGCATTTCAAATATAGGTGCTGATAGGCATTTTCATATGTAGTTTCCGATAGGCATTTCAAAAATTGATGCCGATAGGCATTTCAGATATAGGTGCCGTTAGGCATTTCAGATATAGTTGCCGATTGGCATTTTAAAAACAGGTGCCGATAGGCATTTCAGATATAGAAGCCGATAGGTATTTCAAATATAGGGGTCGATAGGCATTTCAGATATGGTGTCCGATAGGCATTTCAAATATAGGAGCAGGTAGGCATTATAGATGTAGTTTCCGAAAGACATTTTTAAAATAGGTGCCGATAGGCATTTCAGATATAGGTGCCGATAGGCATTTCAGATATAGTGGCCGATTGGCATTTTAAAAATAGGTGCCGATAGTTATTTCAGATATAGAAGCCGATAGGCATTTCAAATATAGGTGCCGATAGGCATTCCAGATATGGTTGCCGATAGGCATTTCAAATATAAGTGCTGATAGGCATTTCAGATGTAGTTTCCGATAGGCATTTCAAAAATAGGTGCCGATAGGCATTTCAGATATAGGTGCCGATAGGCATTTCAGATATAGTTGCCAATTGGCATTTTAAAAATAGGTGCCGATAGGCATTTCAGATATAAAAGCCGATAAGCATTTCAAATATAGGTGCCGATAGGCATTCCAGATATGGTTGCCGATAGGCATTTCAAATATAGGTGCTGATAGGCATTTCAGATGTAGTTTCCGATAGGCATTTCAAAAATAGGTGCCGATAGGCATTTCAGATATAGGTGCCGATAGGCATTTCAGATATAGTGGCCGATTGGCATTTTAAAAATAGGTGCCGATAGTTATTTTAGATATAGAAGCCGATAGGCATTTCAAATATAGGTGCCGATAGGCATTCCAGATATGGTTGCCGATAGGCATTTCAAATATAAGTGCTGATAGGCATTTCAGATGTAGTTTCCGATAGGCATTTCAAAAATAGGTACCGATAGGCATTTCAGATATAGGTGCCGATAGGCATTTCAGATATAGTTGCCAATTGGCATTTTAAAAATAGGTGTCGATAGGCATTTCAGATATAAAAGCCGATAAGCATTTCAAATATAGGTGCCGATAGGCATTCCAGATATGGTTGCCGATAGGCATTTCAAATATAGGTGCTGATAGGCATTTCAGATGTAGTTTCCGATAGGCATTTCAAAAATAGGTGCCGATAGGCATTTCAGATATAGGTGCCGATAGGCATTTCAGATATAGTGGCCGATTGGCATTTTAAAAATAGGTGCCGATAGTTATTTTAGATATAGAAGCCGATAGGCATTTCAGATATAGGTGCCGATAGGCATTTCAGATATAGTTGCCGATTGGCATTTTAAAAATAGGTGCCGATATGCATTTTAGATGTAGTTTCCGATAGGCATTTCAAAAATAGGTGCCGATAGGCATTTCGGATATAGGTGCCGATGGGCATATCAGATATAGTTGCCGATAGGCATTTTAGATATAAATGCCGAAAGGCATTTCAGATATAGGTGCCGATAGGCATTCCTGATGTGGTTGCCGATAGGCATTTCAAATATAGGTGCTGATAGGCATTTCAGATGTAGTTTTCGATAGGCATTTCAAAAATAGGTGCCGATAGGCATTTCAGATATAGGTGCCGATAGGCACTTCAGATATAGTTGAAGATTGGCATTTTAAAAATAGGTGCCGCTAGGCATTTCAGATATAAAAGCCGATAGGCATTTCAAATATAGGTGCCGATAGGCATTCCAAATATGGTTGCCGATAGGCATTTCAAATATAGGTGCTGATAGGCATTTCAGTTGTAGTTTCCGATAGGCATTTCAAAAATAGGTGCCGATAGGCATTTCAGATATAGGTGCCGATCGGCATTTCAGATATGGTTGCCGATTGGCATTTTAAAAATAGGTGCCGATAAGCATTTCAGATATAGAAGCCGATAGGCATTTCAAATATAGGTGCCGATAGGCATTCCAAATATAGGTGCCGATAGGCATTCCGGATATGGTTGCCGATAGGCATTTCAAATATAGGTGCTGATAGGCATTTCAGATGTAGTTTCCGATAGGCATTTCAAAAATAGGTGCCGATAGGCATTTTAGATATAGGTGCCGATAGGCATTCAGATATAGTTGCCGATAGCCATTTTAAAAATAGGTGCCGATAGGCATTTCAGATATAGAAGCCGATAGGCATTTCAAATATAGGTGCCGAAAGGTATTCCAGATATGGTTGCCGATAGGCATTTCAAATATAGGTGCTGATAGGCATTTCAGATGTAGTTTCCGATAGGCATTTCAAAAATGGGTGCGATAGGCATTTCAGATATAAGTGCCGATTGGCATTCCAGTTATGGTTGCCGATAGGCATTTCAAATATAGGTGCTGATAGGCATTTCAGATGCAGTTTCCGATAGGCATTTCAAAAATAGGTGCCGATAGGCATTTTAAATATAGGTGCCGATAGGCATTTTAGATATAGTTGCCGATAGCCATTTATAAATAGGTGCCGATAGGCATTTCAGATATAGAAGCCGATAGGCATTCCAGATATGGTTGCTGATAGGCATTTCAAATATAGGTGCTGATAGGCATTTCAGATGTAGTTTCCTATAGGTATTTTAAAAATAGGTGCCGATAGGCATTTCAGATATAGAAGCCGATAGGCATTTCAAATATAGGTGCCGATAGTCATTCCAGATATGGTTGCCGATAGGCATTTCAAATATAGGTGCTGATAGGCATTTTAGATGTAGTTTCCGATAGGCATTTCAAAAATGGGTGCGATAGGCATTTCAGATATAAGTGCCGATTGGCATTCCAGTTATGGTTGCCGATAGGCATTTCAAATATAGGTGCTGATAGGCATTTCAGATGCAGTTTCCGATAGGCATTTCAAAAATAGGTGCCGATAGGCATTTTAGATATAGGTGCCGATAGGCATTCAGATATAGTTGCCGATAGCCATTTAAAAAATAGGTGCCGATAGGCATTTCAGATATAGAAGCCGATAGGCATTTCAAATATAGGTGCCGAAAGGTATTCCAGATATGGTTGCCGATAGGCATTTCAAATATAGGTGCTGATAGGCATTTCAGATGTAGTTTCCGATAGGCATTTCAAAAATGGGTGCGATAGGCATTTCAGATATAAGTGCCGATTGGCATTCCAGTTATGGTTGCCGATAGGCATTTCAAATATAGGTACTGATAGGCATTTCAGATGCAGTTTCCGATAGGCATTTCAAAAATAGGTGCCGATAGGCATTTTAGATATAGGTGCCGATAGGCATTTTAGATATAGTTGCCGATAGCCATTTATAAATAGGTGCCGATAGGCATTTCAGATATAGAAGCCGATAGGCATTCCAGATATGGTTGCTGATAGGCATTTCAAATATAGGTGCTGATAGGCATTTCAGATGTAGTTTCCTATAGGTATTTTAAAAATAGGTGCCGATAGGCATTTCAGATATAGAAGCCGATAGGCATTTCAAATATAGGTGCCGATAGGCATTCCAGATATGGTTGCCGATGGGCATTTTAAAAATAGGTGCCGATAGGCATTTCAGATATAGAAGCCGATAGGCATTTCAAATATAGGTGCCGATAGGCATTCCAGATATGGTTGCCGATAGGCATTTCAAATATAGGTGCTGATAGGCATTTCAGATGTAGTTTCCATAGGCATTTTAAAAATAGGTGCCGATAGGCATTTCAGGTATAGTTGCCGATAGCCATTTTAAAAATAGGTGCCGATAGGCATTTCAGATATAGAAGCCGATAGGCATTTCAAATATAGGTGCCGATAGGCATTCCAGATATGGTTGCCGATAGGCATTTCAAATATAGGTGCTGATAGGCATTTCAGATGTAGTTTCCGATAGGCATTTTAAAAATAGGTGCCGATTGGCCTTTCAAATATAGGTGCCGATAAGCATTCCAGATATGGTTGCCGATAGGCATTTCAAATATAGGTGCTGATAGGCATTTCAGATGTAGTTTCCGATAGGCATTTCAAAAATAGGTGCCGATAAGCATTTTAGATATAGGTGCCGATAGGCATTTCAGATATAGTTGCCGATAGCCATTTTAAAAATAGGTGCCGAAAGTCATTTCAGTTATAGAAGCCGATAGGCATTTCAAATATAGGTGCCGATAGGCATTCCAGATATGGTTGCCGATAGGCATTTCAAATATAGGTGCTGATAGGCATTTCAGATGTAGTTTTCGATAGGCATTTCAAAAATAGGTGCCGATAGGCATTTCAGATATAGGTGCCGATAGGCATTTCAGATATAGTTGCCGATTGGCATTTTAAAAATAGGTGCCGATAGGCATTTCAGATATAGAAGCCGATAGGCATTTCAAATATAGGTGCCGATAAGCATTCCAGATATGGTTGCCGATAGGCATTTCAAATATAGGTGCTGATAGGCATTTCAGATGTAGTTTCCGATAGGCATTTCAAAAATTGGTGCCGATAGGCATTTCAGATATAGGTGCCGATAGGCATTTCAGATATAGTTGCCGATTGGCATTTTAAAAATAGGTGTTGATAGGCATTTCAGATATAGAAGCCGATAGGTATTTCAAATATAGGTGTCGATAGGCATTTCAGATATGGTTGCCGATAGGCATTTCAAATATAGGTGCTGATAGGCATTTCAGATGTAGTTTCCGATAGGCATTTTAAAAATAGGTGCCGATAGGCATTTCAGATATAGGTGCCGATAGGCATTTCAGTTATAGGTGTCGATAGGCATTTCAGATATGGTTGACGATAGGCATTTCAAATATAGGTGCTGATAGGCATTTCAGATGTAGTTTGCGATAGGCATTTCAAAAATAGGTGCCGATAGGCATTTTAGATATAGGTGCCGATAGGCATTTCGGATATAGTTGCCAATTGGCATTTTAAAAATAGGTGCCGATAGGCAATTCAGATATAGAAGCCGATAGGCATTTCAAATATAGGTGCCGATAGGCATTCCAGATATGGTTGCCGATAGGCTTTTCAAATATAGGTGGTGATAGGCATTTATGATGTAGTTTCCGATAGGCATTTCAAAAATTGATGCCGATAGGCATTTCAGATATAGGTGCCGATAGGCATTTTAGATATAGTTGCCGATTGGCATTTTAAAAACAGGTGCCGATAGGCATTTCAGATATAGAAGCCGATAGGTATTTCAAATATAGGGGTCGATAGGCATTTCAGATATGGTTGCCAATAGGCATTTCAAATATAGGAGCAGATAGGCATTTCAGATGTAGTTTCCGAAAGACTTTTCAAAAATAGGTGCCGATAGGCATTTCAGATATAGGTGCCGATAGGCATTTCAGATATAGTTGCCGATTGGCATTTTAAAAATAGGTGCCGATAGGAATTTCAGATATAGAAGCCGATAGGCATTTCAAATATAGGTGCCGATAGGCATTCCAGATATGGTTGCCGATAGGCATTTCAAATATAAGTGTTGATAGGCATTTCAGATGTAGTTTCCGATAGGCATTTCAAAAATAGGTACCGATAGGCATTTCAGATATAGGTGCCGATAGGCATTTCAGATATAGTTGCCAATTGGCATTTTAAAAATATGTGTCGATAGGCATTTTAGATATAGAAGCCGATAGACATTTCAAATATAGGTGCCGATAGGCATTCCAAATATGGTTGCCGATAGGCATTTCAAATATAGGTGCTGATAGGCATTTCAGATGTAGTTTCCAATTGGCATTTCAAAAATAGGTGCCGATAGGCATTTCAGATATAGGTGCCGATAGGCATTTCAGATATAGTTGCCGTTTGGCAATTTAAAAATAGGTGCCGATAGGCGTTTTAGATGTAGTTTCCGATAGGCATTTCAAAAATAGGTGCCGATATGCATTTCAGATATAGGTGCCGATAGGCATATCAGATATAGTTGCCGATAGGCATTTAAAATATAGGTGCCGATAGGCATTTCAAATATAGGTGTCGATAGGGATTTCAGATATAAATGCCGAAAGGCATTTTAGATATAGGTGCCGATAGGCATTTCTGATGTGGTTCCCGATAGGGATTTCAAATATAGGTGCTGATAGGCATTTTAGATGTAGTTTTCGATAGGCATTTCAAAAATAGGTGCCGATAGGCAGTCCAAATATGGTTGCCGATAGGCATTTCAAATTTAGGTGCTGATAGGCATTTCAGTTGTAGTTTCCGATAGGCATTTCAAAAATAGGTGCCGATAGGCATTTCAGATATAGGTGCCGATAGGCATTTCAGATATAGTTGCCGATTGGCATTTTAAAAATAGGTGCCGATAGGTATTTCAGATATAGAAGCCGATAGGCATTTCAAATATAGGTGCCGATAGGCATTCCAGATTTGGTTGCCGAAAGGCATTTCAAATATAGGTGCTGATAGGCATTTCAGATGTTGTTTCCGATAGGCATTTCAAAAATAGGTGCCGATAGGCATTTCAGATATAGGTACCGATAGGCATTTCAGGTATAGTTGCCGATAGCCATTTTAAAAATAGGTGCCGATAGGCATTTCAGATATAGAAGCCGATAGGCATTTCAAATATAGGTGCTGATAGGCATTCCAGATATGGTTGCCGATAGGCATTTCAAATATAGGTGCTGATAGGCATTTCAGATGTAGTTTCCGATAGGCATTTTGAAAATAGGTGCCGATAGGCATTTCAGATATAGAAGCCGATAGGCATTTCAAATATAGATGCCGATAAGCATTCCAGATATGGTTGCCGATAGGCATTTCAAATATAGGTGCTGATAGGCATTTCAGATGTAGTTTCCGATAGGCATTTCAAAAATTGGTGCCGATTGGCATTTCAGATATAGGTGCCGATAGGCATTTCAGATATAGTTGCCGATTGGCATTTCAAAAATAGGTGCCGATAGGCATTTCAGATATAGAAGCCGATAGGTATTTCAAATATAGGTGTTGATAGGCATTTCAGATATGGTTGCCGATAGGCATTTTAAATATAGGTGCTGATAGTCATTTCAGATGTAGTTTCCGATAGGCATTTCAAAAATAGGTGCCGATAGGCATTTCAGATATAGGTGCCGATAGGCATTTCAGATATAGTTGCCGATTGGCATTTTAAAAATAGGTGCCGATAAGCATTTCATATATAGAAGCCGATAGGCATTTCAAATATAGGTGCCGATAGGCACTCCGGATATGGTTGCCGATAGGCATTTCAAATATAGGTGCTGATAGGCATTTCAGATGTAGTTTCCGATAGGCATTTCAAAAATAGGTGCCGATAGGCATTTTAGATATAGGTGCCGATAGGCATTCAGATATAGTTGCCGATAGCCATTTTAAAAATAGGTGCCGATAGGCATTTCAGATATAGAAGCCGATAGGCATTTCAAATATAGGTGCCGAAAGGCATTCCAGATATGGTTGCCGATAGGCATTTCAAATATAGGTGCTGATAGGCATTTCAGATGTAGTTTCCGATAGGCATTTCAAAAATGGGTGCGATGGGCATTTCAGATATAAGTGCCGATTGGCATTCCAGTTATAGTTGCCGATAGGCATTTCAAATATAGGTGCTGATAGGCATTTCAGATGCAGTTTCCGATAGGCATTTCAAAAATAGGTGCCGATAGGCATTTTAGATATAGGTGCCGATAGGCATTTTAGATATAGTTGCCGATAGCCATTTATAAATAGTTGCCGATAGGCATTTCAGATATAGAAGCCGATAGGCATTTCAAATATAGGTGCCGATAGGCATTCCAGATATGGTTGCCGATAGGCATTTCAAATATAGGTGCTGATAGGCATTTCAGATGTAGTTTCCGATAGGTATTTTAAAAATAGGTGCCGATAGGCATTTCAGATATAGAAGCCGATAGGCATTTCAAATATAGGTGCCGATAGGCATTCCAGATATGGTTGCCGATAGGCATTTCAAATATAGGTGCTGATAGGCATTTTAGATGTAGTTTCCGATAGGCATTTCAAAAATAGGTGCCGATAGGCATTTCAGATATAGGTGTCGATAGGCATTTCAGATATAGTTGGCAATTGGCATTTTAAAATAGGTGTCGGTAGGCATTTCAGATATAGAAGCCGATTGGCATTTCAAATATAGGTGCCGATAGGCATTCCAGATATGGTTGCCGATAGGCATTTTAAATATAGGTGCTGACAGGCATTTCAGATGTAGTTTCCGATAGGCATTTCAAAAACTGGTGCCGATTGGCATTTTAGATATAGGTGCCGATAGGCATTTCAGATATAGTTGCCGATTGGCATTTTAAAAATAGGTGCCGATAGGCATTTCAGATATAGAAGCCGATAGGTATTTCAAATATAGGTGTCGATAGGCATTTCAGATATGGTTGCCGATAGGCATTTCAAATATAGGTGCTGATAGGCATTTCAGATGTAGTTTCCGATAGGCATTAAAAAATTGGTGCCGATTGGCATTTCAGATATAGGTGCCGATAGGCATTTCAGATATAGTTACCAATTGGCATTTTAAAAATAGGTGCCGATAGGCATTTCAGATATAGGAGCCGATAGGTATTTCAAATATAGGTGTCGATAGGCATTTCAGATATGGTTGCCGATAGGCATTTCAAATATAGGTGCTGATAGGCATTTCAGATGTAGTATCCGATAGGCATTTCAAAAATAGGTGCCGATAGGCATTTCAGATATAGGTGCGGATAGGCATTTCAGATATAGTTGCCGATTAGCATTTTAAAAATAGGTGCCGATAGGCATTTTAGATGTAGTTTCCGATAGGGATTTCAAAAATAGGTGCCGATAGGCATTTCAGATATAGGTGCCGATAGGCATATTAGATATAGTTGCCGATAGGCATTTAAAATATGGGTGCCGATAGGCATTTCAAATATAGGTGCTGATAGGCATTTCAGATGTAGTTTTCGATAGGCATTTCAAAAATAGGTGCCGATAGGCATTTCAGATATAGTTGCCGATAGGCATTTAAAATATAGGTGCCGATAGGCATTTCAAATATAGGTGCTGATAGGCATTTCAGATGTAGTTTTCGATAGGCATTTCAAAAATAGGTGCCGATAGGCATTTTAGTTATAGGTGCCGATAGGCACTTCAGATATAGTTGCCGATTGGCATTTTAAAAATAGGTGCCGCTAGGCATTTTAGATATAGAAGCCGATAGGCATTTCCAATATAGGTGCCGATAGGCATTCCAAATATGGTTGCCGATAGGCATTTCAAATATAGGTGCTGATAGGCATTTCAGATGTAGTTTCCGATAGGCATTTCAAAAATAGGTGCCGATAGGCATTTCAGATATAGGTGCCGATAGGCATTTCAGATATAGTTGCCGATTGGCATTTTAAAAATAGGTGTCGATAGGCATTTCAGATATAGAAGCCGATAGGCATTTCAAATATAGGTACCGATAGGCATTCCAGATATGGTTGCCGAAAGGCATTTCAAATAAAGGTGCTGATAGGCATTCCAGATGTATTTTCCGATAGGCATTTCAAAAATTGGTGCCGATAGGCATTTCAGATATAGAAGCCGATAGGTATTTCAAATATAGGTGTTGATAGGCATTTCAGATATGGTTGCCGATAGGCATTTTAAATATAGGTGCTGATAGTCATTTCAGATGTAGTTTCCGATAGGCATTTCAAAAATAGGTGCCGATAGGCATTTCAGATATAGGTGCCGATAGGCATTTCAGATATAGTTGCCGATTGGCATTTTAAAAATAGGTGCCGATATGCATTTTAGATGTAGTTTCCGATAGGCATTTCAAAAATAGGTGCCGATAGGCATTTCAGATATAGGTGCCGATGGGCATTTCAGATATAGTTGCCGATAGGCATTTTAGATATAAATGCCGAAAGGCATTTCAGATATAGGTGCCGATAGGCATTTCTTATGTGGTTGCCGATAGGCATTTCAAATATAGGTGCTGATAGGCATTTCAGATGTAGTTTTCGATAGGCATTTCAAAAATAGGTGCCGATAGGCATTTCAGATATAGGTGCCGATAGGCACTTCAGATATAGTTGCCGATTGGCATTTTAAAAATAGGTGCCGCTAGGCATTTCAGATATAAAAGCCGATAGGCATTTTAAATATAGGTGCCGATAGGCATTCCAAATATGGTTGCCGATAGGCATTTCAAATATAGGTGCTGATAGGCATTTCAGTTGTAGTTTCCGATAGGCATTTCAAAAATAGGTGCCGATAGGCATTTCAGATATAGGTGCCGATGGGCATTTCAGATATAGTTGCCGATTGGCATTTTAAAAATAGGTGCCGATAAGCATTTCATATATAGAAGCCGATAGGCATTTCAAATATAGGTGCCGATAGGCACTCCGGATATGGTTGCCGATAGGCATTTCAAATATAGGTGCTGATAGGCATTTCAGATGTAGTTTCCGATAGGCATTTCAAAAATAGGTGCCGATAGGCATTTTAGATATAGGTGCCGATAGGCATTCAGATATAGTTGCCGATAGCCATTTTAAAAATAGGTGCCGATAGGCATTTCAGATATAGAAGCCGATAGGCATTTCAAATATAGGTGCCGAAAGGCATTCCAGATATGGTTGCCGATAGGCATTTCAAATATAGGTGCTGATAGGCATTTCAGATGTAGTTTCCGATAGGCATTTCAAAAATGGGTGCGATGGGCATTTCAGATATAAGTGCCGATTGGCATTCCAGTTATGGTTGCCGATAGGCATTTCAAATATAGGTGCTGATAGGCATTTCAGATGCAGTTTCCGATAGGCATTTCAAAAATAGGTGCCGATAGGCATTTTAGATATAGGTGCCGATAGGCATTTTAGATATAGTTGCCGATAGCCATTTATAAATAGGTGCCGATAGGCATTTCAGATATAGAAGCCGATAGGCATTTCAAATATAGGTGCCGATAGGCATTCCAGATATGGTTGCCGATAGGCATTTCAAATATAGGTGCTGATAGGCATTTCAGATGTAGTTTCCGATAGGTATTTTAAAAATAGGTGCCGATAGGCATTTCAGATATAGAAGCCGATAGGCATTTCAAATATAGGTGCCGATAGGCATTCCAGATATGGTTGCCGATAGGCATTTCAAATATAGGTGCTGATAGGCATTTTAGATGTAGTTTCCGATAGGCATTTCAAAAATAGGTGCCGATAGGCATTTCAGATATAGGTGTCGATAGGCATTTCAGATATAGTTGGCAATTGGCATTTTAAAATAGGTGTCGGTAGGCATTTCAGATATAGAAGCCGATTGGCATTTCAAATATAGGTGCCGATAGGCATTCCAGATATGGTTGCCGATAGGCATTTTAAATATAGGTGCTGACAGGCATTTCAGATGTAGTTTCCGATAGGCATTTCAAAAACTGGTGCCGATTGGCATTTTAGATATAGGTGCCGATAGGCATTTCAGATATAGTTGCCGATTGGCATTTTAAAAATAGGTGCCGATAGGCATTTCAGATATAGAAGCCGATAGGTATTTCAAATATAGGTGTCAATAGGCATTTCAGATATGGTTGCCGATAGGCATTTCAAATATAGGTGCTGATAGGCATTTCAGATGTAGTTTCCGATAGGCATTAAAAAATTGGTGCCGATTGGCATTTCAGATATAGGTGCCGATAGGCATTTCAGATATAGTTACCAATTGGCATTTTAAAAATAGGTGCCGATAGGCATTTCAGATATAGGAGCCGATAGGTATTTCAAATATAGGTGTCGATAGGCATTTCAGATATGGTTGCCGATAGGCATTTCAAATATAGGTGCTGATAGGCATTTCAGATGTAGTATCCGATAGGCATTTCAAAAATAGGTGCCGATAGGCATTTCAGATATAGGTGCGGATAGGCATTTCAGATATAGTTGCCGATTAGCATTTTAAAAATAGGTGCCGATAGGCATTTTAGATGTAGTTTCCGATAGGGATTTCAAAAATAGGTGCCGATAGGCATTTCAGATATAGGTGCCGATAGGCATATTAGATATAGTTGCCGATAGGCATTTAAAATATGGGTGCCGATAGGCATTTCAAATATAGGTGCTGATAGGCATTTCAGATGTAGTTTTCGATAGGCATTTCAAAAATAGGTGCCGATAGGCATTTCAGATATAGTTGCCGATAGGCATTTAAAATATAGGTGCCGATAGGCATTTCAAATATAGGTGCTGATAGGCATTTCAGATGTAGTTTTCGATAGGCATTTCAAAAATAGGTGCCGATAGGCATTTTAGTTATAGGTGCCGATAGGCACTTCAGATATAGTTGCCGATTGGCATTTTAAAAATAGGTGCCGCTAGGCATTTTAGATATAGAAGCCGATAGGCATTTCCAATATAGGTGCCGATAGGCATTCCAAATATGGTTGCCGATAGGCATTTCAAATATAGGTGCTGATAGGCATTTCAGATGTAGTTTCCGATAGGCATTTCAAAAATAGGTGCCGATAGGCATTTCAGATATAGGTGCCGATAGGCATTTCAGATATAGTTGCCGATTGGCATTTTAAAAATAGGTGTCGATAGGCATTTCAGATATAGAAGCCGATAGGCATTTCAAATATAGGTACCGATAGGCATTCCAGATATGGTTGCCGATAGGCATTTCAAATAAAGGTGCTGATAGGCATTCCAGATGTATTTTCCGATAGGCATTTCAAAAATTGGTGCCGATAGGCATTTCAGATATAGGTACCGATAGGCATTTTAGATAGAGTTACCGATTGGCATTTTAAAAATAGGTGCCGATAGGCATTTCAGATATAGAAGCCGATAGGTATTTCAAATATAGGTGTCGATAGGCATTTCAGATATGGTTGACGATAGGCATTTCAAATATAGGTGCTGATAGGCATTTCAGATGTAGTTTCCGATAGGCATTTCAAAAATAGGTGCCGATAGGCATTTCAGATATAGGTGCCGATAGGCATTTCAGATATTGTTGCCGATTGGCATTTTAAAAATAGGTGCCGATAGGCATTTCAGATATAGAAGCCGATAGGCATTTCAAATATAGGTGCCAATAGGCATTCCAGATATGGTTGCCGATAGGCATTTCAAATATAGGTGCTGATAGGCATTTCAGATGTAGTTTCCGATAGGCATTTCAAAAATAGGTGCCGATAGGCATTTCAGATATAGGTGCCGTTAGGTATTTCAGATATAGTTGCCAATTGGCATTTTATAAATACGTGCCGATAGGCATTTCAGATATAGAAGCCGTTAGGCATTTCAAATATAGGTGCAGATAGGCATTCCAGATATGGTTGCCGATAGGCATTTCAAATATAGGTGCTGATAGGCATTTTAGTTGTAGTTTCCGACAGGCATTTCAAAAATTGATGCCGATAGGCATTTCAGATATAGGTGCCGATAGGCATTTCAGATATAGTTGCCGATTGGCATTTTAAAAACAGGTGCCGATAGGCATTTCAGATATAGAAGCCGATAGGCATTTCAAATATAGGTGCCGATAGGCATTCCAGATATGGTTGCCGATAGGCATTTCAAATATAGGTGCTGATAGGCATTCCAGATGTATTTTCCGATAGGCATTTCAAAAATTGGTGCCGATAGGCATTTCAGATATAGGTACTGATAGGCATTTCAGATATAGTTACCGATTGGCATTTTAAAAATAGGTGCCGATAGGCATTTCAGATATAGAAGCCGATAGGTATTTCAAATATAGGTGTCGATAGGCATTTCAGATATGGTTGACGATAGGCATTTCAAATATAGGTGCTGATAGGCATTTCAGATGTAGTTTCCGATAGACATTTAAAAAATAGGTGCCGTTAGGCATTTCAGATATAGGTGCCGATAGGCATTTCAGATATAGTTGCCGATTGGCATTTTAAAAATAGGTGCCGATAGGCATTTCAGATATAGAAGCCGATAGGCATTTCAAATATAGGTGCCAATAGGCATTCCAGATATGGTTGCCGATAGGCATTTCAAATATAGGTGCTGATAGGCATTTCAGATGTAGTTTCCGATAGGCATTTCAAAAATAGGTGCCGATAGGCATTTCAGATATAGGTGCCGTTAGGCATTTCAGATATAGTAGCCAATTGGCATTTTATAAATACGTGCCGATAGGCATTTCAGATATAGAAGCCGTTAGGCATTTCAAATATAGGTGCAGATAGGCATTCCAGATATGGTTGCCGATAGGCATTTCAAATATAGGTGCTGATAGGCATTTTAGATGTAGTTTCCGACAGGCATTTCAAAAATTGATGCCGATAGGCATTTCAGATATTGGTGCCGATAGGCATTTCAGATATAGTTGCCGATTGGCATTTTAAAAACAGGTGCCGATAGGCATTTCAGATATAGAAGCCGATAGGCATTTCAAATATAAGTGCCGATAGGCATTCCAGATATGGTTGCCGATAGGCATTTCAAATATAGGTGCTGATAGGCATTTCAGAAGTAGTTTCCGATAGGCATTTTAAAAATAGGTGCCGATAGGCATTTCAGATATAGAAGCCGATAGGCATTTTAAATATAGGTGCCGATAGGCATTCCAGATATGGTTGCCGATAGGCATTTCAAATATAGGTGCTGATAGGCATTTCAGACGTAGTTTTCGATAGGCATTTCAAAAATAGGTGCCGATAGGCATTTTAGATATAGGTGCCGATAGGCACTTCAGATATAGTTGAAGATTGGCATTTTAAAGATAGGTGCCGCTAGGCATTTTAGATATAGAAGCCGATAGGCATTTCAAATATAGGTGCCGATAGGCATTCCAAATATGGTTGCCGATAGGCATTTTAAATATAGGTGCTGATAGGCATTTCAGATGTAGTTTCCGATAGGCATTTCAAAAATAGGTGCCGATAGGCATTTCAGATATAGGTGCCGATAGGCATTTCAGATATAGTTGCCGATAGCCATTTTAAAAATAGGTGCCGATAAGCATTTCAGATATAGAAGCCGATAGGCATTTCAAATATAGGTGCCGATAGGCATTCCAGATATAGTTGCCGATAGGCATTTCAAATATAGGTGCTGATAGGCATTTCAGATGTAGTTTCCGATAGGCATTTCAAAAATAGGTGCCGATAGGCATTTCAGATATAGGTGCCGATAGGCATTTCAGATATAGAAGCCGATCTGCATTTCAAATATAGGTGCCAATAGGCATTCCAGATATAGTTGCCGATAGGCATTTAAAATATAAGTGCTGATAGGCATTTCAGATGTAGTTTCCGATAGGCATTTCATAAATAGGTACCGATAGGCATTTCAAATTAAGGTGCCGATAGGCATTTCAGATATAGTTGCCAATTGGCATTATAAAAATAGGTGTCGATAGGCATTTCAGATATAGAAGCCGATAGGCATTTCAAATATAGGTGCCGATAGGCATTCCAGATATGGTTGCCGATAGGCATGTCAAATATAGGTGCTGATATGCATTTTAGATGTTGTTTCCGATAGGCATTTCAAAAATTGATGCCGATAGGCATTTCAGATACAGGTGCCGATAGGTATTTCAGATATAGTTGCCGATTGGCATTTTAAAAACAAGTGCCGATAGGCATTTCAGATATAGAAGCCGATAGGTATTTCAAATATAGGTGTCGATAGGCATTTTAGATATGGTTGCCGATAGGCATTTCAAATATAGGAGCAGATAGGCATTTCAGATGTAGTTTCCGAAAGACATTTCAAAAATAGGTGCCGATAGGCATTTCAGATATAGGTGCCGATAGGCATTTCAGATATAGTTGCCGATTGGCATTTTAAAAATAGGTGCCGATAGGCATTTCAGATATAGAAGCCGATAGGCATTTCAAATATAGGTGCCGATAGGCATTCCAGACATGGTTCTTGATAGGCATTTTAAATATAGGTGCTGATAGGCATTTCAGATGTAGTTTCCAATAGGCATTTCAAAAATTGGTGCCGATTGGCATTTTAGATATAGGTGCCGATAGGCATTTCAGATATAGTTGCCGATTGGCATTTTAAAAATAGGTGCCGATAGGCATTTCAGATATAGAAGCCGATAGGCATTTCAAATATAGGTACCGATAGGCATTCCAGATATGGTTGCCGAAAGGCATTTCAAACATAGGTGCTGATAGGCATTTCAGATGTAGTTTCCGATAGGCATTTCAAAAATAGGTGCCGATAGGCATTTCAGATATAGGTACCGATAGGCATTTCAGGTATAGTTGCCGATAGCCATTTTAAAAATAGGTGCCGATAGGCATTTTAGATATAGAAGCCGATAGGCATTTCAAATATAGGGGCCGATAGGCATTCCAGATATGGTTGCCGATAGGCATTTCAAATACAGGTGCTGATAGGCATTTCAGATGTAGTTTCCGATAGGCATTTCGAAAAATAGGTGCCGATAGGCATTTCAGATATAGGTGCCGATAGGCATTTCAGATATAGTTGCCGATAGCCATTTTAAAAATAGTTGCCGATAGGCATTTCAGATATAGAAGCCGATAGGCATTTCAAATATAGGTGCCGATAGGCATTCCAGATATGGTTGACGATAGGCATTGTAAATATAGGTGCTGATAGGAATTTCAGATGTAGTTTCCGATAGGCATTTTAAAAATTAGGTGCCGATAGGCATTTCAGATATAGAAGCCGATAGGTATTTCAAATATAGGTGCCGATAGGCATTCCAGATATGGTTGCCGATAGGCATTTCAAATATAGGTGCTGATAGGCATTTCAGATGTAGTTTCCGATAGGCATTTCAAAAATAGGTGCCGATAGGCATTTCAGATATAGGTGCCGATAGGCATTTCAGATATAGTTGCCGATAGCCATTTTAAAAATAGGTGTTGATAGGCATCTCAGATATAGAAGCCGATAGGCATTTCAAATATAGGTGCCGATAGGCATTCCAGATATGGTTGCCGATAGGCATTTCAAATATAGGTGCTGATCGGCATTTCAGATGTAGTTTCCGATAGGCATTTCAAAAATAGGATCTGATAGGCATTTCAGATATAGGTGCCGATAGGCATTTCAGATATAGTTGCAGATTAGCATTTTAAAAATAGGTGCCGATAGGCATTTCAGATATAGAAGCCGATAGGCATTTCAAATATAGGTGCCGATAAGCATTCCAGATATGGTTGCCGATAGGCATTTCAAATATAGGTGCTGATAGGCATTTTAGATGTAGTTTCCGAAAGGCATTTCAAACATTGGTGCCGATAGGCATTTCAGATATAGGTGCCGATAGGCATTTCAGATATAGTTGCCGGTTGGCATTTTGAAAATAGGTGTCGATAGGCATTTCAGATAATATAGAAGCCGATAGGCATTTCAAATATAGGTACTGATAGGCATTCCAGATATGGTTGCTGATAGGCATTTCAAATAAAGGTGCTGATAGGCATTCCAGATGTATTTTCCGATAGGCATTTCAAAAATTGGTGCCGATAGGCATTTCAGATATAGGTACCGATAGGCATTTCAGATATAGTTACCTATTGGCATTTTAAAAATAGGTGCCGATAGGCATTTCAGATATAGAAGCCGATAGGTATTTCAAATATAGGTGTCGATAGGCATTTCAGATATGGTTGACGATAGGCATTTCAAATATAGGTGCGGATAGGCATTTCAGATGTAGTTTCCGATAGGCATTTCAAAAATAGGTGCCGATAGGCATTTCAGATATAGGTGCCGATAGGCATTTCAGATATAGTTGCCGATTGGCATTTTAAAAATAGGTGCCGATAGGCATTTCAGATATAGAAGCCGATAGGCATTTCAAATATAGGTGCCAATAGGCATTCCAGATATGGTTGCCGATAGGCATTTCAAATATAGGTGCTGATAGGCATTTTAGATGTAGTTTCCGATAGGCATTTCAAAAATAGGTGCCGATAGGCATTTCAGATATAGGTGCCGATAGGCATTTCAGATATTGTTGCCAATTGGCATTTTAAAAATAGGTGCCGATAGGCATTTCAGATATAGAAGCCGATAGGCATTTCAAATATAGGTGCAGATAGGCATTCCAGATATGGTTGCCGATAGGCATTTCAAATATAGGTGCTGATAGGCATTTCAGATGTAGTTTCCGATAGGCATTTCAAAAATAGGTGCCGATAGGCATTTCAGATATAGGTGCCGATAGGCATTTCAGATATAGTTGCCGATTGGCATTTTAAAAACAGGTGCCGATAGGCATTTCAGATATAGAAGCCGATAGGTATTTCAAATATAGGGGTCGATAGGCATTTCAGATATGGTTGCCAATAGGCATTTCAAATATAGGAGCAGATAGGCATTTCAGATGTAGTTTCCGAAAGACATTTCAAAAATAGGTGCCGATAGGCATTTCAGATATAGGTGCCGATAGGCATTTCAGATATAGTTGCCGATTGGCATTTTAAAAATAGGTGCCGATAGGAATTTCAGATATAGAAGCCGATAGGCATTTCAAATATAGGTGCCGATAGGCATTCCAGATATGGTTGCCGATAGGCATTTCAAATATAAGTGCTGATAGGCATTTCAGATGTAGTTTCCGATAGGCATTTCAAAAATAGGTACCGATAGGCATTTCAGATATAGGTGCCGATAGGCATTTCAGATATAGTTGCCAATTGGCATTTTAAAAATAGGTGTCGATAGGCATTTTAGATATAGAAGCCGATAGGCATTTCAAATATAGGTGCCGATAGGCATTCCAGATATGGTTGCCGATAGGCATTTCAAATATAGGTGCTGATAGGCATTTCAGATGTAGTTTCCAATAGGCATTTCAAAAATAGGTGCCGATAGGCATTTCAGATATAGGTGCCGATAGGCATTTCAGATATAGTTGCCGTTTGGCATTTTAAAAATAGGTGCCGATAGGCGTTTTAGATGTAGTTTCCGATAGGCATTTCAAAAATAGGTGCCGATATGCATTTCAGATATAGGTGCCGATAGGCATATCAGATATAGTTGCCGATAGGCATTTAAAATATAGGTGCCGATAGGCATTTCAAATATAGGTGTCGATAGGCATTTCAGATATAAATGCCGAAAGGCATTTTAGATATAGGTGCCGATAGGCATTTCTGATGTGGTTCCCGATAGGGATTTCAAATATAGGTGCTGATAGGCATTTTAGATGTAGTTTCCGATAGGCATTTCAAAAATAGGTGCCGATAGGCATTTCAGATATAGGTACCGATAGGCATTTCAGATATAGTTGCCGTTTGGCATTTTAAAAATAGGTGCCGATAGGCGTTTTAGATGTAGTTTCCGATAGGCATTTTAAAAATAGGTGCCGATAGGAATTTCAGATATAGAAGCCGATAGGCATTTCAAATATAGGTACTGATAGGCATTCCAGATATGGTTGCTGATAGGCATTTCAAATAAAGGTGCTGATAGGCATTCCAGATGTATTTTCCGATAGGCATTTCAAAAATTGGTGCCGATAGGCATTTCAGATATAGGTACCGATAGGCATTTCAGATATAGTTACCTATTGGCATTTTAAAAATAGGTGCCGATAGGCATTTCAGATATAGAAGCCGATAGGTATTTCAAATATAGGTGTCGATAGGCATTTCAGATATGGTTGACGATAGGCATTTCAAATATAGGTGCGGATAGGCATTTCAGATGTAGTTTCCGATAGGCATTTCAAAAATAGGTGCCGATAGGCATTTCAGATATAGGTGCCGATAGGCATTTCAGATATAGTTGCCGATTGGCATTTTAAAAATAGGTGCCGATAGGCATTTCAGATATAGAAGCCGATAGGCATTTCAAATATAGGTGCCAATAGGCATTCCAGATATGGTTGCCGATAGGCATTTCAAATATAGGTGCTGATAGGCATTTTAGATGTAGTTTCCGATAGGCATTTCAAAAATAGGTGCCGATAGGCATTTCAGATATAGGTGCCGATAGGCATTTCAGATATTGTTGCCAATTGGCATTTTAAAAATAGGTGCCGATAGGCATTTCAGATATAGAAGCCGATAGGCATTTCAAATATAGGTGCAGATAGGCATTCCAGATATGGTTGCCGATAGGCATTTCAAATATAGGTGCTGATAGGCATTTCAGATGTAGTTTCCGATAGGCATTTCAAAAATAGGTGCCGATAGGCATTTCAGATATAGGTGCCGATAGGCATTTCAGATATAGTTGCCGATTGGCATTTTAAAAACAGGTGCCGATAGGCATTTCAGATATAGAAGCCGATAGGTATTTCAAATATAGGGGTCGATAGGCATTTCAGATATGGTTGCCAATAGGCATTTCAAATATAGGAGCAGATAGGCATTTCAGATGTAGTTTCCGAAAGACATTTCAAAAATAGGTGCCGATAGGCATTTCAGATATAGGTGCCGATAGGCATTTCAGATATAGTTGCCGATTGGCATTTTAAAAATAGGTGCCGATAGGAATTTCAGATATAGAAGCCGATAGGCATTTCAAATATAGGTGCCGATAGGCATTCCAGATATGGTTGCCGATAGGCATTTCAAATATAAGTGCTGATAGGCATTTCAGATGTAGTTTCCGATAGGCATTTCAAAAATAGGTACCGATAGGCATTTCAGATATAGGTGCCGATAGGCATTTCAGATATAGTTGCCAATTGGCATTTTAAAAATAGGTGTCGATAGGCATTTTAGATATAGAAGCCGATAGGCATTTCAAATATAGGTGCCGATAGGCATTCCAGATATGGTTGCCGATAGGCATTTCAAATATAGGTGCTGATAGGCATTTCAGATGTAGTTTCCAATAGGCATTTCAAAAATAGGTGCCGATAGGCATTTCAGATATAGGTGCCGATAGGCATTTCAGATATAGTTGCCGTTTGGCATTTTAAAAATAGGTGCCGATAGGCGTTTTAGATGTAGTTTCCGATAGGCATTTCAAAAATAGGTGCCGATATGCATTTCAGATATAGGTGCCGATAGGCATATCAGATATAGTTGCCGATAGGCATTTAAAATATAGGTGCCAATAGGCATTTCAAATATAGGTGTCGATAGGCATTTCAGATATAAATGCCGAAAGGCATTTTAGATATAGGTGCCGATAGGCATTTCTGATGTGGTTCCCGATAGGGATTTCAAATATAGGTGCTGATAGGCATTTTAGATGTAGTTTTCGATAGGCATTTCAAAAATAGGTGCCGATAGGCAGTCCAAATATGGTTGCCGATAGGCATTTCAAATTTAGGTGCTGATAGGCATTTCAGTTGTAGTTTCCGATAGGCATTTCAAAAATAGGTGCCGATAGGCATTTCAGATATAGGTGCCGATAGGCATTTCAGATATAGTTGCCGATTGGCATTTTAAAAATAGGTTCCGATAGGTATTTCAGATATAGAAGCCGATAGGCATTTCAAATATAGGTGCCGATAGGCATTCCAGATTTGGTTGCCGAAAGGCATTTCAAATATAGGTGCTGATAGGCATTTCAGATGTTGTTTCCGATAGGCATTTCAAAAATAGGTGCCGATAGGCATTTCAGATATAGGTACCGATAGGCATTTCAGGTATAGTTGCCGATAGCCATTTTAAAAATAGGTGCCGATAGGCATTTCAGATATAGAAGCCGATAGGCATTTCAAATATAGGTGCCGATAGGCATTCCAGATATGGTTGCCGATAGGCATTTCAAATATAGGTGCTGATAGGCATTTCAGATGTAGTTTCCGATAGGCATTTTAAAAATAGGTGCCGATAGGCATTTCAGATATAGAAGCCGATAGGCATTTCAAATATAGATGCCGATAAGCATTCCAGATATGGTTGCCGATAGGCATTTCAAATATAGGTGCTGATAGGCATTTCAGATGTAGTTTCCGATAGGCATTTCAAAAATTGGTGCCGATTGGCATTTCAGATATAGGTGCCGATAGGCATTTCAGATATAGTTGCCGATTGGCATTTCAAAAATAGGTGCCGATAGGCATTTCAGATATAGAAGCCGATAGGTATTTCAAATATAGGTGTTGATAGGCATTTCAGATATGGTTGCCGATAGGCATTTTAAATATAGGTGCTGATAGGCATTTCAGATGTAGTTTCCGATAGGCATTTCAAAAATAGGTGCCGATAGGCATTTCAGATATAGGTGCCGATAGGCATTTCAGATATAGTTGCCGATTGGCATTTTAAAAATAGGTGCCGATATGCATTTTAGATGTAGTTTCCGATAGGCATTTCAAAAATAGGTGCCGATAGGCATTTCAGATATAGGTGCCGATGGGCATTTCAGATATAGTTGCCGATAGGCATTTTAGATATAAATGCCAAAAGGCATTTCAGATATAGGTGCCGATAGGCATTTCTGATGTGGTTACCGATAGGCATTTCAAATATAGGTGCTGATAGGCATTTCAGATGTAGTTTTCGATAGGCATTTCAAAAATACGTGCCGATAGGCATTTCAGATATAGGTGCCGATAGGCACTTCAGATATAGTTGCCGATTGGCATTTTAAAAATAGGTGCCGCTAGGCATTTCAGATATAAAAGCCGATAGGCATTTCAAATATAGGTGCCGATAGGCATTCCAAATATGGTTGCCGATAGGCATTTCAAATATAGGTGCTGATAGGCATTTCAGTTGTAGTTTCCAATAGGCATTTCAAAAATAGGTGCCGATAGGCATTTCAGATATAGGTGCCGATAGGCATTTCAGATATAGTTGCCGATTGGCATTTTAAAAATAGGTGCCGATAAGCATTTCATATATAGAAGCCGATAGGCATTTCAAATATAGGTGCCGATAGGCATTCCGGATATGGTTGCCGATAGGCATTTCAAATATAGGTGCTGATAGGCATTTCAGATGTAGTTTCCGATAGGCATTTCAAAAATAGGTGCCGATAGGCATTTTAGATATAGGTGCCGATAGGCATTCAGATATAGTTTCCGATAGGTATTTTAAAAATAGGTGCCGATAGGCATTTCAGATATAGAAGCCGATAGGCATTTCAAATATAGGTGCCGATAGGCATTCCAGATATGGTTGCCGATAGGCATTTCAAATATAGGTGCTGATAGGCATTTAAGATGTAGTTTCCGATAGGCATTTCAAAAATAGGTGCCGATAGGCATTTCAGATATAGGTGTCGATAGGCATTTCAGATATAGTTGGCAATTGGCATTTTAAAATAGGTGTCGGTAGGCATTTCAGATATAGAAGCCGATTGGCATTTCAAATATAGGTGCCGATAGGCATTCCAGATATGGTTGCCGATAGGCATTTTAAATATAGGTGCTGACAGGCATTTCAGATGTAGTTTCCGATAGGCATTTCAAAAACTGGTGCCGATTGGCATTTTAGATATAGGTGCCGATAGGCATTTCAGATATAGTTGCCGATTGGCATTTTAAAAATAGGTGCCGATAGGCATTTCAGATATAGAAGCCGATAGGTATTTCAAATATAGGTGTCGATAGGCATTTCAGATATGGTTGCCGATAGGCATTTCAAATATAGGTGCTGATAGGCATTTCAGATGTAGTTTCCGATAGGCATTACAAAATTGGTGCCGATTGGCATTTCAGATATAGGTGCCGATAGGCATTTCAGATATAGTTACCGATTGGCATTTTAAAAATAGGTGCCGATAGGCATTTCAGATATAGGAGCCGATAGGTATTTCAAATATAGGTGTCGATAGGCATTTCAGATATGGTTGCCGATAGGCATTTCAAATATAGGTGCTGATAGGCATTTCAGATGTAGTATCCGATAGGCATTTCAAAAATAGGTGCCGATAGGCATTTCAGATATAGGTGCGGATAGGCATTTCAGATATAAATGCCGATTAGCATTTTAAAAATAGGTGCCGATAGGCATTTTAGATGTAGTTTCCGATAGGCATTTCAAAAATAGGAGCCGATAGGTATTTCAAATATAGGTGTCGATTGCCATTTCAGATATGGTTGCCGATAGGCATTTCAAATATAGGTG
Source organism: Venustoraphidia nigricollis (assembly GCA_034508555.1). Classification (NCBI taxonomy): domain Eukaryota; kingdom Metazoa; phylum Arthropoda; class Insecta; order Raphidioptera; family Raphidiidae; genus Venustoraphidia; species Venustoraphidia nigricollis. The sequence goes on from JAVRKA010000169.1 coordinate 424,281, forward strand.
CTGATAGGCATTTCAGATGTAGTTTTCGATAGGCATTTCAAAAATAGGTGCCGATAGGCATTTCAGATATAGTTGCCGTTAGGCATTTAAAATATAGGTGCCGATAGGCATTTCAAATATAGGTGCTGATAGGCATTTCAGATGTAGTTTTCGATAGGCATTTCAAAAATAGGTGCCGATAGGCATTTTAGATATAGGTGCCGATAGGCACTTCAGATATAGTTGCCGATTGGCATTTTAAAAATAGGTGCCGCTAGGCATTTTAGATATAGAAGCCGATAGGCATTTCCAATATAGGTGCCGATAGGCATTCCAAATATGGTTGCCGATAGGCATTTCAAATATAGGTGCTGATAGGCATTTCATATGTAGTTTCCGATAGGCATTTCAAAAATAGGTGCCGATAGGCATTTCAGATATAGGTGCCGATAGGCATTTCAGATATAGTTGCCGATTGGCATTTTAAAAATAGGTGTCGATAGGCATTTCAGATATAGAAGCCGATAGGCATTTCAAATATAGGTACCGATAGGCATTCCAGATATGGTTGCCGATAGGCATTTCAAATAAAGGTGCTGATAGGCATTCCAGATGTATTTTCCGATAGGCATTTCAAAAATTGGTGCCGATAGGCATTTCAGATATAGGTACCGATAGGCATTTCAGATAGAGTTACCGATTGGCATTTTAAAAATAGGTGCCGATAGGCATTTCATATATAGAAGCCGATAGGTATTTCAAATATAGGTGTCGATAGGCATTTCAGATATGGTTGACGATAGGCATTTCAAATATAGGTGCTGATAGGCATTTCAGATGTAGTTTCCGATAGGCATTTCAAAAATAGGTGCCGATAGGCATTTCAGATATAGGTGCCGATAGGCATTTCAGATATAGTTGCCGATTGGCATTTTAAAAATAGGTGCCGATAGGCATTTCAGATATAGAAGCCGATAGGCATTTCAAATATAGGTGCCAATAGGCATTCCAGATATGGTTGCCGATAGGCATTTCAAATATAGGTGCTGATAGGCATTTCAGATGTAGTTTCCGATAGGCATTTCAAAAATAGGTGCCGATAGGCATTTCAGATATAGGTGCCGTTAGGCATTTCAGATATAGTTGCCAATTGGCATTTTATAAATACGTGCCGATAGGCATTTCAGATATAGAAGCCGTTAGGCATTTCAAATATAGGTGCAGATAGGCATTCCAGATATGGTTGCCGATAGGCATTTCAAATATAGGTGCTGATAGGCATTTTAGATGTAGTTTCCGACAGGCATTTCAAAAATTGATGCCGATAGGCATTTCAGATATAGGTGCCGATAGGCATTTCAGATATAGTTGCCGATTGGCATTTTAAAAACAGGTGCCGATAGGCATTTCAGATATAGAAGCCGATAGGCATTTCAAATATAGGTGCCGATAGGCATTCCAGATATGGTTGCCGATAGGCATTTCAAATATAGGTGCTGATAGGCATTTCAGATGTAGTTTCCGATAGGCATTTCAAAAATAGGTGCCGATAGGCATTTCAGATATAGTTGCCGATAGGCTTTAAAAATATAGGTGCCGATAGGCATTTCAAATATAGGTGCTGATAGGCATTTCAGATGTAGTTTTCGATAGGCATTTTAAAAATAGGTGCCGATAGGCATTTTAGATATAGGTGCCGATAGGCACTTCAGATATAGTTGCCGATTGGCATTTTAAAAATAGGTGCCGCTAGGCATTTTAGATATAGAAGCCGATAGGCATTTCAAATATAGGTGCCGATAGGCATGCCAAATATGGTTGCCGATAGGCATTTCAAATATAGGTGCTGATAGGCATCACAGATGTAGTTTCCGATAGGCATTTCAAAAATAGGTGCCGATAGGCATTTCAGATATAGGTGCCGATAGGCATTTCAGATATAGTTGCCGATTGGCATTTTAAAAATAGGTGTCGATAGGCATTTCAGATATAGAAGCCGATAGGCATTTCAAATATAGGTACCGATAGGCATTCCAGATATGGTTGCCGATAGGCATTTCAAATAAAGGTGCTGATAGGCATTCCAGATGTATTTTCCGATAGGCATTTCAAAAATTGGTGCCGATAGGCATTTCAGATATAGGTACTGATAGGCATTTCAGATATAGTTACCGATTGGCATTTTAAAAATAGGTGCCGATAGGCATTTCAGATATAGAAGCCGATAGGTATTTCAAATATAGGTGTCGATACGCATTTCAGATATGGTTGACGATAGGCATTTCAAATATAGGTGCTGATAGGCATTTCAGATGTAGTTTCCGATAGACATTTAAAAAATAGGTGCCGTTAGGCATTTCAGATATAGGTGCCGATAGGCATTTCAGATATAGTTGCCGATTGGCATTTTAAAAATAGGTGCCGATAGGCATTTCAGATATAGAAGCCGATAGGCATTTCAAATATAGGTGCCAATAGGCATTCCAGATATGGTTGCCGATAGGCATTTCAAATATAGGTGCTGATAGGCATTTCAGATGTAGTTTCCGATAGGCATTTCAAAAATAGGTGCCGATAGGCATTTCAGATATAGGTGCCGTTAGGCATTTCAGATATAGTAGCCAATTGGCATTTTATAAATACGTGCCGATAGGCATTTCAGATATAGAAGCCGTTAGGCATTTCAAATATAGGTGCAGATAGGCATTCCAGATATGGTTGCCGATAGGCATTTCAAATATAGGTGCTGATAGGCATTTTAGATGTAGTTTCCGACAGGCATTTCAAAAATTGATGCCGATAGGCATTTCAGATATTGGTGCCGATAGGCATTTCAGATATAGTTGCCGATTGGCATTTTAAAAACAGGTGCCGATAGGCATTTCAGATATAGAAGCCGATAGGCATTTCAAATATAAGTGCCGATAGGCATTCCAGATATGGTTGCCGATAGGCATTTCAAATATAGGTGCTGATAGGCATTTCAGAAGTAGTTTCCGATAGGCATTTTAAAAATAGGTGCCGATAGGCATTTCAGATATAGAAGCCGATAGGCATTTTAAATATAGGTGCCGATAGGCATTCCAGATATGGTTGCCGATAGGCATTTCAAATATAGGTGCTGATAGGCATTACACATGTAGTTTCCGATAGGCATTTCAAAAATAGGTGCCGATAGGCATTTCAGATATAGGTGCCGATAGGCATTTCAGATATAGAAGCCGATAGGCATTTCAAATATAGGTGCCGATAGGCATTCCAGATATGGTTGCCGATAGGCATTTTAAATATAGGTGCTGATAGGTATTTCAGATGTAGTTTCCGATAGGCATTTCAAAAATAGGTACCGATAGGCATTTCAGATATAGGTGCCGATAGGCATTTCAGATATAGTTGCCAATTGGCATTTTAAAAATAGGTGTCGGTAGGCATTTCAGATATAGAAGCCGATAGTCATTTCAAATATAGGTGCCGATAGGCATTCCAGATATGTTTGCCGATAGGCATTTTAAATATAGGTGCTGATAGGCATTTCAGATGTAGTTTCCGATAGGCATTTCAAAAATTGGTGCCGATTGGCATTTTAGATATAGGTGCCGATAGGCATTTCAGATATAGTTGCCGATTGGCATTTTAAAAATAGGTGCCGATAGGCATTTCAGATATAGAAGCCGATAGGTATTTCAAATATAGATGAAGATAGGCATTTCAGATATGGTTGCCGATAGGCATTTCAAATATAGGTGCTGATAGGCATTTCAAATGTAGTTTCCTATAGGCATTTCAAAAATAGGTGCCGAAAGGCATTTCAGATATAGGTGCCGATACGCATTTCAGATATAGTTGCCGATTGGCATTTTAAAAATAGGTGCCGATAGGCATTTTAGATGTAGTTTCCGATAGGCATTTCAAAAATAGGTGCCGATAGGCATTTCAGATATAGGTGCCGATAGGCATTTCTGATGTGGTTGCCGAAAGGCATTTCAAATATAGGTGCTGATAGGCATTTCAGATGTAGTTTTCGATAGGCATTTCAAAAATAGGTGCCGATAGGCATTTTAGATATAGGTGCCGATAGGCACTTCAGATATAGTTGCCGATTGGCGTTTTAAAAATAGGTGCCGATAGGCATTTTAGATGTAGTTTCCGATAGGCATTTCAGAAATAGGTGCCGATAGGCATTTCAGATATAGGTGCCGATAGGCATTTCTGATGTGGTTGCCGAAAGGCATTTCAAATATAGGTGCTGATATGCATTTCAGATGTAGTTTTCGATAGGCATTTCAAAAATAGGTGCCGATAGGCATTTTAGATATAGAAGCCGATAGGCATTTCAAATATAGGTGCCGATAGGCATTCCAAATATGGTTGCCGATAGGCATTTCAAATATAGGTGCTGATAGGCATTTCAGTTGTAGTTTCCGATAGGCATTTAAAAAATAGGTGCCGATAGGCATTTCAGATATAGGTGCCGATAGGCATTTCAGATATAGTTGCCGATAGGCATTTCAGATAAAGGTGCCGATAGGCATTTCAGATATAGAAGCCGATAGGTATTTCAAATATAGATGTCGATAGGCATTTCAGATATGGTTGCCGATAGGCATTTCAAATATAGGTGCTGATAGGCATTTCAGATGTAGTTTCCGATAGGCAATTTAAAAATAGGTGCCGATAGGCATTTCAGATATAGGTGCCGATAGGCATTTCAGGTATAGTTGCCGATAATCATTTTAAAAATAGGTGCCGATAGGCATTTCAGATATAGAAGCCGATAGGCATTTCAAATATAGGTGCCGATAGGCATTCCAGATATGGTTGCCGATAGGCATTTCAAATATAGGTGCTGATAGGCATTTCAGATGTAGTTTCCGATATGCATTTTAAAAATAGGTGCCGATAGGCATTTTAGATATAGAAGCCGATAGGCATTTCAAATATAGGTGCCGATAGGCATTCCAGATATGGTTGCTGTTAGGCATTTCAAATATAGGTGCTGATAGGCATTTCAGATGTAGTTTTCGATAGGCATTTCAAAAGTAGGTGCCGATAGGCATTTCAGATATAGGTGCCGATAGGCATTTCAGATATAATTGCCGATTGGCATTTTAAAAATAGGTGCCGATAGGCATTTCAGATATAGAAGCCGATAGGCATTTCAAATATAGGTGCCGATAAGCATTCCAGATATGTTTGCCGATAGGCATTTCAAATATAGGTGCTGATAGGCATTTCAGATGTAGTTTCCGATAGGCATTTCAAAAATTGGTGCCGATAGGCATTTCAGATATAGGAGATGATAGCCATTTCAGATATAGTTGCCGATTGGCATTTTAAAAATAGGTGTTGATAGGCATTTCAGATATAGAAGCCGATAGGTATTTCAAATATAGGTGTCGATAGGCATTTCAGATATGGTGTCCGATAGGCATTTCAAATATAGGTGTTGATAGGCATTTCAGATGTAGTTTCCGATAGGCATTTCAAAAATAGGTGCCGATAGGCATTTCAGATATAGGTGCCGATAGGCATTTCAGATATAGTTGCCGATTGGCATTTTAAAAATAGGTGCCGATATGCATTTTAGATGTAGTTTCCGATAGGCATTTTAAAAATAGGTGCCGATAGGCATCTCAGATATAAGTGCCGAAAGGCATATCAGATATAGTTGCCGATAGGTATTTAAAATATAGGTGCCGATAGGCATTTCAAATATAGGTGTCGATAGGCATTTCAGATATAAATGCCGAAAGGCATTTCAGATATAGGTGCCTATAGGCATTCCAGATATGGTTGCCGATAGGCATTTCAAATATAGGTGCTGATAGGCATTTCAGATGTAGTTTCCGATCGGCATTTCAAAAATAGGTGCCGATAGGCATTTCAGATATAGAAGCCGATAGGCATTTCAAATATAAGTGCCGATAGGCATTCCAGATATGGTTGCCGATAGGCTTTTCAAATATAGGTGCCGATAGGCATTTCAGATATAGTTGCCGATTGGCATTTTAAAAACAGGTGCCGATAGGCATTTCAGATATAGCAGCCGATAGGTATTTTAAATATAGGGGTCGATAGGCATTTCGGATATGGTTCCTGATAGGCATTTTAAATGTAGGAGCAGATAGGCATTTCAGATGTAGTATCCGAAAGACATTTCAAAAATAGGTGCCGATTGGCATTTCAGATATAGGTGCCGATAGGCATTTCAGATATAGTTGCCGATTGGCATTTTAAAAATAGGTGCTGATAGGCATTTCAGATATAGAAGCCGATAGGCATTTCAAATATAGGTGCCGATAGGCATTCCAGATATGGTTGCCGATAGGCATTTCAAATATAAGTGCTGATAGGAATTTCAGATGTAGTTTCCGATAGGCATTCCAAAAATAGGTACCGATAGGCATTTCAGATATAGGTGCCGATAGGCATTTCAGATATAGTTGCCAATTGGCATTTCAAAAATAGGTGTCGATAGGCATTTCAGATATAGGTGCCGATAGGCATTTCAGATATAGTTGCCGATTGGCTTTTTAAAAATAGGTGCCGATAGATTTTTCAGATATAGAAGCCGATAGGCATTTCAAATATAGGTGCCGATAGGCATTCCAGATATGGTTGCCTATAGGCATTTTTAAATATAAGTGCTGATAGGCATTTCAGATGTAGTATCCGAAAGACATTTCAAAAATAGGTGCCGATTGGCATTTCAGATATAGGTTCCGATAGGCATTTCAGATATAGTTGCCGATTGGCATTTTAAAAATAGGTGCTGATAGGCATTTCAGGTATAGTAGCCGATAGGCATTTCAAATATAGGTGCCGATAGGCATTCCAGATAGGGTTGCCGATAGGCATTTTAAATATAGGTGCTGATAGGCATTTTAGATGTAGTTTCCGATAGGCATTTCAAAAATTGATGCCGATAGGCAATTCAAATATAGATGCCGATAGGCATTTCAGATATAGTTGCCGATTGGCATTTTAAAAACAGGTGCCGACAGGCATTTCAGAAATAGAAGCCGATAGGTATTTCAAATATAGGTGTCGATAGGCATTTCAGATATGGTTGCCGATAGGCATTTCAAATATAGGAGCAGATAGGCATTTCAGATGTAGTTTCCGAAAGACATTTCAAAAATAGGTGCCTATAGGCATTTCAGATATAGGTGCCGATAGGCATTTCAGATATAGTTGCCGATTGGCTTTTTAAAAATAGGTGCCGATAGATTTTTCAGATATAGAAGCCGATAGGCATTTCAAATATAGGTGCCGATAGGCATTCCAGATATGGTTGCCTATAGGCATTTCAAATATAAGTGCTGATAGGCATTTCAGATGTAGTTTCCGATAGGCATTTCAAAAATAGGTATCGATAGGCATTTCAGATATAGGTGCCGATAGGCATTTTAGATATAGTTGCCAATTGGCATTTTAAAAATAGGTGTCGATAGGCATTTCAGATATAGAAGCCGATAGGCATTTCAAATATAGGTGCCGATAGGCATTCCAGATATGGTTGCCGATAGGCATTTCAAATATGGGTGCTGACAGGCATTTCAGATGTCGTTTCCGATAGGCATTTCAAAAATTGGTGCCGATAGGCATTTCAGATATTGGTGCCGATAGGCATTTCAGATATAGTTGCCGATTGGCATTTTGAAAATAGGTGCCGATAGGCATTTTAGATGTAGTTTCCGATAGGCATTTCAAAAATAGGTGCCGATAGGCATTTCAGATATAGTTGCCGATTGGCATTTTAAAAATAGGTGCCGATAGGCATTTCAGATATAGAAGCCGATAGGCATTTCAAATATAAGTGCTGATAGGCATTTCAGATGTAGTTTCCGATAGGCATTTCAAAAATAGGTACCGATAGGCATTTCAGATATAGGTTCCGATAATCATTTCAGATATAGTTGCCAATTGGCATTTTAAAAATAGGTGTCGATAGGCATCTCAGATATAGAAGCCTATAGGCACTTCAAATATAGGTGCCGATAGGCATTCCAGATAAGGTTGCCGATAGGTATTTCAAATATAGGTGTCGATAGGCATTTCAGATATGGTTGCCGATAGGCATTTCAAATATAGGTGCTGATAGGCATTTCAGATGTAGTTTCCGTTAGGCATTTCAAAAATAGGTGCCGATAGGCATTTCAGATATAGGTGCCGATAGGCATTTCAGATATAGTTGCCGATTTGCATTTTAAAAATAGGTGCCGATAGCCATTTTAGATGTAGTTTCCGATAGGCATTTCAAAAATAGGTGCCGATAGGCATTTCAGATATAGGTGCCGATAGGCATATCAGATATAGTTGCCGATAGGCATTTAAAATATAGGTGCCGATAGGCATTTCAAATATAGGTGTCGATAGGCATTTCAGATATAAATGCCGAAAGGCATTTCAGATATAGGTGCCGATAGGCATTTCTGATGTGGTTGCCGATAGGCATTTCAAATATAGTTGCTGATAGGCATTTCAGATGTAGTTTTCGATAGGCATTTCAAAAATAGGTGCCGATAGGCATTTCAATATAGGTGCCGATAGGCACTTCAGATATAGTTGCCGATTGGCATTTTAAAAATAGGTGCCGCTAGGCATTTCAGTTATAGAAGCCGATAGGCATTTCAAATATAGGTGCCGATAGGCATTCCAGATATGGTTGCCGATAGGCATTTCAAATATAGGTGCTGATAGGCATTTCAGATGTAGTTTCCGATAGGCATTTCAAAAATAGGTGCCGATAGGCATTACAGATATAGGTGCTGATAGGCATTTCAGATATAGTTGCCGATAGCCATTTTAAAAATAGGTGCCGATAGGCATTTCAGATATAGAAGCCGATAGGTATTTCAAATATAGGTGCCGATAGGCATTCCAGATATGGTTGCCGATAGGCATTTTAAAAATAGGTGCCGATAGGCATTTCAGATATAGAAGCCGATAGGCATTTCAAATATAGGTGCCGATAGGCATTCCAGATATGGTTGCCGATAGGCATTTCAAATATAGGTGCTGATAGGCATTTCAGATGTAGTTTTCGATAGGCATTTTAAAAATAGGTGCCGATAGGCATTTCAGATATAGAAGCCGATAGGCATTTCAAATATAGGTGCCGATAAGCATTCCAGATATGGTTGCCGATAGGCATTTCAAATATAGGTGCTGATAGGCATTTCAGATGTAGTTTCCGATAGGCATTTCAAAAATAGGTGCCGATAAGCATTTTAGATATAGGTGCCGATAGGCATTTCAGATATAGTTGCCGATAGCCATTTTAAAAATAGGTGCCGAAAGTCATTTCAGATATAGAAGCCGATAGGCATTTCAAATATAGGTGCCGATAGGCATTCCAGATATGGTTGCCGATAGGCAATTCAAATATAGGTGCTGATAGGCATTTCAGATGAAGTTTTCGATAGGCATTTCAAAAATAGGTGCCGATAGGCATTTCAGATATAGGTGCCGATAGGCATTTCAGATATAGTTGCCGATTGGCATTTTAAAAATAGGTGCCGATAGGCATTTCAGATATAGAAGCCGATAGGCATTTCAAATATAGGTGCCGATAAGCATTCCAGATATGGTTGCCGATAGGCATTTCAAATATAGGTGCTGATAGGCATTTCAGATGTAGTTTCCGATAGGCATTTCAAAAATTGGTGCCGATAGGCATTTCAGATATAGGTGCCGATAGGCATTTCAGATATAGTGGCCGATTGGCATTTTAAAAATAGGTGTTGGTAGGCATTTCAGATATAGAAGCCGATAGGTATTTCAAATATAGGTGTCGATAGGCATTTCAGATATGGTTGCCGATAGGCATTTCAAATATAGGTGCTGATAGGCATTTCAGATGTTGTTTCCGATAGGCATTTTAAAAATAGGTGCCGATAGGCATTTCAGATATAGGTGCCGATAGGCATTTCAGATATAGTTGCCGATTGGCATTTTAAAAATAGGTGTCGATGTTCATTTCAGATATAGAAGCCAATAGGCATTTCAAATATAAGTGCCGATAGGCATTCCAGATATGGTTGCCGATAGGCATTTCAAATATAGGTGCTGATAGGCATTCCAGATGTATTTTCCGATTGGCATTTCAAAAATTGGTGCCGATAGGCATTTCAGATATAGTTACCGATTGGCATTTTAAAAATAGGTGCCGATAGGCATTTCAGATATAGAAGCCGATAGGTATTTCAAATATAGGTGTCGATAGGCATTTCAGATATGGTTGACGATAGGCATTTCAAATATAGGTGCTGATAGGCATTTCAGATGTAGTTTCCGATAGGCATTTCAAAAATAGGTGCCGATAGGCATTTCAGATATAGGTGCCGATAGGCATTTCAGATATACAAGCCGATAGGCATTTCAAATATAGGTGCCGATAGGCATTCCAGATATGGTTGCTGATAGGCATTTCAAATATAAGTGCTGATAGGCATTTCAGATGTAGTTTCCGATAGGCATTTCAAAAATAGGTACCGATAGGCATTTCAGATATAGAAGCCGATAGGCATTTCAAATATAGGTGCCGATAGGCATTCCAGATATGGTTGTCGATAGGCATTTCAAATATAGGTGCTGATAGGCATTTCAGATGTAGTTTCTGATAGGCATTTCAAAAATTGGTGCCGATTGGCATTTTAGATATAGGTGCCGATAGGCATTTCAGATATAGTTGCCGATTGGCATTTTAAAAATAGGTGCCGATAGGCATTTCAGATATAGAAGCCGATAGGTATTTTAAAATATAGGTGTCGATAGGCATTTCAGATATGGTAGCCGATAGGCATTTCAAATATAGGTGCTGATAGGCATTTCAGATGTAGTTTCCGATAGGCATTTCAAAAATTGGTGCCGATTGGCATTTCAGATATAGGTGCCGAAAGGCATTTCAGATATAGTTGCCGATTGGCATTTTAAAAATAGGTGCCGTTAGGCATCTCAGATATAAAAGCCGATAGGTATTTCAAATATAGGTGTTGATAGGCATTTCAGATATGGTGTCCGAGAGGCATTTCAAATATAGGTGCTGATAGGCATTTCAGATGTAGTTTCCGATAGGCATTTCAAAGATAGGTGCCGATAGGCATTTCAGATATAGGTGCTGATAGGCATTTCAGATATAGTTGCCGATTGGCATTTTAAAAATAGGTGCCGATATGCATTTTAGATGTAGTTTCCGATAGGCATTTCAAAAATAGGTGCCGATAGGCATTTCAGATATAGGTGCCGATAGGCATATCAGATATAGTTGCCGATAGGCATTTAAAATATAGGTGCCGATAGGCATTTCAAATATAGGTGTCGGTAGGCATTTCAGATATAAATGCCGAAAGGCATTTCAGATATAGGTGCCGATAGGCATTTCTGATGTGGTTGCTGATCTGCATTTCAAATATTGGTGCTGATAGGCATTTCAGATGTAGTGTTCGATAGGCATTTCAAAAATAGGTGCCGATAGGCATTTCAGATAAAGGTGCCGATAGGCACTTCAGATATAGTTGCCGATTGGCATTTTAAAAATAGGGCCGCTAGGCATTTCAGATATAGAAGCCGATAGGCATTTCAAATATAGGTGCCGATAGGCATTCCAAATATGGTTGCCGATAGGCATTTCAAATATAGGTGCTGATAGGCATTTCAGTTGTAGTTTCCGATAGGCATTTCAAAAATCGGTGCCGATAGGCATTTCAGATATGGTTGCCGATAGGCATTTTAGATATAGTTGCCAATTGGCATTTTAAAAATAGGTGCCGATAGGCATTTCAGATATAGAAGCCGATATAAAATTTTTGAATATAGGTGCCGATAGGCATTCCAGATATGGTTGCCGATAGGCATTTCAAATATAGGTGCTGATAGGCATTTCAGATGTAGTTTCCGATAGGCATTTCAAAAATAGGTGCCGATAGGCATTTCAGATATAGGTGCCGATAGGCATTTCAGATATAGTTGCCGATAGCTATTTTAAAAATAGGTGCCGATAGGCATTTCAGATATAGAAGCCGATAGGCATTTTAAATATAGGTGCCGATAGGCATTCCAGATATGGTTGCCGATAGGCATTTCAAATATAGGTGCTGATAGGCATTTCAGTTGTAGTTTCCGATAGGCATTCCAAAAATAGGTGCCGATAGGCATTTCAGATATAGGTGCCGATAGGCATTTCAGATATAGTTGCCGATAGCCATTTTAAAAATAGGTGCCGATAGGCATTTCAGATATAGAAGCCGATAGGCATTTCAAATATAAGTGCCGATAGGCATTCCAGATATGGTTGCCGATAGGCATTTCAAATATAGGTGCTGATAGGCATTTCAGAAGTAGTTTCCGATAGGCATTTTAAAAATAGGTGCCGATAGGCATTTCAGATAATATAGAAGCCGATAAGCATTTCAAATATAGGTGCCGATAGGCATTCCAGATATGGTTGCCGATAGGCATTTCAAATATAGGTGCTGATAGGCATTTCAGATGTAGTTTCCGATAGGCATTTCAAAAATAGGTGCCGATAGGCATTTCAGATATAGGTGCCGATAGGCATTTCAGATATAGTTGCCGATAGCCATTTTAAAAATAGGTGCCGATAGGCATTTCAGATATAGAAGCCGATAGGCATTTCAAATATAGGTGCCGATAGGCATTCCAGATATGGTTGCCGATAGGCATTTTAAATATAGGTGCTGATAGGTATTTCAGATGTAGTTTCCGATAGGCATTTCAAAAATAGGTACCGATAGGCATTTCAGATATAGGTGCCGATAGGCATTTCAGATATAGTTGCCAATTGGCATTTAAAAAATAGGTGTCGGTAGGCATTTCATTTATAGAAGCCGATAGGCATTTCAAATAAAGGTGCCGATAGGCATTCCAGATATGGTTGCCGATAGGCATTTAATATATAGGTGCTGATAGGCATTTCAGATGTAGTTTCCGATAGGCATTTCAAAAATTGGTGCCGATTGGCATTTTAGATATAGGTGCCGATAGGCATTTCAGATATAGAAGCCGATAGGTATTTCAAATATAGGTGCCGATAGGCATTTCAGATATGGTTGCCGATAGGCTTTTCAAATATAGGTGCTGATAGGCATTTTAGATGTAGTTTCCGATAGGCATTTCAAAAATTGATGCCGATAGGCATTTCAGATATAGGTGCCGATAGGCCATTCAGATATAAGTGCCGATAGGCATTCCAGATATGGTTGCCGATAGGCATTTCAAATATAGGTGCTGATAGGCATTTCAGATGTAGTTTCCGATAGGCATTTCAAAAATAAGCGCCCATAGGCATTTCAGATATAGAAGCCGATAGGCATTTCAAATAGAGGTGCCGATAGGCATTTCAGATATGGTTGCCGATAGGCTTTTCAAATATAGGTGCTGATAGGCATTTTAGATGTAGTTTCCGATAGGCATTTCAAAAATTGATGCCGATAGGCATTTCAGATATAGGTGCCGATAGGCATTTCAGATATAGTTGCCGATTGGCATTTTAAAAACAGGTGCCGATAGGCATTTCAGATATAGAAGCCGATAGGTATTTTAAATATAGGGGTCGATAGGCATTTCGGATATGGTTCCTGATAGGCATTTCAAATATAGGAGCAGATAGGCATTTCAGATGTAGTTTCCGAAAGACATTTCAAAAATAGGTGCCGATTGGCATTTCAGATATAGGTACCGATAGGCATTTCAGATATAGTTGCCGATTGGCATTTTAAAAATAGGTGCCGATAGGCATTTCAGATATAGAAGCCGATAGGCATTTCAAATATAGGTGCCGATAGGCATTCCAGATATGGTTGCCGATAGGCATTTCAAATATAAGTGCTGATAGGAATTTCAGATGTAGTTTCCGATAGGCATTTCAAAAATAGGTACCGATAGGCATTTCAGATATAGGTGCCGATAGGCATTTCAGATATAGTTGCCAATTGGCATTTCAAAAATAGGTGTCGATAGGCATTTCAGATATAGAAGCCGATAGGCATTTCAAATATAGGTGCCGATAGGCATTCCAGATATGGTTGCCGATAGGCATTTCAAATATAGGTGCTGATAGGCATTTTAGATGTAGTTTCCGATAGGTATTTCAAAAATTGATACCGATAGGCAATTCAAATATAGGTGCCGATAGGCATTTCAGATATAGTTGTCGATTGGCATTTTAAAAACAGGTGCCGAAAGGCATTTCAGAAATAGAAGCCGATAGGTATTTCAAATATTGGTGTCGATAGGCATTTCAGATATGGTTGCCGATAGGCATTTAAAATATAGGAGCAGATAGGCATTTCAGATGTAGTTTCCGAAAGACATTTCAAAAATAGGTGCCGATAGGCATTTCAGATATAGGTGCCGATAGGCATTTCAGATATAGTTGCCGATTGGCATTTTAAAAATAGGTGCCGATAGGCTTTTCAGATATAGAAGCCGATAGGCATTTCAAATATAGGTGCCGATAGGCATTCCAGATATGGTTGCCGATAGGCATTTCAAATATAAGTGCTGATAGGAATTTCAGATGTAGTTTCCGATAGGCATTTCAAAAATAGGTACCGATAGGCATTTCAGATATAGGTGCCGATAGGCCTTTCAGATATAGTTGCCAATTGGCATTTTAAAAATAGGTGTCGATAGGCATCTCAGATGTAGTTTCCGATAGGCATTTCAAAAATTGGTGCCGGTTGGCATTTTAGATATAGGTGCCGATAGGCATTTCAGATATAGAAGCCGATAGGTATTTCAAATATAGGTGTCGATAGGCATTTCAGATATGGTTGCCGATGGGCATTTTAAATATAGGTGCTGATAGGCATTTCAGATGTAGTTTCCGATAGGCATTTCAAAAATAGGTGCCGATAGGCATTTCAGATATAGGTGCCGATAAGCATTTCAGATATAGTTGCCGATTGGCATTTTAAAAATAGGTGCCGATAGGCATTTCAGATATAGAAGCCGATAGGCATTTCAAATATAGGTGCCGATAAGCATTCCAGATATGGTTGCCGATAGGCATTACAAATATAGGTGCTGATAGGCATTTCAGATGTAGTTTCCGATAGGCATTTCAAAAATTGGTGCCGATAGGCATTTCAGATATAGGTGCCGATAGGCATTTCAGATATAGTTGCCGATTGGCATTTAAAATATAGGTGCTGATAGGCATTTCAGATGTAGTTTCCGATAGGCATTTCAAAAATTGGTGCCGATAGGCATTTCAGTTATAGGTGCCGATAGGCATTTCAGATATAGTTGCCGATTGGCATTTTAAAAATAGGTGTTGATAGGCATTTCAGATATAGAAGCCGATAGGCATTTCAAATATAGGTGCCGATAGGCATTCCAGATATGGTTGCCGATAATCATTTCAAATATAGGTGCTGATAGGCATAATAGATGTATTTTCCGATAGGCATTTCAAAAATTGGTGCCGATAGGCATTTCAGATATAGGGGCCGATAGGCATTTCAGATATGGTTGCCGATAAGCATTTCAAATATAGGTGCTGATAGGCATTTCAGATGTAGTTTCCGATAGGCATTTCAAAAATAGGTGCCGATAGGCATTTCAGTTATGGGTGCCGACAGGCATTTCAGATATAGTTGCCGATTGGCATTTTAAAAATAGGTGCCAATAGGCATTTCAGATATGGTTGCCGATAGGCATTTCAAATATAGGAGCAGATAGGCATTTCAGATGTAGTTTCCGAAAGACATTTCAAAAATAGGTGCCGATAGGCATTTCAGATATAGGTGCCGATAGGCATTTCAGATATAGTTGCCAATTGGCGTTTTAAAAATAGGTGTCGATAGGCATTTCAGATATAGAAGCCGATGGGTATTTCAAATATAGGTGTCGATAGGCATTTCAGATATGGTTGCCGATAGGCATTTCAAATATAGGTGCTGATAGGCATTTCAGATGTAGTTTCCGATCGGCATTTCAAAAATAGGTGCCGATAGGCATTTCAGATATAGGTGCCGATAGGCATTTCAGATATAGTTGCCGATTGGCATTTTAAAAATAGGTGCCGATAGGCATTTTAGATGTAGTTTTCGATAGGCATTTCAAAAATAGGTGCCCATAGGCATTTCAGATATAGGTGCCGATAGGCATATCAGATATAGTTGCCGATAGGCATATAAAATATAGGTGCCGATAGGCATTTCAAATATAGGTGTCGATAGGCATTTCAGATATAAATGCCGAAAGGCATTTCAGATATAGGTGCCGATAGGCATTCTGATGTGGTTGCCGATAGGCATTTCAAATATTGGTGCTGATAAGCATTTCAGATGTAGTTTTCGATAGGCATTTCAAAAATAGGTGCCGATAGTCATTTCAATATAGGTGCCGATAGGCACTTCAGATATAGTTGCCGATAGGCATTTAAAATATAGGTGCCGATAGGCATTTCAAATATAGGTGCTGATAGGCATTTCAGATGTAGTTTCCGATAGGCATTTCAAAAATAGGTGCCGATAGGCATTTCAGATATAGGTGCCGATAGCCATTTCAGGTATAGTTGCCGATAGCCATTTTAAAAATATGTGCCGATAGGCATTTTAGATATAGAAGCCGATAGGCATTTCTAATATAGGTGCCGATAGGCATTCCAGATATGGTTGCCGAAAGGCATTTCAAATATAGGTGCTGATAGGCATTTCAGATGTAGTTTCCGATATGCATTTTAAAAATAGGTGCCGATAGGCATTTCAGATATAGAAGCCGATAGGCATTTCAAATATAGGTGCCGATAAGCATTCCAGATATGGTTGCCGATAGGCATTTCAAATATAGGTGCTGATAGGCATTTCAGATGTAGTTTCCGATAGGCATTTCAAAAATAGGTGCCGATAGGCATTTCAGATATAGGTGCCGAAAGGCATTTCAGATATAGTTGCCGATAGTTATTTTAAAAATACGTGCCGATAGGCATTTCAAATATAGAAGCCGATAGGCATTTCAAATATAGGTGCCGATAGGCATTCCAGATATGGTTGCCGTTAGGCTTTTCAAATATAGGTGCTGATAGGCATTTCAGATGTAGTTTTCGATAGGCATTTCAAAAGTAGGTGCCGATAGGCATTTCAGATATAGGTGCCGATAGGCATTTCAGATATGGTTGCCGATTGGCATTTTAAAAATAGGTGCCGATAGGCATTTCAGATATAGAAGCCGATAGGTATTTCAAATATAGGTGTCGATAGGCTTTTCAGATATGGTTGCCGATAGGCATTTCAAATATAGGTGTTGATAGGCATTTCAGATGTAGTTTCCGATAGGCATTTCAAAAATAGGTTTTGATAGGCATTTCAGATTTAGGTGCCGAAAGGCATTTCAGATATAGTTGCCGATTGGCATTTTAAAAATAGGTGCCGATATGCATTTTAGATGTAGTTTCCGATAGGCATTTCAAAAATAGGTGCCGATAGGCATTTCAGATATAGGTGCCGATAGGCATATCAGATATAGTTGCCGATAGGCATTTAAAATATAGGTGCCGATAGGCATTTCAAATATAGGTGTCGATAGGCATTTCAGATATAAATGCCGAAAGGCTTTTCAGATATAGGTGCCTATAGGCATTCCAGATATGGTTGCCGATAGGCATTTCAAATATAGGTGCTGATAGGCATTTCAGATGTAGTTTCCGATAGGCATTTCAAAAATAGGCGCCGATAGGCATTTCAGATATAGAAGCCGATAGGCATTTCAAATATAGGTGCCGATAGGCATTTCAGATATAGTTGCCGATAGGCTTTTCAAATATAGGTGCTGATAGGCATTTTAGATGTAGTTTCCGATAGGCATTTCAAAAATTGATGCCGATAGGCATTTCAGATATAGGTGCCGATAGGCATTTCAGATATAGTTGCCGATTGGCATTTTAAAAATAGGTGCCGATAGGCATTTCAGATATAGAAGCCGATAGGTATTTTAAATATAGGGGTCGATAGGCATTTCGGATATGGTTCCTGATAGGCATTTCAAATATAGGAGCAGATAGGCATTTCAGATGTAGTTTCCGATAGACATTTCAAAAATAGGTGCCGATTGGCATTTCAGATATAGGTGCCGATAGGCATTTCAGATATAGTTGCCGATTGGCATTTTAAAAATAGGTGCCGATAGGCATTTCAGATATAGAAGCCGATAGGCATTTCAAATATAGGTGCCGATAGGCATTCCAGATATGGTTGCCGATAGGCATTTCAAATATAAGTGCTGATAGGAATTTCAGATGTAGTTTCCGATAGGCATTTCAAAAATAGGTACCGAAAGGCATTTCAGATATAGGTGCCGATAGGCCTTTCAGATATAGTTGCCAATTGGCATTTTAAAAATAGGTGTCGATAGGCATCTCAGATGTAGTTTCCGATAGGCATTTCAAAAATTGGTGCCGGTTGGCATTTTAGATATAGGTGCCGATAGGCATTTCAGATATAGAAGCCGATAGGTATTTCAAATATAGGTGTCGATAGGCATTTCAGATATGGTTGCCGATGGGCATTTTAAATATAGGTGCTGATAGGCATTTCAGATGTAGTTTCCGATAGGCATTTCAAAAATAGGTGCCGATAGGCATTTCAGATATAGGTGCCGATAAGCATTTCAGATATAGTTGCCGATTGGCATTTTAAAAATAGGTGCCGATAGGCATTTCAGATATAGAAGCCGATAGGCATTTCAAATATAGGTGCCGATAAGCATTCCAGATATGGTTGCCGATAGGCATTACAAATATAGGTGCTGATAGGCATTTCAGATGTAGTTTCCGATAGGCATTTCAAAAATTGGTGCCGATAGGCATTTCAGATATAGGTGCCGATAGGCATTTCAGATATAGTTGCCGATTGGCATTTAAAATATAGGTGCTGATAGGCATTTCAGATGTAGTTTCCGATAGGCATTTCAAAAATTGGTGCCGATAGGCATTTCAGTTATAGGTGCCGATAGGCATTTCAGATATAGTTGCCGATTGGCATTTTAAAAATAGGTGTTGATAGGCATTTCAGATATAGAAGCCGATAGGCATTTCAAATATAGGTGCCGATAGGCATTCCAGATATGGTTGCCGATAATCATTTCAAATATAGGTGCTGATAGGCATAATAGATGTATTTTCCGATAGGCATTTCAAAAATTGGTGCCGATAGGCATTTCAGATATAGGGGCCGATAGGCATTTCAGATATGGTTGCCGATAAGCATTTCAAATATAGGTGCTGATAGGCATTTCAGATGTAGTTTCCGATAGGCATTTCAAAAATAGGTGCCGATAGGCATTTCAGTTATGGGTGCCGACAGGCATTTCAGATATAGTTGCCGATTGGCATTTTAAAAATAGGTGCCAATAGGCATTTCAGATATGGTTGCCGATAGGCATTTCAAATATAGGAGCAGATAGGCATTTCAGATGTAGTTTCCGAAAGACATTTCAAAAATAGGTGCCGATAGGCATTTCAGATATAGGTGCCGATAGGCATTTCAGATATAGTTGCCAATTGGCGTTTTAAAAATAGGTGTCGATAGGCATTTCAGATATAGAAGCCGATGGGTATTTCAAATATAGGTGTCGATAGGCATTTCAGATATGGTTGCCGATAGGCATTTCAAATATAGGTGCTGATAGGCATTTCAGATGTAGTTTCCGATAGGCATTTCAAAAATAGGTGCCGATAGGCATTTCAGATATAGGTGCCGATAGGCATTTCAGATATAGTTGCCGATTGGCATTTTAAAAATAGGTGCCGATAGGCATTTTAGATGTAGTTTTCGATAGGCATTTCAAAAATAGGTGCCCATAGGCATTTCAGATATAGGTGCCGATAGGCATATCAGATATAGTTGCCGATAGGCATATAAAATATAGGTGCCGATAGGCATTTCAAATATAGGTGTCGATAGGCATTTCAGATATAAATGCCGAAAGGCATTTCAGATATAGGTGCCGATAGGCATTCTGATGTGGTTGCCGATAGGCATTTCAAATATTGGTGCTGATAAGCATTTCAGATGTAGTTTTCGATAGGCATTTCAAAAATAGGTGCCGATAGTCATTTCAATATAGGTGCCGATAGGCACTTCAGATATAGTTGCCGATTGGCATTTTAAAAATAGGTGCCGCTAGGCATTTCAGATATAGAAGCCGATAGGCATTTCAAATATAGGTGCCGACAGGCATTCCAAATATGGTTGCCGATATTCATTTCAAATATAGGTGCTGATAGGCATTTCAAATGTAATTTCCGATAGGCATTTCAAAAATAGGTGGCGATAGGCATTTCAGATATAGGTGCCGATAGGCATTACAGATATAGTTGCCGATTGGCATTTTAAAAATAGGTGCCGATAGGCATTTTAGATATAGAAGCCGATAGGCATTTCAGATATAGTTGCCGATTATTATTTTAAAAATAGGTGCCGATAGGCATTTCAGATATAGAAGTCGATAGGCATTTTAAATATAGGTGCCGATAGGCTTTCGAGATATGGTTGCCGATAGGCATTTCAAATATAGGTACTGATAGGCATTTCAGATATAGTTGCCGATTGGCATTTTAAAAATAGGTGCCGATAGGCATTTCAGATATAGGTGCCGATAGGCATTTCAGATAGAGTTGCCGATTGGCATTTTAAAAATAGGTGCTGATAGGCATTTTTGATGTAGTTTCCGATAGGCATAAAAAAAATAGGTGCCATTAGGCATTGCAGATATAGGTGCCGATAGGCATATCAGATATAGTTGCCGATGGGCATTTAAAATATAGGTGCCGATAGGCATTTCAAATATAGGTGTCGATAGGCATTTCAGATATAAATGCCGAAGGGCATTTCAGATATAGGTGCCGATAGGCATTTCTGATGTGGTTGATGAAAGGCATTTCAAATATAAGTGCTGATAGGCATTTCAGATGTAGTTTCCGATAGGCATTTCAAAAATAGGTGCCAATAGGCATTTCAGATATAGGTGCCGATAGGCATTTTAGATATAGTTGCCGATTGGCATTTTAAAAATAGGTGCCGATAGGCATTTTAGATGTAGTTTCCGATAGGCATTTCAAAAATAGGTGCCGATAGGCATTTCAGATATAGGTGCCGATAGGCATATCAGATATAGTTGCCGATAGGCATTTAAAATATAGGTGCCGATAGGCATTTCAAATATAGGTGTCGATAGGCATTTCAGATATAAATGCCGAAAGGCATTTCAGATATAGGTGTCGATAGGCATTTCTGATGTGGTTGCCGATAGGCATTTCAAATATAGGTGCTGATAGGCATTTTAGATGTAGTTTTCGATAGGCATTTCAAAAATAGGTGCCGATAGGCATTTCAGATATAGGTGCCGATAGGCATTTCAGATATAGGTGCCGATAGGCACTTCAGATATAGTTGCCGATTGGCAGTTTAAAAATAGGTGCCGATAGGCATTTCAGATATAGAAGCCGATAGGCATTTCAAACATAGGTGCCGATAGGCACTCCAGATATGGTTGCCGATAGGCATTTCAAATATAGGTGCTGATAAGTTTTTCAGATGTAGTTTCCAATAGGCATTTCAAAAATAGGTGCCGATAGGCATTTCAGATATAGGTGACGATAGGCATTTCAGATATAGTTTCCGTATGGCATTTTAAAAATAGGTGCCGATAGGCATTTCAGATATAGAAGCCGATAGGTATTTCAAATATAGGTGCCGATAGGCATTCCAGATATGGTTGCCGATAGGCATTACAAATATAGGTGCTGATAGGCATTTCAGTTGTAGTTTCCGATAGGCATTTCAAAAATTGGTGCAGATAGGCATTTCAGATATAGGTGCCGATAGGCATTTCAGATATAGTTGCCGATTGGCTTTTTAAAAATAGGTGCCGATAGGCATTTCAGATTTAGAAGCCGATAGGTATTTCAAATATAGGTGTCGATAGGCATTTCAGATATGGTTGCCGATAGGCATTTCAAATATTGGTGCTAATGGGCATTTCAAATGTAGTTTCCTAAAGGCATTTCAAAAATAGGTGCTGATAGGCATTTCAGATATAGGTGCCGATAGGCATTACAGATATAGTCACCGATTGGCATTTTAAAAATAGGTGCCGATAGGCATTTTAGATATAGAAGCCGATAGGCATTTCAAATATAGTTGCCGATAGGCATTCCAGATATGGTTGCCGATAGGCATTTCAAATATAGGTGCTGACAGGCATTTTAGATGTAGTTTCCGATAGGCATTTCTAAAATTAATGCCGATAGGCATTTCAGATATAGGTGCCGATAGGCATTTTAGATATAGTTGCCAATTGGCATTTTAAAAATAGGTGTCGGTAGGCATTTAAGATATAGAAGCCGATAGGCATTTCAAATAAAGGTGCCGATAGGCATTCCAGATATGGTTGCCGATAGGCATTTTAAATATAGGTGCTGATAGGCATTTCAGATGAAGTTTCCGATAGGCATTTCAAAAATTGGTGTTGATTGGCATTTTAGATATAGGTGCCGATAGGCATTTCAGATATAGAAGCCGATAGGTATTCCAAATATAGGTGTCGATAGGCATTTCAGATATGGTTGCCGATAGGCATTTCAAATATAGGTGTTGATAGGCATTTCAGATGTAGTTTCCGATAGGCATTTCAAAAATAGGTTTTGATAGGCATTTCAGATTTAGGTGCCGAAAGGCATTTCAGATATAGTTGCCGATTGGCATTTTAAAAATAGGTGCCGATATGCATTTTAGATGTAGTTTCCGATAGGCATTTCAAAAATAGGTGCCGATAGGCATTTCAGATATAGGTGCCGATAGGCATATCAGATATAGTTGCCGATAGGAATTTAAAATATAGGTGCCGATAGGCATTTCAAATATAGGTGTCGATAGGCATTTCAGATATAAATGCCGAAAGGCTTTTCAGATATAGGTGCCTATAGGCATTCCAGATATGGTTGCCGATAGGCATTTCAAATATAGGTGCTGATAGGCATTTCAGATGTAGTTTCCGATAGGCATTTCAAAAATAGGCGCCGATAGACATTTCAGATATAGAAGCCGATAGGCATTTCAAATATAGGTGCCGATAGGCATTTCAGATATAGTTGCCGATAGGCTTTTCAAATATAGGTGCTGATAGGCATTTTAGATGTAGTTTCCGATAGGCATTTCAAAAATTGATGCCGATAGGCATTTCAGATATAGGTGCCGATAGGCATTTCAGATATAGTTGCCGATTGGCATTTTAAAAATAGGTGCCGATAGGCATTTCAGATATAGAAGCCGATAGGTATTTTAAATATAGGGGTCGATAGGCATTTCGGATATGGTTCCTGATAGGCATTTCAAATATAGGAGCAGATAGGCATTTCAGCTGTAGTTTCCGATAGACATTTCAAAAATAGGTGCCGATTGGCATTTCAGATATAGGTGCCGATAGGCATTTCAGATATAGTTGCCGATTGGCATTTTAAAAATAGGTGCCGATAGGCATTTCAGATATAGAAGCCGATAGGCATTTCAAATATAGGTGCCGATAGGCATTCCAGATATGGTTGCCGATAAGCATTTCAAATATAAGTGCTGATAGGAATTTCAGATGTAGTTTCCGATAGGCATTTCAAAAATAGGTACCGATAGGCATTTCAGATATAGGTGCCGATAGGCATTTCAGATATAGTTGCCAATTGGCATTTTAAAAATAGGTGTCGATAGGCATCTCAGATGTAGTTTCCGATAGGCATTTCAAAAATTGGTGCCGGTTGGCATTTTAGATATAGGTGCCGATAGGCATTTCAGATATAGAAGCCGATAGGCATTTCAAATATAGGTGTCGATAGGCATTTCAGATATGGTTGCCGACAGGCATTTCAAATATAGGTGCTGATAGGCATTTCAGATGTAGTTTCCGATAGGCATTTCAAAAATAGGTGCCGATAGGCATTTCAGATATAGGTGCCGATAGGCATTTCAGATATAGTTGCCGATTTGCATTTTAAAAATAGGTGCCGATAGGCATTTTTGATGTAGTTTCCGATAGGCATTTCAAAAATAGGTGCCGATAGGCATTTCAGATATAGGTGTCGATAGGCATATCAGATATAAATGCCGAAAGGCATTTCAGATATAGGTGCCGATAGGCATTTCTGATGTGGTTGCCGATAGGCATTTCAAATATAGGTGCTGATAGGCATTTCAGATGTAGTTTTCGATAGGCATTTCAATATAGGTGCCGATAGGCACTTCAGATATAGTTGCCGATTGGCATTTTAAAAATAGGTGCCGCTAGGCATTTCAGATATAGAAGCCGATAGGCATTTCAAATATAGGTGCCGATAGGCATTCCAAATATTGTTGCCGATAGGCATTTCAAATATAGGTGCTGATAGGCATTTCAGATGTAGTTTCTGATAGGCATTTCAAAAATAGGTGCCGATAGGCATTCCAGATATAGGTGCTGATAGGCATTTCAGATATAGTTGCGGATAGCTATTTTAAAAATAGGTGCCGATAGGCATTTCAGATATAGAAGCCGATAGGCATTTCAAATATATGTGCCGATAGGCATTCCAGATATGGTTGCAGATAGGCATTTCAAATATAGGTGCTGATAGGCATTTCAGATGTAGTTTCCCATAGGCATTTAAAAAATTGGTGCCAATAGGCATTTCAGATATAGGTGCCGATAAGCATTTCAGATATAGTTGCCGATTGGCATTTTAAATATAGGTGCTGATGGGCATTTCAGATGTAGTTTCCGATAGGCATTTCAAAAATTGGTGCCGATAGGCATTCCAGATATGGTTGCCGATAGGCATTTTAAATATAGGTGCTGATGGGCATTTCAGATGTAGTTTCCGATAGGCATTTCAAAAATTGGTGCCGATAGGCATTTCAGATATAGGTGCCGATAGGCATTTCAGATATAGTTGCCGATTGGCATTTTAAAAATAGGTGTTGATAGGCATTTCAGATATAGAAGCCGATAGGTATTTCAAATATAGGTGTCGATAGGCATTTCAGATATGGTTGCCGATAGGCATTTCAAATATAGGTGCTGATAGGCAAATCAGATGTAGTTTCCGATAGGCATTTCAAAAATTGGTGCCGATAGGCATTTCAGATATAGGTGCCGATGGGCATTTCAGATATAGTTGCCGATTGGCATTTAAAAAATAGGTGTTAATAGGCATTTCAGATATAGAAGCCGATAGGCATTTCAAATATAGGTGCCGATAGGCATTCCAGATATGGTTGCCGATAGGCATTTCAAATATAGGTGCTGATAGGCATAATAGATGTATTTTCCGATAGGCATTTCAAAAATTGGTGCCGATAGGCATTTCAGATATAGGTGCCGATAGGCATTTCAGATATGGTTGCCGATAAGCATTTCAAATATAGGTGCTGATAGGCATTTCAGATGTAGTTTCCGATAGGCATTTCAAAAATAGGTGCCGATAGGCATTTAAGTTATGGGTGCCGATAGGCATTTCAGATATAGTTGCCGATTGGCATTTTAAAAATAGGTGTCGATAGGCATTTCAGATATGGTTGCCGATAGGCATTTCAAATATAGGAGCAGATAGGCATTTAGATGTAGTTTCCGAAAGACATTTCAAAAATAGGTGCCGATAGGCATTTCAGATATAGGAGCCGATAGGCATTTCAGATATAGTTGCCAATTGGCGTTTTAAAAATAGGTGTCGATAGGCATTTCAGATATAGAAGCCGATAGGTATTTTAAATATAGGTGTCGATAGGCATTTCAGATATGGTTGCCGATAGGCATTTCAAATATAGGTGCTGATAGGCATTTCAGATGTAGTTTCCGATAGGCATTTCAAAAATAGGTGCCGATAGGCATTTCAGATATAGGTGCCGATAGGCATTTCGGATATAGTTGCCGATTGGCATTTTAAAAATAGGTGCCGATAGGCATTTTAGATGTAGTTTTCGATAGGCATTTCAAAAATAGGTGCCGAAAGGCATTTCAGATATAGGTGCCGATAGGCATATCAGATATAGTTGCCGATAGGCATATAAAATATAGGTGCCGATAGGCATTTCAAATATAGGTGCCGATGGGCACTTCAGATATAGTTGCCGATTGGCATTTTAAAAATAGGTGCCGCTAGGCATTTCAGATATAGAAGCCGATAGGCATTTCAAATATAGGTGCCGACAGGCATTCCAAATATGGTTGCCGATATTCATTTCAAATATAGGTGCTGATAGGCATTTCAAATGTAGTTTCCGATAGGCATTTCAAAAATAGGGTCCGATAGGCATTTCAGATATAGGTGCCGATAGGCATTACAGATATAGTTGCCGATTGGCATATTAAAAATAGGTGCCGATAGGCATTTTAGATATAGAAGCCGATAGGCATTTCAAATATAGGTGCCGATAGGCATTCCAGATATGTTTGCCGAAAGGCATTTCAAAAATAGGTGCCAAAAGGCATTTCATATATAGGTGCCGATAGGCATTTCAGATATAGTTGCCGATTATTATTTTAAAAATAGGTGCCGATAGGCATTTCAGATATAGAAGTCGATAGGCATTTCAAATATAGGTGCCGATAGGCATTCGAGATATGGTTGCCAATAGGCATTTCAAATATAGGTACTGATAGGCATTTCAGATATAGTTGCCGATTGGCATTTTAAAAATAGGTGCCGATAGGCATTTCAGATATAGGTGCCGATAGGCATTTCAGATAGAGTTGCCGATTGGCATTTTAAAAATAGGTGCTGATAGGCATTCAGATGTAGTTTCCGATAGGCATAAAAAAAATAGGTGCCATTAGGCATTTCAGATATAGGTGCCGATAGGCATATCAGATATAGTTGCCGATGGGCATTTAAAATATAGGTGC
The DNA here is from genome assembly GCA_034508555.1 of Venustoraphidia nigricollis. Lineage (NCBI taxonomy): Eukaryota > Metazoa > Arthropoda > Insecta > Raphidioptera > Raphidiidae > Venustoraphidia > Venustoraphidia nigricollis. Next base: position 451,155 of record JAVRKA010000169.1, read on the forward strand.
CGATAGGCATTTCAAATATAGGTGTCGATAGGCATTTCAGATATAAATGCCGAAGGGCATTTCAGATATAGATGCCGATAGGCATTTCTGATGTGGTTGATGAAAGGCATTTCAAATATAAGTGCTGATAGGCATTTCAGATGTAGTTTATGATAGGCATTTCAAAAATAGGTGCCAATAGGCATTTCAGATATAGGTGCCGATAGGCATTTCAGATATAGTTGCCGATTGGCATTTTAAAAATAGGTGCCGATAGGCATTTTAGATGTAGTTTCCGATAGGCATTTCATAAATAGGTGCCGATAGGCATTTCAGATATAGGTGCCGATAGGCATAACAGATATAGTTGCCGATAGGCATTTAAAATAAGGTGCCGATAGGCATTTCAAATATAGGTGTCGATAGGCATTTCAGATATAAATGCCGAAAGGCATTTCAGATATAGGTGTCGATAGGCATTTCTGATGTGGTTGCCGATAGGCATTTCAAATATAGGTTCTGATAGGCATTTCAGATGTAGTTTTCGTTAGGCATTTCAAAAATAGGTGCCGATAGGCATTTCAGATATAGGTGCCGATAGGCTTTTCAGATATAGGTGCCGATAGGCACTTCAGATATAGTTGCCGATTGGCAGTTTAAAAATAGGTGCCGATAGGCATTTCAGATATAGAAGCCGATAGGCATTTCAAATATAGGTGCCGATAGGCATTCCAGATATGGTTGCCGATAGGCATTTCAAATATAGGTGCTGATAATATTTCAGATGTAGTTTCCAATAGGCATTTCAAAAATAGGTGCCGATAGGCATTTCAGATATAGGTGACGATAGGCATTTCAGATATAGTTTCCGTATGGCATTTTAAAAATAGGTGCCGATAGGCATTTCAGATATAGAAGCCGATAGGTATTTCAAATATAGGTGCCGATAGGCATTCCAGATATGGTTGCCGATAGGCTTTACAAATATAGGTGCTGATAGGCATTTCAGTTGTAGTTTCCGATAGGCATTTCAAAAATTGGTGCAGATAGGCATTACAGATATAGGTGCCGATAGGCATTTCAGATATAGTTGCCGATTGGCTTTTTAAAAATAGGTGCCGACAGGCATTTCAGATATAGAAGCCGATAGGTATTTCAAATATAGGTGTCGATAGGCTTTTCAGATATGGTTGCCGATAGGCATTTCAAATATTGGTGCTAATAGGCATTTCAAAGGTAGTTTCCTAAAGGCATTTCAAAAATAGGTGCTGATAGGCATTTCAGATATAGGTGCCGATAGGCATTACAGATATAGTCGCCGATTGGCATTTTAAAAATAGGTGCCGATAGGCATTTTAGATATAGAAGCCGATAGGCATTTCAAATATAGTTGCCGATAGGCATTCCAGATATGGTTGCCGATAGGCATTTCAAATATAGGTGCTGATAGGCATTTTAGATGTAGTTTCCGTTAGGCATTTCTAAAATTAATGCCGATAGGCATTTCAGATATAGGTGCCGATAGGCATTTCAGATATAGAAGCCGATAGGTATTTCAAACATATGTGTCGATAGGCATTTCAGATATGGTTGCCGATAGGCATTTCAAATATAGGAGCAGATAGGCATTTGAGATGTAGTTTCCGAAAGGCATTTCAAAAATAGGTGCCGATAGGCATTTCAGATATAGGTGCCGATAGGCATTTCAGATATAGTTGCCGATTGGCATTTTAAAAATAGGTGCCGATAGGCATTTCAGATACAGGTGCCGATAGGCATTTCAGATATAGGTGCCGATAGGCATATCAGATATAGTTGCCGATAGGCATTTTAAATATAGGTGCCGATAGACATTTCAAATATAGGTGTCGATAGGCATTTCAGATATAGGTGACGATAGGCATATCAGATATAGTTGCCGATAGACATTTAAAATATAGGAGCCGATAGGCATTTCAAATATAGGTGTCGATAGGCATTTCAGATATAAATGCCGAAAGGCATTTCAGATATAGGTGCCAATAGGCATTTCTGATGTGATTGCCGATACGCATTTCAAATATAGGTGCGGATAGACATTTCAGATGTAGTTTTCGATAGGCATTTCAAAAATAGGTGCCGATAGGCATTTCAGATATAGGTGCAGATAGGCACTTCAGATATAGTTGCCGATTGGCATATTAAAAATAGGTGCCGATAGGCATTTCAGATATAGAAGCCGATGGGCATTTCAAATATAGGTGCCGATAGGCATTCCAGATATGGTTGCCGATAGGCATTTCAAATATAGGTGCTGATAGGCATTTCAGATGTAGTTTCAAATAGGCATTTCAAAAATAGGTGCCGATAGGCATTTCAGATATAGGTGCCGATAGGCATTTCAGATATAGTTTCCGAATGGCATTTTAAAAATAGGTGCCGATAGGCATTTCAGATATATAAGCCGATAGGCATTTCAAATATAGGTGCCGACAGGCATTCCAGATATTGTTGCCGATAGGCATTTCAAATATAGGTGCTGATAGGCATTTCAGATGTAGTTTCCGATAGGCATTTCAAAAATTGGTGCCGATTGGCATTTCAAATATAGGTGCCGATAGGCATTTCAGATATAGTTGCCGATTGGCATTTTAAAAATAGGTGCCGATAGGCATTTCAGATACAGAAGCCGATAGGTATTTCAAATATAGGTGTCGATAGGCATTTCAGATATGGTTGCCGATAGGCATTTCAAATATTGGTGCTGATAGGCATTTCAGATGTAGTTTCCGATAGGCATTTCAAAAATTGGTGCCGATTGGCATTTCAAATATAGGTGCCGATAGGCATTTCAGATATAGTTGCCGATTGGCATTTTAAAAATAGGTGCCGATAGGCATTTTAGATATAGAAGCCGATAGGCATATCAAATATAGGTGCCGATAGGCATTCCGGATATGGTTGCCGATAGGCATTTCAAATATAGGTGCTGATAGGCATTTCAGATGTAGTTCCCGATAGGCATTTCAAAAATAGGTGCCAAAAGGCATTTCATATATAGGTGCCGATAGGCACTTCAGATATAGTTGCCGATTGGCATTTTAAAAATAGGTGCCGATAGGCATTTCAGACATAGGTGCCGATAGGCATTTCAGATAGAGTTGCCGATTGGCATTTTAAAAATAGGTGCCGATAGGCATTTCAGATATAGAAGCCGATAGGCATTTCAAATATAGGTGCCGATAGGCATTCCAGATATGGTTGCCGATAGGCATTTCAAATATAGGTGCTGATAGGCATTTCAGATGTAGTTTCCAATAGGCATTTCAAAAATAGGTGCCGATAGGCATTTCAGATATAGGTGCCGATAGGCATTTCAGATATAGGTGCCGATAGGCATATCAGATATAGTTGCCGATAGGCATTTAAAATATAGGTGCCGATAGACATTTCAAATATAGGTGTCGATAGGCATTTCAGATATAGGTGCCGATAGGCATATCAGATATAGTTGCCGATAGGCATTTAAAATATAGGTGCCGATAGGCATTTCAAATATAGGTGTCGATAGGCATTTCAGATATAAATGCCGAAAGGCATTCCAGATATAGGTGCCAATAGGCATTGCTGATGTGGTTGCCGATAGACATTTCAAATATAGGTGCTGATAGGCATTTCAGATGTAGTTGTCGATAGGCATTTCAAAAATAGGTGCCGATAGGCATTTCAGATATAGGTGCAGATAGGAACTTCAGATATAGTTGCCGATTGGCATTTCAGATATAGAAGCCGATAGGCATTTCAAATATAGGTGCCGAGGGGCATTCCAGATATGGTTGCCGATAGGCATTTCAAATATAGGTGCTGAGAGGCATTTCAGATGTAGTTTCCATTAGGCATTTCAAAAATAAGTACCGATAGGCATTTCAGATATAGGTGCCGATAGGCATTTCAGATATAGTTTCCGAATGGCATTTTAAAAATAGGTGCCGATAGGCATTTCAGATATAGAAGCCGATAGGCATTTCAAATATAGGTGCCGATAGGCAGTCCAGATATTGTTGCCGATAGGCATTTCAAATATAGGTGCTGATAGGCATTTCAGATGTAGTTTCCGATAGGCATTTCAAAAATTGGTGCCGATAGGTATTTCAAATATAGGTGCCGATAGGCATTTCAGATATAGTTGCCGATTGGCATTTTAAAAACAGGTGCCGATAGGCATTTCAGACATAGAAGCCGATAGGTATTTCAACTATAGGTGTCGATAGGCATTTCAGATATGGTTGCCGATAGGCATTTCAAATATAGGAGCAGATAGGCATTTTAGATGTAGTTGAGAAAGGCATTTCAAAAATAGGTGCCGATAGGCATTTCAGATATAGGTGCCTATAGGCATTTCGGATATAGTTGCCGATTAGCATTTTAAAAATAGGTGCCGATAGGCATTTCAGATATAGAAGCCGATAGGCATTTCAAATATAGGTGCCGATAGGCATTCCAGATATGGTTGCCGATAGGCATTTCAAATATAGGTGCTGATAGGCATTTCAGATGTAGTTTCCGATAGGCATTTCAAAAACAGGCGCCGATAGGCATTTCAGATATAGGTGCCGATAGGCACTTCAGATATAGTTGCCGATTGGCATTTTAAAAATAGGTGCCGATAGGCATTTCAGATATAGAAGCCGATAGGCATTTCAAATATAGGTGCCGATAGGCATTCCAGATATGGTTGCCGATAGGCATTTCAAATATAGGTGCTGATAGGCATTTCAGATGTAGTTTCCGATAGGCATTTCAAAAACAGGCGCCGATAGGCATTACAGATATAGGTGCCGATAGGCATTTCAGATATAGTTGCCGATTGGCATTTTAAAAATAGGTGCCGATAGGCATTTCAGATATAGAAGTCGATAGGCATTTTAAATATAGGTGCCGATAGGCATTCCAGATATGGTTGCCGATAGGTATTTCAAATATAGGTGCTGATAGGCATTTCAGATGTAGTTTCCGATAGGCTTTTCAAAAATAGGTGCCGATAGGCATTTCGGATATAGGTGCCGATAGGCATTTAAGATATAGTTGCCGATTGGCATTTTAAAAAAAGGTGTCGATAGGCATTTCAGATATAGAAGTCGATAGGCATTTCAAATATAAGTGCCGATAAGCATTCCATATATGGTTGCCGATAGGCATTTCAAATATAGGTGCTGATAGGCATTTCAGATGTAGTTTACGATAGGCATTTCAAAAATTGGTGCCGATAGGCATTTCAGATATAGGTGCCGATAGGCATTTCAGATATAGTTGCCGATTGGCATTTTAAAAATAGGTGCCGATAGGCATTCCAGATATGGTTGCCGATAGGCCTTTCAAATATAGGTGCTGATAGGTATTTCAAAAATTGGTGCCGATAGGCATTTCAGATATAGGTACCGATAGGCATTTCAGATATAGAAGCCGATAGGTATTTCAAATATAGGTGTCGATAGGCATTTTAGATATGGTTGCCGATAGGCATTTCAAATATAGGTGCTGATAGGCATTTTAGATGTAGTTTCCGATAGGCAATTCAAAACCAGGTGCCGATAGGCATTTCAAATATAGGTGTCGATAGGCATTTCAGATATAGTTGCCGATTGGCATCTTAAAAATAGGTGCCGATAGGCATTTCAGATATAGAAGCCGATAGGCATTTCAAATAAAGGTGCCGATAGGCATTCCAGATATGGTTGCCGATAGGCATTTCAAATATAGGTGCCGATAGGCATTTCAGATATAGAAGCCAATAGGCATTCCAAAAATATGTGCCGATAGGCATTTTAGATATAGGTGCCGAAAGGCATTTCAGATATAGTCGCCGAATAGCATTTTAAAAGTAGGTGTCGATAGGCATTTCAGATATAGAAGCCGATAGGCATTTCAAATATAGGTGCTGATAGGCATTTAAGATGTAGTTTCCGATAGGCATTTCAAAAAGAGGTGCCGATAGGCATTTCAGATATAGGTGCCGAAAGGCATTTCAGATATAGTTGCCGATTGGCATTTTAAAAATAGGTGTCAATAGGCATTTCAGATATAAAAGCCGATAGGAATTTCAAATGTATGTGCCGATAGGCATTCCAGTAATGGTTGCAGATAGGCATTTCAAATATAGGTGCTGATAGGCATTCCAGATGTAGTTTCCGATAGGCATTTCAAAAATTGGTGCCGATAGGCATTTCAGATATAGGTGCCGATAGGCATTTCAGATATAGTTACCGATTGGCATTTTAAAAATAGGTGCCGATAGGCATTTCAGATATAGAAGCCGATAGGTATTTCAAATATAGTTGGCGATAGGCATTTCAGATATGGTTGCCGATAAGCATTTCAAATATAGGTACTGATAGGCATTTCAGATGTAGTTTCCGATAGGCATTTCAAAAATAGGTGCCGATAGGTATTTCAGATATAGGTGCCGATAGGCATTTCAGATATAGTTGCCGATTGGCATTTTAAAAATTGGTACCGATAGGCATTTCAGATATAGAAGCCGATAAGCATTTCAAATATAGGTGCCGATAGTCATTCGAGATATGGTTGCCGATAGGCATTTCAAATATAGGTGCCGATAGGCATTTCAGATATAGAAGCCCTTAGGCATTTCAAATATAGGTGCCGATAGGCATTCCAGATATGGTTGCCGATAGGCATTTCAAATATAGGTGCTGATAGGCATTTTAGCTGTAGTTTCCGATAGGCATTTCAAAAATATGTGCCGATAGGCATTTCAGATATAGGTGCCGATAGGCATTCCAGATATGGTTGCCGATAGGCCTTTCAAATATAGGTGCTGATAGGTATTTCAAAAATTGGTGCCGATAGGCATTTCAGATATAGGTGCCGATAGGCATTTCAAATATAGGTGTCGATAGGCATTTCAGATATGGTTGCCGATAGTCATTTCAAATATAGGAGCAGATAGGCATTTCAGATGTAGTTTCCGAAAGGCATTTCAAAAATAGGTGCCGATAGGCATTTCAGATATAGGTGCCTATAGGCATTTCAGATATAGTTGCCGATAGGCATTTCAAATATAGGTGCCGATAGGCATTCCAGATATGGTTGCCGATAGGCCTTTCAAATATAGGTGCTGATAGGTATTTCAAAAATTGGTGCCGATAGGCATTTCAGATATAGTTACTGATTGGCGTTTTAAGAAGAGGTGCCGATAGGTATTTCAGATATAGAAGCCGATAGGTATTTCAAATATAGGTGTCGATAGGCATTTTAGATATGGTTGCCGATAGGCATTTCAAAAACAGGTGCCGATAGGCATTTAAGATATAGGTGTCGATAGGCATTTCAGATATAGTTGCCGATTGGCATTTTAAAAATAGGTGCCGATAGGCATTTCAGATATAGAAGCCGATAGGCATTTCAAATAATTGTGCCAATAGGCATTCTTGATATGGTTGCCGATAGGCATTTCAAATATAGGTGCCGATATGCAAATCAGATATGGTTGCCGATAGGCATTTCAAATATAGGTGCTGATAGGCATTTCAGATGTAGTTTCCGATAGGCATTTCAAAAATAGGTACCGATAGGCATTTCAGATGTAGGTGAAGATAGGCATTTCAGATATAGTTGCCAATTGGCATTTTAAAAATAGGTGTCGATAGGCATTTCAGATATAGAAGCCGATAGGCATTTCAAATATAGGTGCCGATAGGCATTCCAGATAGGGTTGCTGATAGGCATTTCAAATATAGGTGCTGATAGGCATTTCAGATGTAGTTTCCGATAGGCATTTCAAAAATTGGTGCCGATAGGCATTTCAGATATAGGTGCCGATAGGCATTTCAGATAAGGTTGTCGATTAGCATTTTAAAAATAGGTGCCGATAGGCATTTCAGATATAGAAGCCGATAGGTATTTCAAATATAGGTGTCGATAGGCATTTCAGATATGGTTGCCGATAGGCATTTCAAATATAGGTGCTGATAGGCATTTCAGATGTAGTTTCCGATAGGCATTTCAAAAATAGGTGCCGATAGGCATTTCAGATATAGGTGCCGATAGGCATATCAGATATAGTTGACGATAGGCATTTAAAATATAGGTGCCGATAGACATTTCAAATATATGTGTCGATAGGCATTTCAGATATAGGTGCCGATAGGCATATCAGATATAGTTGCCGATAGGCATTTAAAATATAGGTGCCGATAGGCATTTCAAATATAGGTGTCGATAGGCATTTCAGATATAAATGCCAAAAGGCATTTCAGATATAGGTGCCAATAGGCATTTCTGATGTGGTTGCCGATAGGCATTTCAAATATAGGTGCTGATAGGCATTTCAGATGTAGTTTTCGATAGGCATTTCAAAAATAGGTGCCGATAGGCATTTCAGATATAGGTGCAGATAGGCACTTAAGATATAGTTGCCGATTGGCATTTTAAAAATAAGTGCCGATAGGCATTTCAAATATAGGTGCTGATAGGCATTTCAGATGTAGTTTCCAATAGGCATTTCAAAAATAGGGGCCGATAGGCATTTCAGATATAGGTGCCGATAGGGATTTCAGATATAGTTTCCGAATGGCATTTTAAAAATAGGTGCCGACAGGCATTACAGATATAGAAGCCGATAGGCATTTCAAATATAGGTGCCGATAGGCATTCCAGAAATTGTTGCCGATAGGCATTTCAAATATAGGTGCTGATAGGCATTTCAGATGTAGTTTCCAAAAAGCATTTCAAAAATTGGTGCCGATAGGCATTTCAGATATAGGTGCCAATAGGCATTTCAGATATAGTTGCCGATTGGCATTTTAAAAATAGGTGCCGATAGGCATTTCAGATATAGAAGCCGATAGGTATTTCAAATAGAGGTGTCGATAGGCATTTCAGATATGGTTGCCGATAGGCATTTCAAATATTGGTGCTGATAGGCATTTCAGATGTAGTTTCCGATAGGCATTTCAAAAATAGGTGCCGATAGGCATTTTAGATATAGGTGCCGATAGGCATTACAGATATAGTTGCCGATTGGCATTTTAAAAATAGGTGCCGATAGGCATTTTAGATATAGAAGCCGATAGGCATTTCAAATATAGGTGCCGATAGGCATTCCGGATATGGTTGCCGATAGGCATTTCAAATATAGGTGCTGATAGGCATTTTTGATGTAGTTCCCGATAGGCATTTCAAAAATAGGTGCCAAAAGGCATTTCATATATAGGTGCCGATAGGCATTTCAGATATAGTTGCCGATTATCATTTTAAAAATAGGTGCCCATAGGCATTTCAGATATAGAAGTCGATAGGCATTTCAAATATAGGTGCCGATAGGCATTCCAGATATGGTTGCCGATAGGCATTTCAAATATAGGTACTGATAGGCATTTCAGATGTAGTTTTCGATAGGCATTTCAAAAATTGGTGCCGATAGGCATTTCAGATATAGGTGCCGATAGGCATTTCAGATATAGTTGCCGATTGGCATTTTAAAAATAGGTGCAGATAGGCATTTCAGATAGAGTTGCCGATTGGCATTTTAAAAATAGGTGCCGATAGGCATTTCAGATATAGAAGCCGATAGGCATTTCAAATATAGGTGCCGATAGGCATTCCAGATATGGTTGGCGATAGGCATTTCAAATATAGGTGCTGATAGGCATTTCAGATGTAGTTTCCAATAGGCATTTCAAAAATAGGTGCCGATAGGCATTTCAGATATAGGTGCCGATAGGCACTTCAGATATAGGTGCCGATAGGCATATCAGATATAGTTGCCGATAGGCATTTAAAATATAGGTGCCGATAGACATTTCAAATATAGGTGTCGATAGGCATTTTAAGATATAGGTGCCGATAGGCATATCAGATATAATTGCCGATAGGCATTTAAAATATAGGTGCCGATAGGCATTTCAAATATAGGTGTCGATAGGCATTTCAGATATAAATGCCGAAAGGCATTTCAGATATAGGTGCCAATAGGCATTTCTGATGTGCTTGCCGATAGACATTTCAAATATGGGTGCTGATAGGCATTTCAGATGTAGTTGTCGATAGGCATTTCAAAAATAGGTGCCGATAGGCATTTCAGATATAGGTGCAGATAGGCACTTCAGATATAGTTGCCGATTGGCATTTTAAAAATAGGTGCCGATAGGCATTTCAGATATAGAAGCCGATAGGCATTTCAAATATAGGTGCCGATGGGCATTCCAGATATGGTTGCCGATAGGCATTTCAAATATAGGTGCTGATAGGCATTTCAGATGTAGTTTCCAATAGGCATTTCAAAAATAGGTGCCGATAGGCATTTCAGATATAGTTTCCGAATGGCATTTTAAAAATAGGTGCCGATAGGCATTTCAGATATAGAAGCCGATAGGCATTTCAAATATAGGTGGCGATAGGCATTCCAGATATTGTTGCCGATAGGCATTTCAAATATAGGTGCTGATAGGCATTTCAGATGTAGTTTCCGATAGGCATTTCAAAAATTGGTGCCGATAGGCATTTCAGATATAGGTGCCGATAGGCATTTTAGATATAGTTGCCGATTGGCATTTTAAAAATAGGTGCTGATAGGCATTTCAGATATAGAAGCCGATAGGTATTTCAAATATAGGTGTCGATAGGCATTTCAGATATGGTTGCCGATAGGCATTTCAAATATTGGTGCTGATAGGCATTTCAGATGTAGTTTCCTATAGGCATTTCAAAAATAGGTGCCGATAGGCATTTCAGATATAGGTGCCGATAGGCATTACAGATATAGTTGCCGATTGGCATTTTAAAAATAGGTGCCGATAGGCATTTTAGATGTAGTTTCCGATAGGCATTTCAAAAATAGGTGCCGATAGGCATTTCAGATATTGGTGCCGATAGGCATATCAGATATAGTTGCCGATAGGCATTTAAAATATAGGTGCCGATAGGCATTTCAAATATAGGTGTCGATAGGCATTTCAGATATAAATGCCGAAAGGCATTTCAGATATAGGTGTCGATAGGCATTTCTGATGTGGTTGCCGATAGGCATTTCAAATATAGGTGCTGATAGGCATTTCAGATGTAAGTTTCGATAGGCATTTCAAAAATAGGTGCCGATAGGCATTTCAGATATAGGTGCCGATAGGCATTTCAGATATAGGTGCCGATAGGCACTTTAGATATAGTTGCCGATTGGCATTTTAAAAATAGGTGCCTATAGGCATTTCAGATATAGAAGCCGATAGGCATTTCAAATATAGGTGCCGATAGGCATTCCAGATATGGTTGCCGATAGGCATTTCAAATATAGGTGCTGATAAGCATTTCAGATGTAGTTTCCAATAGGCATTTCCAGAATAGGTGCCGATAGACATTTCAGATATAGGTGCCGATAGGAATTTCAGATATAGTTTCCGTATGGCATTTTAAAAATAGGTGCCGATAGGCATTTCAGATATAGGTGCCGATAGGCATTCCAGATATGGTTGCCGATAGGCATTTCAAATATAGGTACTGATAGGCATTTCAGATGTAGTTTTCGATAGGCATTTCAAAAATTGGTGCCAATAGGCATTTCAGATATAGGTGCCGATAGGCATTTCAGATAGAGTTGCCGATTGGCATTTTAAAAATAGGTGCCGATAGGCATTTCAGATATAGGTGCCGATAGGCATTTCAGATAGAGTTGCCGATTGGCATTTTAAAAATAGGTGCCGATAGGCATTTCAGATATAGAAGCCGATAGGCATTTCAAATATAGGTGCCGATAGGCATTCCAGATATGGTTGCCGATAGGCATTTCAAATATAGGTGCTGATAGGCATTTCAGATGTAGTTTCCAATAAGCATTTCAAAAATAGGTGCCGATAGGCATTTCAGATATAGGTGCCGTTAGGCATTTCAGATATAGGTGCCGATAGGCATTTCAGATATAGTTTCCGAATGGCATTTTAAAAATAGGTGCCGATAGGCATTTCAGATATAGAAGCCGATAGGCATTTCAAATATAGGTGCCGATAGGCATTCCAGATATAGTTGCCGATTGGCATTTTAAAAATAGGTGCCGATAGGCATTTTAGATATAGAAGCCGATAGGCATTTCAAATAATGGTGCCGATAGGCATTCCGGATATGGTTGCCGATAGGCATTTCAAATATAGGTGCTGATAGGCATTTCAGATGTAGTTCCCGATAGGCATTTCAAAAATAGGTGCCAAAAGGCATTTCATATATAGGTGTCGATAGGCATTTCAGATATAGTTGCCGATTATCATTTTAAAAATAGGTGCCCATAGGCATTTCAGATATAGAAGTCGATAGGCATTTCAAATATAGGTGCCGATAGGCATTCCAGATATGGTTGCCGATAGGCATTTCAAATATAGGTGCTGATAGGCATTTCAGATGTAGTTTCCGATAGGCATTTCAAAAATTGGTGCCGATAGGCATTTCAGATATAGGTGCCGATAGGCATTTCAGATAAGGTTGTCGATTAGCATTTTAAAAATAGGTGCCGATAGGCATTTCAGGTATAGAAGCCGATAGGTATTTCAAATATAGGTGTCGATAGGCATTTCAGATATGGTTGCCGATAGGCATTTCAAATATAGGTGCTGATAGGCATTTCAGATGTAGTTTCCGATAGGCATTTCAAAAATAGGTGCCGATAGGCATTTCAGATATAGGTGCCGATAGGCATATCAGATATAGTTGCCGATAGGCATTTAAAATATAGGTGCCGATAGACATTTCAAATATATGTGTCGATAGGCATTTCAGATATAGGTGCCGATAGGCATATCAGATATAGTTGCCGATAGGCATTTAAAATATAGGTGCCGATAGGCATTTCAAATATAGGTGTCGATAGGCATTTCAGATATAAATGCCAAAAGGCATTTCAGATATAGGTGCCAATAGGCATTTCTGATGTGGTTGCCGATAGGCATTTCAAATATAGGTGCTGATAGGCATTTCAGATGTAGTTTTCGATAGGCATTTCAAAAATAGGTGCCGATAGGCATTTCAGATATAGGTGCAGATAGGCACTTAAGATATAGTTGCCGATTGGCATTTTAAAAATAAGTGCCGATAGGCATTTCAAATATAGGTGCTGATAGGCATTTCAGATGTAGTTTCCAATAGGCATTTCAAAAATAGGGGCCGATAGGCATTTCAGATATAGGTGCCGATAGGGATTTCAGATATAGTTTCCGAATGGCATTTTAAAAATAGGTGCCGACAGGCATTACAGATATAGAAGCCGATAGGCATTTCAAATATAGGTGCCGATAGGCATTCCAGAAATTGTTGCCGATAGGCATTTCAAATATAGGTGCTGATAGGCATTTCAGATGTAGTTTCCAAAAAGCATTTCAAAAATTGGTGCCGATAGGCATTTCAGATATAGGTGCCAATAGGCATTTCAGATATAGTTGCCGATTGGCATTTTAAAAATAGGTGCCGATAGGCATTTCAGATATAGAAGCCGATAGGTATTTCAAATAGAGGTGTCGATAGGCATTTCAGATATGGTTGCCGATAGGCATTTCAAATATTGGTGCTGATAGGCATTTCAGATGTAGTTTCCGATAGGCATTTCAAAAATAGGTGCCGATAGGCATTTTAGATATAGGTGCCGATAGGCATTACAGATATAGTTGCCGATTGGCATTTTAAAAATAGGTGCCGATAGGCATTTTAGATATAGAAGCCGATAGGCATTTCAAATATAGGTGCCGATAGGCATTCCGGATATGGTTGCCGATAGGCATTTCAAATATAGGTGCTGATAGGCATTTTTGATGTAGTTCCCGATAGGCATTTCAAAAATAGGTGCCAAAAGGCATTTCATATATAGGTGCCGATAGGCATTTCAGATATAGTTGCCGATTATCATTTTAAAAATAGGTGCCAATAGGCATTTCAGATATAGAAGTCGATAGGCATTTCAAATATAGGTGCCGATAGGCATTCTAGATATGGTTGCCGATAGGCATTTCAAATATAGGTACTGATAGGCATTTCAGATGTAGTTTTCGATAGGCATTTCAAAAATTGGTGCCGATAGGCATTTCAGATATAGGTGCCGATAGGCATTTCAGATATAGTTGCCGATTGGCATTTTAAAAATAGGTGCCGATAGGCATTTCAGATAGAGTTGCCGATTGGCATTTTAAAAATAGGTGCCGATAGGCACTTCAGATATAGAAGCCGATAGGCATTTCAAATATAGGTGCCGATAGGCATTCCAGATATGGTTGCCGATAGGCATTTCAAATATAGGTGCTGATAGGCATTTCAGATGTAGTTTCCAATAGGCATTTCAAAAATAGGTGCCGATAGGCATATCAGATATAATTGCCGATAGGCATTTAAAATATAGGTGCCGATAGGCATTTCAAATATAGGTGTCGATAGGCATTTCAGATATAAATGCCGAAAGGCATTTCAGATATAGGTGCCAATAGGCATTTCTGATGTGCTTGCCGATAGACATTTCAAATATAGGTGCTGATAGGCATTTCAGATGTAGTTGTCGATAGGCATTTCAAAAATAGGTGCCGATAGGCATTTCAGATATAGGTGCAGATAGGCACTTCAGATATAGTTGCCGATTGGCATTTTAAAAATAGGTGCCGATAGGCATTTCAGATATAGAAGCCGATAGGCATTTCAAATATAGGTGCCGATGGGCATTCCAGATATGGTTGCCGATAGGCATTTCAAATATAGGTGCTGATAGGCATTTCAGATGTAGTTTCCAATAGGCATTTCAAAAATAGGTGCCGATAGGCATTTCAGATATAGTTTCCGAATGGCATTTTAAAAATAGGTGCCGATAGGCATTTCAGATATAGAAGCCGATAGGCATTTCAAATATAGGTGGCGATAGGCATTCCAGATATTGTTGCCGATAGGCATTTCAAATATAGGTGCTGATAGGCATTTCAGATGTAGTTTCCGATAGGCATTTCAAAAATTGGTGCCGATAGGCATTTCAGATATAGGTGCCGATAGGCATTTTAGATATAGTTGCCGATTGGCATTTTAAAAATAGGTGCTGATAGGCATTTCAGATATAGAAGCCGATAGGTATTTCAAATATAGGTGTCGATAGGCATTTCAGATATGGTTGCCGATAGGCATTTCAAATATTGGTGCTGATAGGCATTTCAGATGTAGTTTCCTATAGGCATTTCAAAAATAGGTGCCGATAGGCATTTCAGATATAGGTGCCGATAGGCATTACAGATATAGTTGCCGATTGGCATTTTAAAAATAGGTGCCGATAGGCATTTTAGATGTAGTTTCCGATAGGCATTTCAAAAATAGGTGCCGATAGGCATTTCAGATATTGGTGCCGATAGGCATATCAGATATAGTTGCCGGTAGGCATTTAAAATATAGGTGCCGATAGGCATTTCAAATATAGGTGTCGATAGGCATTTCAGATATAAATGCCGAAAGGCATTTCAGATATAGGTGTCGATAGGCATTTCTGATGTGGTTGCCGATAGGCATTTCAAATATAGGTGCTGATAGGCATTTCAGATGTAAGTTTCGATAGGCATTTCAAAAATAGGTGCCGATAGGCATTTCAGATATAGGTGCCGATAGGCATTTCAGATATAGGTGCCGATAGGCACTTTAGATATAGTTGCCGATTGGCATTTTAAAAATAGGTGCCTATAGGCATTTCAGATATAGAAGCCGATAGGCATTTCAAATATAGGTGCCGATAGGCATTCCAGATATGGTTGCCGATAGGCATTTCAAATATAGGTGCTGATAAGCATTTCAGATGTAGTTTCCAATAGGCATTTCCAGAATAGGTGCCGATAGACATTTCAGATATAGGTGCCGATAGGAATTTCAGATATAGTTTCCGTATGGCATTTTAAAAATAGGTGCCGATAGGCATTTCAGATATAGGTGCCGATAGGCATTCCAGATATGGTTGCCGATAGGCATTTCAAATACAGGTACTGATAGGCATTTCAGATGTAGTTTTCGATAGGCATTTCAAAAATTGGTGCCAATAGGCATTTCAGATATAGGTGCCGATAGGCATTTCAGATAGAGTTGCCGATTGGCATTTTAAAAATAGGTGCCGATAGGCATTTCAGATATAGGTGCCGATAGGCATTTCAGATAGAGTTGCCGATTGGCATTTTAAAAATAGGTGCCGATAGGCATTTCAGATATAGAAGCCGATAGGCATTTCAAATATAGGTGCCGATAGGCATTCCAGATATGGTTGCCGATAGGCATTTCAAATATAGGTGCTGATAGGCATTTCAGATGTAGTTTCCAATAAGCATTTCAAAAATAGGTGCCGATAGGCATTTCAGATATAGGTGCCGTTAGGCATTTCAGATATAGGTGCCGATAGGCATTTCAGATATAGTTTCCGAATGGCATTTTAAAAATAGGTGCCGATAGGCATTTCAGATATAGAAGCCGATAGGCATTTCAAATATAGGTGCCGATAGGCATTCCAGATATAGTTGCCGATTGGCATTTTAAAAATAGGTGCCGATAGGCATTTTAGATATAGAAGCCGATAGGCATTTCAAATAATGGTGCCGATAGGCATTCCGGATATGGTTGCCGATAGGCATTTCAAATATAGGTGCTGATAGGCATTTCAGATGTAGTTCCCGATAGGCATTTCAAAAATAGGTGCCAAAAGGCATTTCATATATAGGTGTCGATAGGCATTTCAGATATAGTTGCCGATTATCATTTTAAAAATAGGTGCCCATAGGCATTTCAGATATAGAAGTCGATAGGCATTTCAAATATAGGTGCCGATAGGCATTCCAGATATGGTTGCCGATAGGCATTTCAAATATAGGTACTGATAGGCATTTCAGATGTAGTTTTCGATAGGCATTTCAAAAATTGGTGCCGATAGGCATTTCAGATATAGGTGCCGATAGGCATTTCAGATATAGTTGCCGATTGGCATTTTAAAAATAGGTGCCGATAGGCATTTCAGATAGAGTTGCCGATTGGCATTTTAAAAATAGGTGCCGATAGGCATTTCAGATATAGAAGCCGAAAGGCATTTCAAATATAGGTGCCGATAGGCATTCCAGATATGGTTGCCGATAGGCATTTCAAATATAGGTGCTGATAGGCATTTCAGATGTAGTTTCCAATAGGCATTTCAAAAATAGGTGCCGATAGGCATTTCAGATATAGGTGCCGATAGGCACTTCAGATATAGGTGCCGATAGGCATATCAGATATAGTTGCCGATAGGCATTTAAAATATAGGTGCCGATAGACATTTCAAATATAGGTGTCGATAGGCATTTTAAGATATAGGTGCCGATAGGCATATCAGATATAATTGCCGATAGGCATTTAAAATATAGGTGCCGATAGGCATTTCAAATATAGGTGTCGATAGGCATTTCAGATATAAATGCCGAAAGGCATTTCAGATATAGGTGCCAATAGGCATTTCTGATGTGCTTGCCGATAGACATTTCAAATATAGGTGCTGATAGGCATTTCAGATGTAGTTGTCGATAGGCATTTCAAAAATAGGTGCCGATAGGCATTTCAGATATAGGTGCAGATAGGCACTTCAGATATAGTTGCCGATTGGCATTTTAAAAATAGGTGCCGATAGGCATTTCAGATATAGAAGCCGATAGGCATTTCAAATATAGGTGCCGATGGGCATTCCAGATATGGTTGCCGATAGGCATTTCAAATATAGGTGCTGATAGGCATTTCAGATGTAGTTTCCAATAGGCATTTCAAAAATAGGTGCCGATAGGCATTTCAGATATAGTTTCCGAATGGCATTTTAAAAATAGGTGCCGATAGGCATTTCAGATATAGAAGCCGATAGGCATTTCAAATATAGGTGGCGATAGGCATTCCAGATATTGTTGCCGATAGGCATTTCAAATATAGGTGCTGATAGGCATTTCAGATGTAGTTTCCGATAGGCATTTCAAAAATTGGTGCCGATAGGCATTTCAGATATAGGTGCCGATAGGCATTTTAGATATAGTTGCCGATTGGCATTTTAAAAATAGGTGCTGATAGGCATTTCAGATATAGAAGCCGATAGGTATTTCAAATATAGGTGTCGATAGGCATTTCAGATATGGTTGCCGATAGGCATTTCAAATATTGGTGCTGATAGGCATTTCAGATGTAGTTTCCTATAGGCATTTCAAAAATAGGTGCCGATAGGCATTTCAGATATAGGTGCCGATAGGCATTACAGATATAGTTGCCGATTGGCATTTTAAAAATAGGTGCCGATAGGCATTTTAGATGTAGTTTCCGATAGGCATTTCAAAAATAGGTGCCGATAGGCATTTCAGATATTGGTGCCGATAGGCATATCAGATATAGTTGCCGATAGGCATTTAAAATATAGGTGCCGATAGGCATTTCAAATATAGGTGTCGATAGGCATTTCAGATATAAATGCCGAAAGGCATTTCAGATATAGGTGTCGATAGGCATTTCTGATGTGGTTGCCGATAGGCATTTCAAATATAGGTGCTGATAGGCATTTCAGATGTAAGTTTCGATAGGCATTTCAAAAATAGGTGCCGATAGGCATTTCAGATATAGGTGCCGATAGGCATTTCAGATATAGGTGCCGATAGGCACTTTAGATATAGTTGCCGATTGGCATTTTAAAAATAGGTGCCGATAGGCATTTCAGATATAGAAGCCGATAGGCATTTCAAATATAGGTGCCGATAGGCATTCCAGATATGGTTGCCGATAGGCATTTCAAATATAGGTGCTGATAAGCATTTCAGATGTAGTTTCCAATAGGCATTTCCAGAATAGGTGCCGATAGACATTTCAGATATAGGTGCCGATAGGAATTTCAGATATAGTTTCCGTATGGCATTTTAAAAATAGGTGCCGATAGGCATTTCAGATATAGGTGCCGATAGGCATTCCAGATATGGTTGCCGATAGGCATTTCAAATATAGGTACTGATAGGCATTTCAGATGTAGTTTTCGATAGGCATTTCAAAAATTGGTGCCGATAGGCATTTCAGATATAGGTGCCGATAGGCATTTCAGATATAGTTGCCGATTGGCATTTTAAAAATAGGTGCCGATAGGCATTTCAGATATAGGTGCCGATAGGCATTTCAGATAGAGTTGCCGATTGGCATTTTAAAAATAGGTGCCGATAGGCATTTCAGATATAGAAGCCGATAGGCATTTCAAATATAGGTGCCGATAGGCATTCCAGATATGGTTGCCGATAGGCATTTCAAATATAGGTGCTGATAGGCATTTCAGATGTAGTTTCCAATAAGCATTTCAAAAATAGGTGCCGATAGGCATTTCAGATATAGGTGCCGTTAGGCATTTCAGATATAGGTGCCGATAGGCATTTCAGATGTAGTTTCCGAT